>CAVLGL010000082.1:52367735-52502735 GCA_963668995.1 Parnassius mnemosyne | reverse complement strand
TGTGCGAGTTTCAAAAACAAACCGATTAATAAGAGCTACCATACTTTGGAGAGGTCCATATTCAGTACTGCAGACTGTTCAACGAATTTAGTATTTTTCTATTGTAATCTAAGTCAAAGTTTTAGATTCTAATCTTACCTTGCAGCAAAGGTGCTAAAGATCATCATCTTCATTATCATTATTACATCCCTTCACAAGTCCACTGCTGATTACAGGCCTCCCCCAAGGAACGCCACAAAGCACGGTCCTGAGACACCTGCATTCATCGGCTTCCTGCATGTCTTATCAGGTCGTCACTCCACCTAGCGGGGTTTCGCCCTACACTTCGCCTACCGGTACGAGGCTACTACTCGAGATTTTCCCCCATCGGTTGTCGGATCTTCGAGCTATATGGCTGGCCCATTGCCACTTCAGCTTACTAATCCGTTGGGCTATGTAGGTCACACTGGTTCTACAGTTGATATTCTCATTTCTAAGCTTATGACGCAGAGAATCCACGAGCATAGCCCTCTCCATAGCTCGTTGAGCGACCTTAGGTTTCCTCATACGGCCAGTATTGAAGGACAAGTCTTAGATCCATAAGTCATCACTGGCAATACGCACCGGTACACTCTCGTTTTCAAGTGTGAGGTATACCTGACCAGAAGATATGTCATAATTTCCCGTGCACTATCCAGCCAAGTTGAATTCGTCGATTGACCTCTCGGTTGGAATTGGACTTACCTAGTCGTACTATTTGTCTCAGATAAACATACTCGTCAACAACTTTGAGCTTAGTGCTCCCAACAACTACCGGCATAGGCGTGTCATGGACGTTACACAAGATCATTGTTTTGTTCATGTTCATCTTAAGACCTTAGGATTGATCTTAAGATGAACATGATTGATTGAGATTGATTGAGATCATTGAGCATAGTGCTTCAGGTATTTTAGTAATTCTGCCATAAGGACTATATCGTCAGCAAATCAAAGGTGAGTGATGTACTCACCATTAATGTAAATACCTTATCCTTTCCAGTCCACTTTCGGAGATATAACGTCACCCCGCCTTACACTTCTCTGCAGTTGGATGGGTTTTGTGCTCTAGCTCTGTACTCGGATAGCCATGGTAGCCCTACTGAACAAACACTTGAGCACTTCAAAATACGAACAGTTAACTTGGCAGCGCTGAAGGGACTGTAGCTACACCCAAATTTCGACGGAATCAAAGGCTTTCTCATAGTCCACAAACGCAAAGCAAAGTGGCAAATTGTACTCCTCGGACTTCTGTAAAATTTGCCGAAGGGTATGCATATGGTCTATGGTACTAAAGCCTTTTCGGAAGCCGGCTTGTTCGGGAGGCTCGAAGTGGCCGAATCTGCGTGCGATCCGATTCGTAATGACTTTCGAAAACAGCATGTAGACGTAGCTCAGAAGGAAAATCGGGCTGTATTTCTTCAGGAGAGTGATGTCGCTTTTCTTGAAAAACATGACCACCCTACTTCTGCTCCACGCCTCCGAAATAGTCCCACCATGAAGAGCGGAATTAAAGAGGTTCTGAAGGACTTCAGGTTCTCTATTCGCTTAAAAAAGCTTCACTGTAATTTACGTCCTCGACCGAGGCTTTGCCGTTTTTAAGGTGCTGGAGAGCCATTGTAAATTCGCTTAGACTGACGTCTGGCGAAATAAGACTTGCTCTTGGATCGTTACTCACACTTGCGTGTGGTTGCAAAGATGTCGTTTGCAGCTGCCCATAAAACCTCTCAATCTCACTCAAAATCTCAGGTATCCCGGTAATGATGCTGCCACACTCAGACTTCGTCTTCGATAGCTGACTTTTTCTGATAGACAGATTTCTGGCAAAGACTTTGAAGCCCTGGTTCCGCTCGATCGCTTCCTTAATACAAGCTGTATTGAAGTTGCGTAAGTTCAGTCGCATACATTTGTAGATCTGTTTATTCAGTTGCTTGTATGCTGCCAAATCTGCTGAAGACTGCAGCTTAATTTCCCGTCTAACAGCCATGAGATTAAGAGTGTGGGTTTAGGTATCGTTTGCCCTATTCCCGATTTCCCTACCTTTAGCTCACCATTTTCTCTTGTGCCTAGTTTTGCATTTTGGCTTTAGAGATTTCCTCATACATTTCCTTCAACTTCTGGTTGGTATGTGCCTTCGTTGGTGCGTAAGCCTTCTACGTATACCGTTTAGTGATTCTGAGTATAAAATATGCAACTATCGTCGACACACTCAATCTTTACAAAGTTGTTAACGAGAGACTTGTGTGACGATAAATCCGACACCTCTATGAGACAGATGGTCGCCCTCCCGGTGATGGAACAGTTTGACGGCTCCGTGGCGCAGTAGCTTAGCAATGAGTTGCTGCACCGGTTCGAATCCCGCACGGAACAAGTATTTGTATGGCCTACAAATAATTGCTCCGGGTCTGGATATTTGTCCGTGCAATTTGTGTTTGTAAACTGCCGCCACGATACGGGAGATAATCCTAGTGTGGGGGTAACGTTATTTAAAAAAAAAGTTTCAAATAAAATCAAGTTGCCGGATTCGAGGATTACCGTGTTTTTACCCTCCCTCGGACCTCAGATAATCCTATAATATCTCAGCGCAACTTGTCTGTCTCTTTTACCAGCTCCAGGATGTTCTCGTCAGTCCTCACGCTGCGTGCGTCAAATGTCGCCAGATCGAGTCATCTTAGGTGGCAACTAAATCTGCGCCTTGCCACCGTAGCCAGGAATAGCGGGGCTACTGGGGACTGGGAGTGGTTTATTTGGCTTTGCTCATGTTTGCCATAGTTGCTACAATTGGCGAGTGGGTAGACAGCCGCAGTTTTTTAATGTACTATTGTTGATATCAGAAAGATGCTCTTACCCATCTCCTACCTGTTTTCCTCTATCGCCTCTTACGACACTCACGGGAAGATATGTGGAGGTGGATATTCTTAACCGCCACTATACAGCTAAAGGTGCTATGAGGGCGGCAATGAAAAGTTCGGGAATCAAAGAAGTGACGCAACATTACTATTTAAAAATGTATTTATTGCTTTTCGAAGTATTCTCCGCGAAATTTGACACACTTTTCCATACGATGGAACCAATTATTGAAGCAACCATTCCATTCGGAAGTTGGGGTCTCCAAAATGGCCGTTTTGTAGGAGTCCACAGCTTCTTCAGGTGATGAAAATCTCTGTCCACGCAATTTATTCTTTATTTTAGGGAAAGTATAGAAATCATTAGGGCTTAGGTCGGGGCTGTATGACGGATGGTCTAATAATTCTATGTTTTCTTGCTCTAAAAACTCTTTTGTTCTGTTTGCGGTGTGAGAACTCGCATTGTCGTGATGGAGGATGTTGCGACGGTTGCAGTTCTCTTTACGGAGTTCAGAAACGACCTATGGCAAACAAATGCTAGCATACCGTTCTGCATTAACCGTTCTTTGTCCCTCAAGAGGAATAGTCGTAACATGGCCGGTTTTGGAGACAAACGTGGCCACCATTTGTTTTGCAACACTCCGTGAACGAACAATTTTTGTTGGCTTTAACTCATTTTCGAACACCCAAACTCGTGACTGGTTCTTTGTTTCGGGTTCGTACGCGTATATCCAGGATTCGTCACCTGATACAATGTTGTACACAGCATTTGAAGATCCTGCGTGGAATCTTTCGAGAGTTCTGACGCACAAGTAACGCGAGCCGCTTTTTGCTCTTCACAGAGCGAATGCGGTATCCATCGGGAAAACCACTTTTTGCACCTAATTGTTCATGCAAGATTATTTGTATTTGACTGATGCCAATGTCTAAAGTTGCCTGAATTTCACGGTATGTCACATGTCGATCTTCCTCAATCAGCTTACGCACAGCATCAACGTTTTCTTGGGTGACTGCAGTTTTTGGACGACCTTGACGGGGATCATCACTGAGCTTGACACGTCCACATTTAAATTCAGCAAACCAGCGATAAATTGTGGTTTTGGATGGGGCTTCATCACCAAATGCAGAAATCATCCGGTCAACACACTGTTTTTGTGTCAAACCACTTCGAAAGTCATAATAAATCATCGCTCTTAAATTTTCTCGAGTCAATTCCATTTTATTAACGACTAAACAAGTTTGATAAAACCTTGCAAGACCGAGAATCTTTTTTTAAATAAATAAATGGTATTCGATTTTTAAAACCAAGGGATTTTCAATTAAAAAGATTTCAATATGACAGGAACAGTAGAAATATTCTATTCCCGATACTTTTAGTGCAGCCCTCGTATAGGTACGATCAG
Organism: Parnassius mnemosyne; assembly: GCA_963668995.1. Classification (NCBI taxonomy): domain Eukaryota; kingdom Metazoa; phylum Arthropoda; class Insecta; order Lepidoptera; family Papilionidae; genus Parnassius; species Parnassius mnemosyne. The sequence continues at coordinate 52,498,471 of CAVLGL010000082.1, read as the reverse complement.
ATAAAGTTCTACGACTGCTTTTAATGTTTCGAAACAAAACGGCAAATGACGATAGGCTTCTATTTGTTTATTATTTTAAAACATATGAAAAATAAAAAAAATATTTCGTAATTATTACGTAATATGTATTTTTCCATAGGTAATAATAAAAATTCTACATGAATATCGGATGTCATATCGGATTATTTTTAGTAATTACTAGCTGACCCGGCGATCTTCGTACCGCCTAACAGTCGATTCTTTAATTTTTTTTAATACTTTTTCTGCTATTCGGAGTACCGGGTCAGCTAGTAAGATAAAAAAATAAAAAAGAAAGTTGATAAGTCAATAATTACATTATTAAATGAAACTAATTTTTACGGATTTTATTGCGTTTACTTTAACTTTTTGATCCGAAGCATAATCCCAAAAATAATTACATTATGTCTAAAAATAAAAATTATTATTGTTTTGCCTTCCCGGAACCCCTCCACTAACACTTAAACTTTATGGTATGGTATTAAAGTTCTTTACGAATATATTTACGAATCTTACGTATGGGTATATAGGATAGTGTTGTTTTTATACTTTTTCAGGCAATTTTTTAAATTTTTCTCTCCATAAGAACCATATTCGTACTTCAAGGAATATTATAAAAAAATAATTAGCGAAATCGGTTCACCTGATCTCGAGATTTGCGCTTAGCAACACATTCAGCGATTCATTTTTATATTATAGATTGGCATTAATATGTCGGCGTGTAAAAATTCCGGTTGCATCGAGAATGAATAAGAGATTGCGTCACTCTAGCGAAGCGTCGTATCGATGGTGGCGGGGGTAGAATAGAGGGTAGATCGGTAAACCCACTCGTTTGTGCAGTATATAGTTGTGTAGGTGCCGAGCGTAGGAAATTCCGCTGAAGTCATTCAACGATTTCAGTCATTCTACGAGTGCTAAGATAGTGTCGTGGTTCTGTCCATAGTGGTGGTTGTCCGGGTGCAGGAGAGTGTTGCTGAGAGGCTGCCCCGTGTTACGTCGGGATGCGTGTTATTGCTGTTGGTTTGCATACTTTCGTGTTATCATGTAATTACGTCCCTCATGTTACACTGGTGTGTGTGATTTTGGCGGGGACGTATTAAGGTGGGTCGAACTGTAATTGTCCTATACTGAATGTAGTACGTTTAGCTAGCTTATTACTAACTAGCTGTTCCCCGAGACTTCTCTGTTGTATTTCTTACAGAATCTAAAAGAAAGCGATCTCTTGTTGTATTTCTTACAGAATTGGCCTTATCTTGTTGTACTACCAAAAAAAGATATTGTATTTAGAATGAAAAACTATAAAACATAATGAAATGTTTGGTAATTAGCATTTGTGTAATAAGACTAATTCTTACATAAAATATACAGAGAACAAATTCACATGATGTTTATTTACCTTATTATTTTTGTTATTATACTAACAAAACATCATAAAACGTAAAATTAGATTTTTTTATGACTGCGTCGATCCATTTTTACAACTTTGATGTAAAAATGGATCGACGAATATGTAAGAAAATATACTGATTGCGAATAAAATAATAATTAAGTAGTAATTTGCATGAAAAATAATTTTGTATACAACTCCTGAGATTTTTAATTTCTTAATCTAATAATTAATATGAAACAGTCTGCTGGAACCGGTATAATCGTATATAGGCATCCATTAAGCAAAGTACTTTGTAGCAACTATTCTGCAGCTCTTATATAAATCCATCAGTTTACTGTAAGATATTGCCAATGTCGAGATTAATGTTTGTGAAGTTCGATGGGAACTATTAATTATCAACTACCAAGTATACATATATGAAACGCCAATTCTATGTCGGTAGTATTATAAACGTGAAAGCAATTTCGGATAAATAGCACCTAAGTTTACTTTTAAACTCTTTTTGAATCTAAAACAACAATAGTATTTATTTTAAATTAAAAAAATCAAATTTTAACATTTAGGTTATTTTATGAAATGGTTGCTAATGAATTTGGGTAATGGACAGGTAACGAATAAGTCCACCTTGCTCTGGTGGTATCTTGTAAATGTAATTTTTAATGATCCTCTTAAATTAAAAATCGCTGAAACGATTTTGACTAATTCGAGCCAAAGAACTAGAATTTAAAAAAAGTCAATCATTTTATTCGAAGTATAGCATAAGTGTTATACTTACATTTTCAAATTAAACCTTTACAAAACAATTTTTGAAAGAAAAAAAACCTAAGCCATTGTTTCAACAAGTCCACATACTGCAGGAGAACTTGTGAACAGAAACGGCAAAAAGTTCACAAGTAACATAAAATTACAATACAACTATGAATTTTATACTTAACTAATTAAGATAAATGAAATTAAGTAACTTATCAATATTTTTATTATCTGCTTTGATATTATGTGAGATGACGAAAGCAATTCGGCGGCGACGGCTAACAAAGTCGTATCAAGTTTAAATTCGTATTTTTACTCTTATACATATATCACTTAAATAGAAACTTACCGATTCGCACAAATTGTATTGACGTTAATAGAAAATTACAAGTAGGACAATTAAAAATATGTATCAATGATAAAGATAACAAAAACCTTCTTCTTATTAACCCATAAAATAGTATCTAAGTAAACAAGAGTTTCGTGTATAGAAGATTTGTAATTGTTAGGATTATTTTATCCGCAAGAACAGAAATTATACGACTCTAGAATGACTTGAAGTGGAAAAAGAGAAAAAGTAGTAGGATATCAGAGAAGTTCAAATATCGCAAAAAGTGTCTAACTAACACTGCACTGGTGAGATCAAGGTCCAACAGACGCTGTTTAATTCGTACTGTTTGTCATAGTCTCTTGAACATGCTTATCATATATATATATATATATTTAACATATATTTATTATATATTTAACAATGAATTTTTTATGGCCCGTTGTGAAACTGGTGAAATATGTATACCTAGAAGGTAATTAGTGCGATAATCAGAATATATTGACTTGCGAACTTAATTAATATAATATATTATCAACTGATCCGATGCTATCCCGGACGTCAGTCTGAAAGAGATTAAAATGGCTCTCCAGTATCTTAAAAACGGCAAGGCCCCAGGCGAGGATGGAATTACAGTGGAGCTTCTGAAAGCGGGTGGAAAACCGATACATGAAATCCTTCAGAAGCTCTGTAATTCCGTCTCCATGGTGGCATTACACCGCAGGCGTGGAGCGGAAGTGCAGTGGTCTTGTTCTTTAAGAAAGGTGACAACGCTCTCTTGAAGAACTACAGACCGATTTCCCTTCTGAGCCACGTCTACATGCTGTTTTCGAGAGTCATTACGAATCGTCTCGCGCGCAGACTTGACGACTTCCAGCCTCCCGAACAAGCAGGTTTCCGAAAAGGCTTTAGCACCATAGACCACATACATACCCTTCAGCAAATTGTACAGAAGTCCGAGGAGTAAAGTTTGCCTGGGACGTAGGTGTACTATGAGAGTGAGGCGTAGGTGTACTATGAGAAAGCCTTTGATTCCGTCGAAATTTGAGCGGCGCTGCAGACCCTTCAGCGGTGCCAAGTTAACTGTCGGTATATCGAAGTGCTAAAGTGTTTGTACAGTAAGGCTACGATGGCTATCCGAGTACAGAGTACGAAACCTATCCAATTGCAGAGAGGTGTAAGACAGGGTGACGTTGTACCCCCGAAACTCTTCACCACTGCATTGGAAGACGTTTTCAAGCTACTGGACTGGAAAGGATACGGTATTAACATCAATGGCGAGTACATCACTCACCTTCGATTTGCCGACGATATAGTCCTTATGGTTGAATAGTGTTTCCTAAGAGATAGGTCTTAAGATGAACATGGACATAAAGATCATGTTTAACGTCCATGTCACACCTATGCCGGTAGTTGTTGGGAGCACTAAGCTCGAAGCTGTTGAAGAGTACGTTTACCTGGGACAAGTACTCCGACTAAGTAAGTCCAACTTCGGCCGAGAGGTCAATCGACGGATTCACCTCGGTTGGGCAGCATTCGAGAAATTACGGCACATCTTCTCGTCAGGTATACCTCAAAACTTGAAAACGAGACGTAGTCTTTCACTGCTGGCCGGATGAGAAAGCTCAAGGTCGCTCAGCGAGCTATGGAGATGGCTATGCTCGGATTTTATCTGCGTCATAAAGTTAGAAATGAGGATATCCGCAGTAGAACCAAGATGACCGATATATCCCAACGGATTAGTAAGCTAAAGCAGCAATGGACTGGCTTTATAGCTCGAAGAGCCGACAACCGATGGTGAAAAAAGGTTCTCGAGTGGCGGCCTCGTACCTGCGGACGAAGTGTAGGGCGTCCCCCCACTAGATGGAGTGACAGTCTGGTAAGATTTTCAAGATATTCAGGAAGTCGATGGATGCAGGTGGCTCATAACCGTGCTTTGTGGCATACCTTGGGGGAGGCCTATGTTCAGCAGTGGACTTGTAAATGGCTGTAATGATGATGATGATGACAATTGTCAACTAGCTGGTACCCGGCGCGTTGCAGCCGCAGAAGAAATATTGTAGAAATAATCGCTTCAAGTTCTGAACAGTTATATTGTTTAATTAGAAATGATAATACATTCTTTGAAATTTAATGATATTTAACTTTCAAATAAATATGTCGGTACGACACGCGTGCCACACACTAATAAGTAAGTAATTGTACTATGCCAATAAACCTTTGCCCAAGTCTAAGCAATAAGTTCTAAATTACCTCAATCTGATGAAAGGTAGCGCGTAGCAAACGAAAAAACAAATATTATATTTATATATTATACTTAAATTGCCCATGATATAAAGTAATAATTCTTCTATATTTCATTGACTACGGTAAAGTTGTTTGTCATGTATGTCGAGTGTGCTGAGTTGTCGTGTCATACATGCTGTGACGTGGGCCTATAGATGAACTCTGGAGATAACTAACTGTCTGGAGGAAAAAATAAATCAATCATTTTAGTCGCACCAGTAACCGCGGCAGGTTTTATTACGGTATACATCATCCTGTTAAATTGAGGAAATACCACTTTTTCCAAAAGATCACACCGATACTGTACTCGAAATAGAAACAAGCTAGCGCTAACTAGCTATAAACCTAACATAGGAAGGAAAAGCATTAAGTTTGAGGGAGTGCAACTTTACAACAAGCCGCTTAATTGTGTGAAATAATGTAGCACTATTGCTTTATTCAAAAGACGCCTCTTAAATTACTTATCCTAATTTATACTTGTTTTGGACCGCAGATATTTTTTATATTTTGATCGTTATGTATTTACTATTTATCACTGTTAAGCGAACTGTATATTGTTATGTGATAAATAAATTTTTTTAACCTGAAATCTTATTCCATTATAATACGTACGCCATCGTACTTATCATTTTTGAAATACAAAACGAAAATTAGTTCTTTTGTTAAAACACCAAAAAAGTCAGTGTTATCCGAAGTGCAACTAATTTTAAAAGACATTATAGAGAGATAAGATGACAGTCACTCGATCTAACATGGTAGAGTAACGTTGCACCTATATTCTGGCTGCAGTAGGTACGCTTCGGCTCGAATGGGAAAGGACCACTTCAAGCTTAATGCTATGTTTTGTATGGTGAGTGTGTAAAATCGGAGAGCCTTTTACTTGTAACGAGGCATTCTGTCTTACACCCGTATTCAAAAACAATACCATGCGTATTTCAGTCAGTCACAGTGGACGTAATTTTATTTCGTAAACGTCACTTGAGTGTTAGACGACACTGTGCGCTCATTATAACGAATGCACAGATAAAGTAGCTCGCTAGCTACTTTACGCTACGCATTGTGCGACAAATCAACGCAAATATCAAACTGGTACGGGTTATATAGGTTATGTTTATTGATTTGTGATACGCTGATTTGTTTTGTTAGAATAATTGCGATGGATTACAGCGGCGAAGATGATTGCGATAATTATATCATGCAGAGAATAAACGTGCAAAGAACGATTAGCACATGAAAAGTGATACGTGACTTTCAAAATCCTTTTGATTATTACAGTGCCAATGAATTTAAAATTCGCTATAGGTTTTCAAAAGATATCGTTTTAAATATACTTCTGCCGCTAATAAATGCATATCTATTGAAAGTTACCAATAGAGGCCTGCCTGTGCCTCATATTTATCGGTTACTATTGGCCATAAGATTTTATTCAACTAGAAGTTTCCAGGCTTGTAATAATAATTCAGTTATTCTACCTATCAACATTTTCAAGTCCACATTATTTTAACAATATTTATGCATAGGTGCCTATAATAAAACAGTACCAGTAACTTTTTTTTTAACTGAAAAAAACAACACGTGTTATTATTTGCACGAATTTGAGAACGAAACAAACAGAAATATAAAATGTAATACGTACCATATTTTAGGTGATTTCGCATTAATTATAAGCAAGCAACTCGTGTTCATAATGATAAGGAAATGAAATGGTGTAAGTAAACTATATTAAACTAATTACGACTTAAGGAACTTCAAGAAAAGAGCCTACTCCTTTTTAAAAGGCCGACAACGCATCTGCAAGTCCCCTGGTGTTGCAGTTGGTTATGGGCGGCGGGAGTCACTTACCACCAGGTAAGCCGCATGCTCGTTTGCCCACTCTCCTATAAAAAAAGATTTCAAATGACATTAAATATCTTGGTTGACGTTTATATGTCATTCATCTCAAGTGAAGTCGCTCCTCGTAGAACTTCTTCCCCTCGGACCTCGGTAATGAGTAGTCGCATTTAAACCTCTTGTAAAAATTTTAAATAATAAAATAGCATAAATCTAAATTAAATTCAGTGATAATATTGGGAGCGACGAATCCGCAAGGAGCTTATTTATGCAGCCAAACAACAAGCGCGGATGCGGAGTCACTGTGGGTGAGACCAGCTTATATTTCTATCGTGCTTACCCCTGTCTAATGTCACGTCGTGGTATGCCCACTTTCGACTGCTTGTAACCGTATGCGCGGCTAGTACTCTGATCCCTGCGCTGTATGTATATGATCACTGCATACGCATAATCGACAACATCTTTCCTCTCGCTCTCTTGCCGTAGTGTATTTGCTACGGCGATCGCGTAGCGGTGACTGCACTACGGAAGGACTACGACTGGTTTGTTACTTACTACGAACAAAAAGGGCCGCATAACTTAAATATGGATTCACAACTATTAGACAAGACACAGTCGGAACCTAATTTAAACACAGCAGATGAGGAATCCACAAGTGGCTATATCACCACCCGTATGAAGAGAAAACGGAGTAATGACTTTTCAGAATTTCGCGAGGAAATGATAGAACTCTTTAATTCCTGGTCAGAAAGACAAAACGACCAGTTGCAAAAGTTGTTTCCAATATTAAACAACATTCAAACAGCTAACAAGGGTATAGAAAACTCCATATCTTTTCTAGCAGAGCAAAATGCCGAGTTCAAAAATAAAATAGAACACCTGGAGTTGGAAATAAAAAAGAAGAATGAACATATAGCGATAATAGAGGACCGACTTGAGGAACTTATGAGAAACTCTCGAAAGAGTTCCATTGAAATAAAAAATGTACCTATTGATTCGCATACAACAAAAGAAGAGCTAATTGGCTTAGTGAATAACTTCACTAAAACTCTGGACTTAAACCTATCAAAAAACGATATCAAAGACATCTACAAGTCCAAAGGATCAACGGAAAGAAAAAAAATAATTGTCGAACTCAATTCAACCATTTCTAAAGATCAAATCCTAAGGAGTGCCAAAGAATTCAACGTGCGCAACAAATCTAATAAGTTAGCTGCTAAACACTTGGGCATTAACAAATATGCAGATACCCCAATCTTCATTAGTGAAAATCTGACTCCGATTGCATCTAGATTGTTCTTTCTTGCAAGAGACCTCAAAAAATCTAAAGGATATAAATTTTGTTGGACCTCATACGGACGTGTATATCTGAGAAAAGACGAAAAATCTCCTATAATACAAGTTCACAGTGAATCTCAAATCCAGAATCTGATGAATGAGTGACTAGCCGACTACGTAACTTTACTTTTACTTTTAATTTCTTATTATTGCATTTGTATTTCTCCATTTAATAGAACTTTTCACAAAATAAATAAAGTTAGGTACTTTTATCTCATACAGTCAAGCAAATCAACAATTCTTAAACATCATCCAGTTCATTACTCTTTAAAAAAAAACTAAATCAATATATAATTATATAAAACATTGTATTCTACTGAAATTGTGGTACAATGTCAATATAGTTAATTGTTTTTATTACTCTAAAATTTATCTTGCATTCAGTTTTAGTGTTTATGAAACATTGTATGTGACTCTTCTAGCTAGTATAACAATTGCAAAATACCATAATATTTTTCAAAATACTAAATGTTACAGGTATAACCTTTCAACTACACCGTTTACTTGTATTATTTTCAATAATGGATAAAAACAATCAGGAAATTATGCATGAATTAGACAACTTAACAAACATTAAGAGTTTCTCGTGTTCCATAAATGATTTGCATGACTACTTACCATCTCTGAAGCCGTCATACTCTATAGCAAACCAAAATATCAGAAGCATTTATAAGAATTCCGATGATTTAAGTGCCAACTCTAAACTCTACTTTCACAAAACATTGACATTATTGTACTTACTGAATGTAGGCTAAACCCCAATATACCGATACCCCTTAGGTCAGGTTACTTAGCCTATTGCACCACATTCAAAGTCACGAAAAGTGATGGTGTTGCTGTTTATGTTAACAATTCCTTGGAACATAAAGTAAAAGAAATATCAATATCAGAGGCATCTTGTCTTGAAGTTACCTTACCGGACTGCATTTTTTTGTGTATATATAGATCTCCGTCAAATAAAAACATAGATAATTTCCTGAGCTCTCTAGATGCTCTTCTAAACGATGACAAATATGATAAAAATATTTTTATCATAGGTGATATAAATATAAACATTATGGAAGAAACGATGGATTATCGTGGTACCAACTACCTAGAAATGCTCTCAAACCATGGCCTATTACCTGGACATAGATATAACACAAGATTTAATAGTTGTATAGACCACGTTATTGCTAACATAGACCCTACTAAACTCTCAGCCACAATAGCCGTATTAGAATTGACCATAACAGACCATCTAATGACATTAATTTATATTCATTCTAATACAAAACAGGTATCGTGTAACATTGCGAAAACCATTATAGACTATCCGGGAGCACTTGCTACTTTGCGTGAACATAAAGCCTCTGAACTGTTGTCAATTGATCAGCCGGAGGATTTAGCTCGGGAAATTGTAAATGTTATATCCACATCTCTGACACAAAATACCAAAACCATCAATGTACCTCGCAATAAAAGACTATTAAAACCTTGGATTACACCCGGTATGCTAAGATGCATTAACAACAGAAACAAACTTCAAAAACAACTAAAACAGGACTCAACAAACACAATTTTACAAATAACCTACAGAAGATATCGCAACTATTGTAACAACATGCTCAAAAAATTAAGACGACAATACGAAAGGGAACAATTACTTAAAACTAAAAATAATAACAAACTTTTATGGAACACCATAAAAACTATAACAAACTTAAACTCGGCAAAATCAAAAAATGAAGATTTAATTAATATTACAGGTTCAGCTATAGAGTCGGCGAACTTAATTAACAGCCATTTTATTTATGTAGGCAAAACACTTGCTGAGGAAATATCACCTGCCCCGAACACAAATGACTACAAAGAATCATTTAACTCTTTTCCCGCTGTTACAAACTCGATTGGTATTGTTGAACCAGATCTGTCCGAGATTGAAATGATTATTATGAATCTGAAGTCCGATTCCGCCTGTGGTTGGGATAACATACCCACAAGATTTATAAAAATGGCGAAATTAGAACTCATCCCTATCTTACATCATTTGTTCTCTCTTTGCTTCACCAAAGGAGTTTTTCCCCAGGTTTTCAAACGTGCCATAATCCATCCTATCTAAAAGAGTGGGGAAAGAGACGACTTAAATAATTACAGGCCTATTTCAATACTTAGTGCCCTTTCCAAAATTTTTGAAAAACTAATAAACAAACGTCTCTTAAATTTTCTGAATAAATATGACATTATCTCTGCTTCTCAGTTTGGCTTTCGGGAGAAGAAAAACACAGAAGATGCTGTTCTTTCTCTGACCAGCAAAATCGTCGACTTAACTAATAACAAATTAAAAACCCATTGTGTATTTTTAGACTTAAAAAAAGCCTTTGACACTGTCTCTATCCCCATTCTTATAGAGAAACTGTTTCGACTTGGAATACGTGGTCCATTTCACACCCATCTCACTGACTACCTTAATAAGAGAGCCCAACAGGTAAAATTTGATGATCTCGTTTACAGTTCAGTTGAGCCTACATCTCTATATGGCGTCCCACAAGGTAGCGTACTTGGCCCTACCTTGTTTCTTATCTATATTAATGACCTTAGTCTTATAAAACTTGAAAAGGGCACAATCATTTCCTACGCTGATGATACAGCCCTTCTCTTCCATGGAGAAAGCTGGCAGGATGTATATAACATAGCAGAGAAGGGCCTTCAAATAGTAACTAAATGGTTAAAAAACAATCTATTTTCTTTAAATATTAATAAAACTTGCTACATTACATTCTCAATTCTTAACTCTCTACAACCTCCTTCTAATCTACAACTAACGGCCCACACTTGTAGCAAAAACTCTCTCATATGCGAGTGTAGCGCTTTAGAAAAGGTCTCTTCCGTTAAATATCTTGGTATATATATAGACCAGCAATTAAATTGGCAAAGACAAATTGAAAATTGTACATCAAGACTTAGAAAATTGATATGGTTATTTAAATATCTTAGATATGTTGCGGACAGACAACTTCTGATTCATATATATAAAACTTTAGTGCAGTCGATCATCAGTTACTGTTTGCCTATTTGGGGTGGAACGCACAAAACGAAATTAATTCAGCTTGAACGTGCTCAAAGATCGATCTTGAAAGTTATACTAATGAAAAAAATTACATACATCACCGTGAAAGTATATGATGATTGTAATGTTCTTACCGTTAGACAGCTTTATATCTTACTGTGTGTTCTAAAAACTCATAAAACCAATACTCCTGATGATAAAATCAATGCTAAACGAAATCCATACTGTGTTATTCGAAATAAAATATCTAAAACCGTTTTTGCACAAAATCAATACTGCTCAAAATCAATAATTTTATATAACAAAATAAATAGAGTACTACACATTTATAACATGTCATTTATGGAATGCAAAAGAACGTTAATTGCTTGGCTGAAGCAATTGGATTACCTTAAGACTGAAAATTTGGTATGACATCTTGATGACCGAATTTAAATTAGATAAGATTTGTTATGTTTTTTAGTTTTTTTTTAGATGTAGATGATTTACTATAATTTACTTTTTGGATGTTACTCCGTTGCCGAGTTCTAGAAATTTAAAAAAATTGTTAATATACATGTATGAATTATTACAAACTTGAAGAGCGCTTTATCCTAGGACAAGTTTATTTAAACTTAAATGGATAAGGCCCACACACTCTGTAAAACATGTACTTTTACCGATAAATAAATTATTAAAAATTATTATTATTTGTTAAAACACCAAAAAAGTCTGTGTTATCAGAAGTGCAACTAATTTTAAAAGATGATGATTATAGAGAGATGAGAGGAAAGTCACTCGATCTAACATGGTAGAGTAACGTTGCAGCTATATTCTGGCTGCAGTAGGTACGAATGCTTCGGCTCGAATGGGAAAGGACCACTTTAAGCTTAATGCTATGTTTTGTATGGTGAGTGTGTAAAATCGGAGAGCCTTTTACATGTAACGTTAAAAAAAACGAGGCATTCTGTCTTCACCCGTATTCAAAAACAATACCATGCGTATTTCAGTCAGTCACAGTGGACGTAATTTTGTTTCACAAACGTCACTTGAGTGTTAGACGACACTGTGCGCTCATTACAACGAATGCACAGATAAAGTAGCTCGCTAGCTACTTTACGCTACGCATAGTGCGACAAATCAACGCAAATATCAAACTGGTACGGGTTATATAGGTTATGTTTATTGATTTGTGATACGCTGATTTGTTTTGTTAGAATAATTGCGATGGATTACAGCAGCGAAGATGATATCGATAATTATATCATGCAGAGAATAAGCGTGCAAAGAACGATTAGCACATGAAAAGTGATACGTGACTTTCAAAATCCTTTTGATTATTACAGTGCCAATGAATTTAAAATTCGCTATAGTTTTTCAAAAGATATCGTATTACATATACTTCTGCCGCTAATAAATGCATATCTATTGAAAGTTACCAATAGGGGCCTGCCAGTGCCTCATATTTACCGGTTACTAGTGGCCTTAAGATTTTATTCATCTAGAAGTTTCCAGGCTTGTAATAATAATTCAGTTATTCTACCTATCAACATTTTCAAGTCCACATTATTTTAATAATATTTATGCATAGGTGCCTATAATAAAACAGTACCAGTAACTTTTTTTTTAACTGAAAAAAACAACACGTGTTATTATTTGCACGAGTTTGAGAACAAAACAAACAGAAATATAAAATGTAATACTTACCATATTTTAGGTGATCTCGCATTAATTATAGGCAAGCAACTCGTGTTAATAATGATAAGGATATAAAATGGTGTAAGTAAACTATATTAAACTAAATACGACTTAAGGAACTTCAAGAAAAGAGCCTACTCCTTTTTAAAAGGCCAACAACGCATCTCCAATTCCCCTGGTGTTGCAGTTGTTCATGGGCGGCGGTAGTCACTTACCATCAGGTAAGCCGCATGCTTATTTGCCCCCTCTCCGATAAAAAAAAGATTTCAAATGACATTAAATATCTTGGTTGACGTTTATCTGTCATTCAACTCGAGTGAAGTCGCGTCACAACGTTAACCAATCACGGCGCCCCATTCAGTGCTATGTGTCCGCACCATGAAGTTGCTTCATGGTCCGCACAACAGAGAGTCCACTAGGTATTGTTCATGAAATGAACGACCTGCCATGACGAACGCAGTGAGAAATACTTTACTAAGCATAGTGTTGCTGCCACACTTAAGTATGTGTCGTTCATGAATATGGGACTTAGTCCTAGCAACATCCACTTACCAAGTGGACTGTGTGCTCGTTTGCCACCGATATTCTATGAAATAGGTCATTGTCAAAACAAGTAATGAATATGTTCCGTATTAAAAATTATCACTAAATATATTTGAAAGTGTGCCTTAAATTAAAATGTTTTTCATTCTCAACCTTTACTTCAACTTCAAAGATCAAACAATAAAAGAAAATAATTATGTGAAATTAATTTGATTTAAAGACATCAGTCCCCTTCGGTGGTCCGTTCAGAATTAACGCACACAAATATTGCACTCTCTATTTTCGAAATCACAATAAATTATAATTAATTAATAATGTATGAAGATGTTTTTTCAGATTTTTCAGATGATGTTCCTCTATCAAAAATTGAAAAGCCAAATATTACAAAAAAACTTTCTGGTCTGATTCTGAATAAAAATATAAAGACCACCAAAAAAATACTTTTCTTTGTATCTTTTCGGAGGTCTCTACATTTTATTTTTTATTTGATTATTGAAAACATTTTTTTTATAATTTAAGTATTTTTGTTCATGAAATGTATTAAGAGTTATTACAATAAATAATTAGTTGAGTTTCAAACAACTTACAAATTTTTCGCTATCTTGTTCTTTTTGGTGGTCAACTGAGTCTCTTCGGTGGTTACAAAAAAAATGTTTTTGGTCCTAATTTATTAAATATCTATGATCGATCTCGTTTTTGTATAAATTGAAGATAGTTTTGAGATACTTAATCTAAAATATAAAAAGAAAACTTATAAAAATAAGGTTTTTATACCACCTTTAGTTTTCCGAAAATGACAATGACCCAAATCAGAATAAAACGTTGTACCCAATTTTACTTAAAACAATGTACCACGACATCAACTTTCGTATAATCAGAAGCTGTGAATTGTAGCGGACAAACACAAAGAAACTCATTTGTGTCAGCCTGAAGTGCGATTGTGTCATTGTAGTGGGAATTCTTCCAGTGGGAATCACTCTATTTATAAATTTTAACCTAAGTTAAGATATCGGCATATACTCGCAATTCCATTCAGTTCCTAAAAATGCTTGTACTTATTAATTATTCGGTAAGTAAAATACTTACAAAAGGTAAGTTCAACACATAACGATTGCTACACTACCTGTCAAGCGAGGCAATTTGGGTAAATCATTACTTCTATAGGGAAAGTCCATGTTCTGCTGTGGACTGTTCTACTACTAATGAGATTCATGACAAATTGTGGGTATAAGTTATTGATTTATATGCTTAAGAATTATGAGTTTACTAATCAAAAATACTGTAAACATGTTAAACAAAACTCAACTATTAAAAAGAAAAATAATTTTGTAATAGTAAAGCTAAAAGTAACTATTAAAGTTGTAACTACCTAGCCTAATGTCTACAAAATCATAAACTCTATATTCTAATAGTCACCTTTTATGCCACTCACTTTACACTAGTATAATGTGAGTTCTGTGTGTTCATTTCCCGGTCGCGCCGAGTTATTCGTGCTGAAATGATAATATAGCTATAACATTTTTTTATTGGATGGGGTGACAAACGAGCACACGCTCCACCTGATGGTAAGCGGTTGCTGCAGCCCATAGACATCTAAATCTATTCTCGTTTGCGAATCAAAATGCAGATGCGTTGTCACCCGTGAGGACTAAGATAGAATGCCTCTTTTCCAGTAAAAAGGGTATCCGGTTCTCTACACTCACCATACAAAACACAGCAGTGTTAAGCTGCTATTTTACGCTGGTATTCTGTGAGAACGTGGTTCTTCCACGGTCGAGCCGACCCAGTCATGCTGCAACTATACTACTAATATAGCTGCAGCATAACTCTACCACGTATAAAAATACCAGTTTCAAAATTATAAAAAATCAGTCATCAGTCCATAGTCCAACGTACAGTCTAATACTAAATAACTAACTACTTGCTGAAGAAGAATAAACAAAATAAACTCACTTTAGTATTAAAATCGATTATACAATTTTAACAACAGTAAACCAATATTTATTAAGGTTGTATAATTATTTGTCATACTGCTGAACATAGTCGTACGAGAAAATCTCCTTTAGATCGCCAGATAGAACAATTTCGAACCACCAAGTTGCTGCACGTATTACTATGTTGTCATTTCATAATATGAGAAATCGCCCTGCACCGGTAACAGGCTGTCACTAAAGAACATTACTTCCCCATCGGTTGGCTGTTTATCGAGCTACACGATCGGCTCATTTCCACTTCAATTTACTGATCCGTTAGGCTATTTCGGTTACTCGGTTCTGTTGTGAATATTATTACGTTGAGATACTCTAAGCACTACCTTTTCTATAGCTCGGTGAGTTACATTAAGCTCTTCATGTGGCAAGCAGTGAGAGATTATGTCTTGGTTCCATTGGTCATCATATTATAAGTTTTTGAGGAATAATAGGCGAGAAGACGTGTCGTAATTTCCCGTACGATACCTATCCAAGTTGGTTACTACATAATTTGAAATATTTGCCAAATACTCTTTAAGCTGAGTAGTCGGTTTGGTGAATACGGAGTGGTGATGTTGCTCACCATGCCTGTAGTATTTATTTGGGTTTTGCATATTTCAATTATGATATTGATTATCGAGCCTCGTTCCGTTATTAGTTGAACAGCGTACAGGTGATGTTGGTATTTGGAGAAGAAGTTGTTATATCCGGCCTAGTAATGTTGTACTACTACGAGTAAGTGATAGAAGTCATTTTCCGTCAAGCAGTCCGTGTGCTGCGTTTCTGCCACCTATCAGCTGTGCGTGACCTGCTGTTTCCACTGTGAAGTATAAAGGGTCAAAGGCAACATCGCATTACACTTTCTTTTACTGACTGACTGTAAATTACCTTATCACTTTAATTTTACATAAAAAATGCTTAACAAATTTTTACGTGTTATTTTCGCTAATACAGTTGACCCGCGGTAATCCGACAAACGTTTTGCAAGGCGGTGCCGGATTACCAAATTTGTCGGACTATAGAGTTCTGCTACAGACCCCTGATAATCCAGAACATTTTAAAAAAGAGTACCTTGTAATCTGACAAATTATATCAAATATTAGATAGAGAGAGTTAAAAAAATCATGAGATGCACAATGAATACCTAAACAGTAAATAATGAATGCCCGCTAGGGTGCTACCATAGTCACATTCAAACTAAGAAAAGACGCATTAAGCCTTAGATTAATGATTGGTCTTCGCGCGCTCAGACTAGATACCGCCGGCGCTCTTGTAAAATGCGGCAACAAATACTACGCCGAAATTGGCGTACCCGAGCCAGTTGCGTTGCATGCGATATGTGATGTGGACGTACTGAATATTTTATTAAATTTTGATCAAAACCCGAAGTAAAATACCAGTTAGCGTAGTGAAACTGTGTAAAAATAATACTACAAGAAATAAGAAAGACACTGGGATCACATACTATCAGGAAGTATCATACAATTTCGAAATTTCAACATAAAATAACACGAGCCATAAATAAGTTACAAAACATGAAAGACGCCATTCAGTGTTGCCGCGTATACAAAAATAAAGTTCCCCGTGGCTAAGATTTTTATATGTGAATTTATTGTTACTATATTTTATATAACCTAATTCTATATTATTTAATGTTTATTCTTGTAGTATTGCGCAAATAATCTAATATTTATATGTTATTTTATTAATTGTTATTTTTATTATTAAAAAATTATTTCCGTTTATTGGGGTTCCGTACCCAAAGACTGTCAATGGGACTTAAGTTTCCACTATCGTTCCGTCTGTCTGTCAGCAGGCTGTATTTTATGAAACGTAATATGTAGATACTTAAAATTTTCACAGAATGTGTATTGGCTATTATTGCTGTAACAACATATAATAAAAATAAAATTTCAGTTACACCATATAATATACAACTATTTTTTTTAAATAATTTGTGAATATTAGTCAGACATTTAAATATAAAAATTAAACTGATAAAAATGAGGCCTTATCATTTATATGCTATTTATTCAGAAGAAAAACCTATACATAATATACACAAATATATTGATACATTCACTATTAATAAATTATTCATTTTTAAGTATTTCTGGTCTACATTCATAACTATGAACTTAACTACTAAGCCATAGCATAAAATAATTTTTCCCGTTAATCGGGTAATAGTTGAGATGCTGGCATATACAATTCTTCACGCACACTAGCATCCTTGCAATTGTCTTATACACACTAGAATATTGAGTTGCCGTATTCACGGAGCTGTTACATTCAGGTAGCGCGGTATCTAGTCAGAGCGCGCGATGATCTATCATTAATCTATGCATTAAGCATAAATTCTTGGTGACGCAAACTAGTAACAACCTGTTTGTCCACGTATTCGGGAAGAACACCTCCACCGTAGCGGATTCATAACGCGACTCGACTGTACCCACATGTTATAGGCATGTTAAATTACAGCGGGTGCCGGTTTAGACAGGAGCCGGATTACCGGGGGTCTACTGTACTAGGTTTAAATAAGACTGCTATTTATCACGCAAAAAAATTGCGAATAATAGCTACAAGGAATCTTGCTTATAGAAATAGCTTCAAATTAAGCGTGAACTGAACAAATTTTTCTCCCATTCTGAAAAGGGCTTTAAGTGTGAGAATACGAGAGTGAAATTTGTTCCGACAGCTTAATCTCTCAGCTAATCATTGGTAATCAAACGTCTAGTACCTTACTAATGAAGGGCACTGTTATTTATAATTAATTTCCATTAAAAGCATAAAGAAATAATGAGTAACACCTGTCCTTTTTAACCGAGATTTAAAAAACTAGAACCTTGTATATTCGACGTGTAAGTATTTTATGTATGCTCATTAATTTAAAAAATAAAAGAAAAACTTTCACGCCTAAAGGTGAAAAAAATATTGATAGAAAACTTTTATAACACCATCCCAATTTAATACGTATCTATAAATATTTGATGTAGGATTTTACAATTTATATTATTTACAATAATTGGAAAATTAGTGTCAGTAGAAAAGATAAGCTTTTGTAGTATTTATTTAGGCTAAACAGAGATAAACGTATAGTAAGCCGGGAAACAAATAGAAAAAAGCTGATTGAAAAGTGACATAACTGTAAATAAAAATACCTACTTAAATAAATTCTTAAAAATCAAAATATATTACAACTGCTTTATATTATACCATATGAGGCAGTTTCAATTCTGAAAGTGTTTCTTTACGTTTACAAGAGCAATAAATAAGTCTAAATAGAATTAAATATTTATAAATAATATGACATAAGATCAATAATTTTGTAAAGTCCCAAAGTCTACTAAAGGTCTGGTTGGTTAGCATAGAGTTGAAACCTTTTTTATATGTGAGCATTCGGTTCACTTGAAGTGACTACCGCCGCCCGAGAACAACTGCAACACCAGAGTAATTGCAGATGCGTTTCCGGTCTTTTAAAAAAGAGTAGGCTCTTTTCTTGAAGGTCTCTAAGTAATATTGGTCCGACATAATTGCTGGTGGTCAATTCCAAAACAAAGTTGTGCGAGGAAGAAAACTTATTGTAAAACGCACAGTGGTGGACCGCCAATCATCGGTTCAAGCAGGCTCATTCATGCAACAGCAGAAGCTGCCGTGCAGCTCTACCACTGTTGTAATCTTTTACCGTTGTAATACTTGTAATGCTAATTTTATCATTATTAGTCTGTGAAATTTGGGTTGAGCGTTTTTGAATAAATTTTACTTCAAATGGACACCAGAGACTCATCCGTTAATTATAAAGACACATGCTAATTGGCGTGAACGTGTGCAAGCGTGTGATATGGGCATTTGAAAAATGATGAGATATTTCTTTTGCTGCTTATTATAATTAACCCTTACTAAAGATACTTTGTTAAAAAATCATTATTTATTCTAGTGTATAATTATATCATTACATTGAAATATGTTTTAAAATTATTTAGTACCTTACATCGTTTATAAAGATAAAAGTAATAAGTCTAGGATAAATCAAATGGGTTTTGATTTGAGCTCAGTTTTGTTTACGTAGTTTCATTTCATTGGATATTTGATTGATTGTGTTTCGATGAAAATATTGTATTTGGATCTGTATAATTGTTTGAGCAGATAAATCAAATCTTATATAGAGATTTTAAATGAATATCTTCATGTAAAATTGTGTTTTTTATTTTATCCACTTGAGAGTTATTTTTTAAATATTTATTTCATATACCTCCAGTTCTTAATTATCACTTTCAACATATTTTATGTACTGTTTACTTACCAGCTTAAATACTATATACTTCATGCTCCAGATGATATATGTTTAATATTTTAATGCTATTTATAATACGGGAGCTTTGCAAGCCTAACAAATTCAATTTGCCTATGTGACCTTTACACACCAACATTTTAAATGTTTCGTGTTTAATACTTTAGAATATAAATGCTTACCCTGAATACTAAGGTGAAACAACTCTATGTCTGCCTGTCCTTAATTTGTTTCAATATTTAAAACTGTTTAGACCTTTGAGAATCCTTCTTTAATAGTGTTTTTTAATCGATCGTCACAATTGGTATTTTTATAACGCTTTATTTGGGATATTTATTTATTTGATCAAAGTAAAAAGGAACGACAGTACGATAATAAAGAAGTTGAGTTACCAGAAGCAATACAAATTGTTGGTTCAGTAAAGCTTGCGGGAAATGTCGTAGGTATGTATACGCGATTCGAAAACGCTTTGCAGTTCATCAACAAATAATTTTTTCTCATGTTATTTACAATTTATCATATATAATAATAGATAAAATTGTACCCATTACAAGACAGTATGATTATAAATTGTGATTACCTATTTTTAATACAGAGATGAAGGTACATATTGTACTATAAAATTTTAATACGTAACGGTTAAGTTTATAAAATTAAATATTAAGCTCCACCCGCACGCTTTTACTTTCGACGCCATTTTGTGACCATCTTGGAGTCATAGACTTAGAATATACTGGCGTATAGACCACCTGACAGCCCGAAAACGCGTGACCAATTTTGATTTGTTATTGTTGCGTTAGCTAATGATGTATATTTTACTTACAAGGACTGTCGAAAATGATTG
Source organism: Parnassius mnemosyne (assembly GCA_963668995.1). NCBI lineage: Eukaryota > Metazoa > Arthropoda > Insecta > Lepidoptera > Papilionidae > Parnassius > Parnassius mnemosyne. The sequence continues at coordinate 52,478,157 of CAVLGL010000082.1, read as the reverse complement.
TTAAGGTAGAGGAAAAAGGATTTAAAAAAAGTGTTTAGTGCATGAAGTTGAATAACTTCAAAAATTAACTGAAATTTACCATGATAGTTCTAAAATAATTAAAAAGTATTCATATAACATGTTCCTGGGAATAAGCTGAACCTACCTGCCTTTTGTTGGATTTCAATTAACATGTATAAAATCCCAGGTGAATTTACCGATAAACTTAAAAAACTCCACAATAATCAGATCGGAAAGTTGTATTTTCGAGCTATGATCTTTGGGGAAAAATATTTACTGCCGTGGGCAGTTACCCGGAATTTCTTTTTTAACATATTGTTAATATAAATAGGTAGATACTTCACTAAGTATATACTATTTATATTTTATTTTTTATAAAATGTTATGATCTGGAAATAAAAACGGGGACACGGAGTACATAACGGCTACTTTATTTTTATATAAGTATTTCTTGTCATAATTATAAACATTTAATAATTAAACCTGACGATATCCTAGCTTCTCTGTTTTCCTGATAACCAATACAAGGATCGTGCCATTTCTTGTAGCAATATGTTGTACCATTGAAAGATTTTTTGTCTGGACAAAGCGAGTGGCATAGTTAAACATTGCCTCCTGCCAATGTATACGAGCAATATATAAAATATCTCTACTGCAATGAGCTTGTGAGCTCCTGCTACTTTTTTTGAGAGCGCGATATAGTGATAGACACAAAAGTAACGCAAGCATGAAGAGGAAGTACTGCAATCATGTAGAAACGAAGTTATGGAGTTCTTTCATCATGGAGACAAGAGCATATGTTAAATTTTCGTCAATTTTATCAGCAATCGAAGAAAGGCCACAACTCAGATTTTATTTTATTTATTGTAAAATCTGTTAGGAGAGGATAAAATAAAAATACAGAATGAGCTTCCTAGTTTGGCTTCAGATGACCAAACAATTTCGTTTTACGTTATTTTGGCCAATAAAGTTCTAGCTGGTTTGTAATTTAAATGGAAATAAACAATTATCTATTATTATTATGGGGTGTCTATATAGTTTTCTCATCTGGTTGGGCTGTATAAATATTTAATTGTAAATTAAAATGATGAAGTTGAAGCAAACACACTACTTCTTTTCTGTTTATCAATTCCAGTCGTTTTTTTTTTCCAATTTCTTGCTTGAGTTGCATTGGTTGCTGGCAGCGACCCGAATGTGAGTCGATGGATTTGCTCGGCGGTAAAAGCTCATAGTAAATGATGCCCTTCCAATCCAAACATACAAACAGTATCACCTTATTGCGTGTTAATTCGGGTTTCGCTACCGTCTGTGGAGCTTGACTACCCTTTGACCATGATCTTTTTCGGACGTTCTTGTCATAGGTGGTACATTTTTTATTACCAGGGATCAATATTTTCAATAATGGTTCGATTTCTAGCATATCGTTTCAGTAGAGAATCGCAAATGCGTACACAATTCATTAGATTTCTTTCAGTAAGCTCATGTTGTATCCGAATAACAAGCTTTTTTGTAAAGCCAAATAACACAAGTTATTGCCAAGGCAAAGTCAGAGCACATAGGCAGAATTGGCGAGAAACTAGTTCGCCTTCCTTCGGGAACCCGTGCATTCTGGTCTCTCGCCAAGGCTGTCCAAGGGAATTTCTGTAAGCCATCACTACCATCTCTGCACAGGGAGGATGACTCACTGGCCCATGACGCAAAAGACAAAGCCGACCTTTTAGGCTCCCTTTTTGCGTCCAACTCGACTCTTGATGACGGGGGGAAAACACCGCCGACCATCCCGCGGTGTGAGTGCTCCATGCCGGATGTGCTGTTCTCACAGCGCTCGGTTCGCAAAGCACTGCTCTCCCTGGACATCCAGAAGTCGAGTGGGCCTGACGGAATCCCCCCAATTGTGCTGAGGACGTGTGCTCCGGAGTTGGCACCGGTCCTAACGCGTCTTTTCCGGTACTCCTACTCCCAAGGCGTAGTCCCGAATTCATGGAAGACAGCTTTTGTCCACCCGATCCCTAAAAAAGGCGACCGCTCAGACCCGTCCAACTATAGGCCTATCGCGATCACCTCCTTGTTCTCCAAAATAATGGAATCCATTATTAACTGCCAGCTCATCCGGTACCTTGAGGATCACCAGCTGATTAGTGACCGCCAATACGGTTTTCGTCGGTGTCGATCAGCTGGTGATCTTCTTGTCTACCTGACCCATAGATGGGCGGTGGCAGAAGAGTCCAAGGGGGAGGCGTTGGCCGTTAGTCTGGACATTGCGAAGGCCTTTGATCGGGTTTGGCACAAAGCGCTTCTTTCAAAGCTGCCTTCCTATGGGCTTCCCGAGAAATTGTGCAATTGGATCACCAGCTTTCTTGCAGATCGGAGCATCAAGGTCGTTGTAGACGGTGCATGTTCTGACTACAAGCCTATTAACGCTGGTGTTCCACAAGGCTGTGTGCTATCACCAACGCTGTGTGTCTGAAGTCGAGTCTTTGCTGGACAAAGTCTCGGATTGGGGGCGACTAAATCTAGTCCAGTTTAATCCTCAGAAGACACAAGTTTGCGCGTTTACCGCTAAAAAGAACCCCTTTGTCGTATCTCCTCAGTTTCAAGGCACTCCCCTTCTTGCCTCAGCCAGTATCGGTATCCTCGGAGTCGACATATCGAGTGACGTGCAGTTTCGTGGTCACTTGGAAGAGAAGGCCAAATTGGCCTCTAAAAAGCTTGGCGTGCTCAGCAGAGCGGGACAGTATTTCATGCCGGCACACCGCCTGCAACTTTACAAGGCGCAGGTTCGGCCTCACATGGAATACTGTTCCCATCTCTGGGCAGGGGCTCCCCAGTGCCAGCTCCTTCCACTTGACCGCATCCAGCGCAGAGCGGCTCGAATCGTCGACGACCGAGCCCTTTCCGATCGGCTCGATTCATTGGCACTGCGAAGAGATGTTGCATCTCTTTGCATTTTCTTTCGCATCTACCATGGGGAGTGCTCTGAGGAATTGTTCGGATTAATCCCAGCCGCCAAATTTCACGAACGCACATCGCGGCAGAACTCCCGATACCATCCACACCATCTGGATGATTGGCGGTCCACCACTGTGCGATTTAGAAGATGTTTTCTTCCTCGCACAACTTCCTTGTGGAATAGTTTACCACCAGGGATTTTTCCGGACCGATACGACTTAGGGACCTTCAAGAAAAGAGCCTACTCCTTTTTAAAAGGCCGGCAACGCATCTGCAATTCCCCTGGTGTTGCGGTTGTTCATGGGCGGCGGTAGTCACTTACCATCAGGTGAGCCGCATGCTCGTTTGCCCCCTCTCCTATAAAAAAAAAAAAGCCAAACTTTTTCAAATAGCTCAAAACAGTTTTGTGGTCAATGCTTAATTCCTCGGTTCTGTGAAATACTCTAATATGCCAATCGTATTCTACTTTTTAAAAAATGGCATTGACTTGATCCGTATGAGGGCGACCAGAGCGAGCTGCATCTTTGACATTAAAATTCCCTGACTAAAACGCTGGAATCAACTTCGTGCTACTCTTACTGCCACTGCATTAGGTTCATAAGCGTCGCAATTTTTTTTCGCGTCTTGATTCGCATTTTTCCTTTTATGTAATAAAGATTCAGAATGTATTGAATTTCTTCATTAGGTTCACTCATTTTGGCCAAAAAAATATATAATCACATTTTGGCGGACAGAAATACAATTGAAAAATTGCGGGAAAGTGTTTTTTTACTGTTTATTTTACTTTCTCTTAATATCTTATATATCCCTCTACATGTATTGATATTAAAAGTAACTAGATGCAAACAGTACAACCAAAAAGATTTTTCTTCAATTTTATACAAACAAAATACGAAGAAACTTTTCCCCGACCTATTATGGTTTCATTTTTCTTGTATTCATATATCAATGTAATGTATGCTTGTTGAATAAATAATAGTTTAAGGAAACTAAAAAAAAGACGCTTTTGTGGACCGAACTAAAAAGTAAATATAATTAATAATTTTCAATAAGTTTAAAATAAGAAAATAGTGATAAACATAGAAAAATAATTTTAAAATGCCGCTAATTTTACAAATATCCACAAAAATATGACAATATAATAATATATAAAACAAATGACATCAAGCACCCCAGCCTTTTTTTACAATTAAATGATTTTTTATGTTACATAAGCGTGTTTTTTTAGCTTTTTTTAACTATTATTTATTTTCTATTTTTATTGCGGCTTACAGTAGATTGAACTGGCAGAAATCGTATTTTTTTTATAAATTATTCGTAATACCTGAGGATCCTGGCAAGGATAATGGGACAAACTATTTAAATTATTGCCTTGATAATTGATAATTGTGCGAAGTTTCAAATCAATCCGGCGTTTTGAAGGGGATGAAAATCACATTCAAAAATTCCAGTACATAGATACATACCAAGCTAATAAAAGCGTTGAACTAGACATTACAATATATAAATGTACTCTGTGTTTGACACTCTTAAAACCCTACTAGAATTATACGAAATAATTTCCCCGACAAAAGCAAATTTTTTGTTTATTTTTCCTCATCTGAACTTATTTCAAGCTTGCTCAATAGGGTTTTAGTTCAGACTTAGTGCTGAAAATTGTATACATCTTATGCCGCCTTCTTTTATGAAACCATACACTATCGTAGAGGTATAGGAACGGATATTCTTAAGAGCATATCGGTGCTTATTTCCTTCAAACTTTTTGGTCAGTTTTCGCTTTTACGACAGTGTAGTAGATTAAACATTACTGTCTATAACAACCATTGAGCTAGATTAAAGTATATTGAAGTTTTTTTTTTTCAAAAAATTATTACTTTATTAACTAATAATCTTCTGTAATATAAATATATCGGAAAGGACAAAAGGAGATCCCACTTCTGATGTCGGAGAATTACAACAGAGGATCGCAATTTTGTGGTCTCTGAAATACATCAGGATAGCGTTAACTGTTAAAAATAATAAAAGTGTGATAGCGGATGTTCAACTTGCTCTCGTGCTTACGCAATTAATCATTATCGGTAATAAGACAACGTAACGCACTATACATTCATTATAGTGAAATTACAGTTCGACCACACCGTAACACGTCTCCGCCACAGTCACACACCAGTGTAACGTGAGGTACGTAATTACATGATAACACCAAAATATATAAACCAACAGCAACACCACTTATCTCAATGTCACACAGGGCAGCCACTCCATAACACCAATCCTCCTTGCCTGCACTAGAAGAATTACAACAACGAACAGAACCACGACACTATCTTAGCACTAGTTGAATGACCACACCCGTTGAATGACTAAGGCGGTATCTTCCGCGCACGGCACCTACAGTGAACTTTATACTGCACAATCAGGCGGGGTTTCTCGATATACCCTCCATTCCACCTCGATCCAACCGGGTATTTTATAGACGCTCCGACCATCCTGACATACGACCGTCCTCGGGCGTGTATTTTCATGCATTCCTGTAACCAACACTATTAGTCTACCAATTCGTCCGCTCGTCCGACTTGACATGAGCAGGTACATATTATTAGTTCGCAAAATTAATTGTTAGACGGCGCTGCTTGTTGTACTATGGCGCCATCAATCCAAGACAAGACCATCCCTGACTAGCACCGGTCCTCGCTTGCATTGCCTGTGGACTTAATATGCTCAGAGATTTATCTAGTTTGGCTATCCTGCCAATAGAAACAAGGTCGATTCCAAATGGTGCTTTACTTCTCCTAAGTCTAAGTACAACAGTCAACTGTCATAATTGACAATGCCCTGTTGTTAAGGCTTCTTATACAGTGCTTCCTGCACAACATGATTTATTGTGAAAGGTCCGTTCAACAAGTCCCAATACAGTAATTTTAACAATTTTGTTACCCTTTACCATAATTCATAAGCAATGAATACTCAACTCGTGAAACTTTCATTGAAATCTGTGCACCAACACAGGCCAGAATCGCACAAACGATTCTCTACATATCTGCCGTCACATATGCTACAATACACGAGGGGCTCTGTGCACCAACACAGGCCAGAATCGCACCAACGATTCTTTACATATCTGCCGTCACATATGCCAGAATCGCACCAACGATTCTCCACATATCCACCGCCAAATATGCTACAACACATCTGCCGCCACATATGCCAGAATCGCACCAACGATTCTCTACATATCTGCCGCTAAATATGCTACAACACATAGGAGCTCTGTGCACCAACACAGACAAGAATCGCACCAACGATTCTCTACAGACCCATCGCCACATGTTACACATGAGGTGCGGTCTAAGGTTTTGAGTATGAGTATACAAGCCATTCATAATCAAATTTGGTCTCACTACCACTGTCATCAACTATGACATCTAATTCTCGAGGAACTTGGTGTTCGGGGATCTTGATCATGGGGGTATTTGTTACTTTGCACACTAAACATTGACCGATCCCGGTTAAAATTACAATATTATTCACTCTTTTGCCATTAAACTTTGGCGCAACACAATCTTTGATGAGAGGGCATTCAGCCCAGAATCATAATAAAATGGGTACGACTCACCAGTATTATCAGCATACAGCTGGGATTGCTGACATAGCAAACGTCAACACATCACTCACTGCTCGCCGTTGCGACAGGCATAAGGCAAGCGCACGTGGCTATTAAAACAAACCAGCAGACGCCATACTTAGCTACCATGTAGCAAGCGCACGTGGCTAAAAGAACAGCACAGGGCGTGCCGCATTCGCACTGCAAGCCGTCGCGCCACACCAGCGCCAGCGAAGCGCTGCGCCGCATCACGCACTCGAAGCGTCAACGTGAGCAGCAGGAGCACCTGAGGGTTCACAGGCATCGTCGGGGTTGTCGTCATCATGATCTGCGTGAAAAACAAGTTGTTAATTATCAGGACAACATATCCAGTTGCCTATCCTCTCATCCAACGCGCATATGAGTCCCTCAAACAGAAATACGCTCTCATACAGACGCAGACTATAATAAAATACTTCGCTTTCACAAGTATGCATACATCTCCATACGAAGTATCTCACACATGCTCTTACTTGATCTAGCAAGTTCTGACGTTAAACACGTGAATCATGTTAAAATCGTGAACCAGGACAGCGCCTGCGAGGACAGAGCCTGATGCATATTCAGGAAACACAACTTCTGCGCACACAGAGTATACGACTTCCGCGCACACAGTGTACACAACTTAAGCGCACACATAGTGTATGAATTCCGAGGCACCGCTATGTACAGAATACGCGCGCTCCGGGATTGCGCCCACCACGCGTGCAGCATACGCGTCTGCCGAAACCAGGCCATGCAACAACTGGACCCGGCAGTCCGTTCTGACTAGCAAGGCACACCCTCGCCTCACGCTCGCGCACATGTAATCACATCACACGTACTACCTCGAGACACCATTCGCCTTTCCATGGCACCATGTACTGAACTGCGGATACACGACAACCTCTGGTACGGTCCGATCCTCATGTAAACTTAAATACTCTCTTCAATGTCAACTAATTTGCTTACTCATTTCAATTTCGTCAGTTTGGTTTTCCTGTCCGGTTTTCAAACTTTGGTTTTGCGGCATTTTTCTCTTCTAAATAAAGAGTTAACCTTAAGATAAATTTACTTTCCTCGTGTATCAAATGGTGATCGGTAAAAGCGGCAAATAAATAGTCCGCGGCGTCATAAGTCGACAGCATATTTGCACTCAAAAGCGAGCGCTACAGCTCCACGCTTTCCACTAAACCCTCAACATTAAATCCCAAGTTTAAACACTTATCAACACATTAGAACACAAAAATAGTACTTAGTGCTTTTAATTCATAGCACGTTAAAGTAAACATGTTTTTCGGTACATCGTTTAAACATTTTGAACTTTAAAATTAGCCCATGTAAATCACATCTCGTGTATCAAATTATAACACTTGAGCAAGTTAAATTTCCACTGAATGCAAAGTATAACTCATTTAGAATACCTCCAACATTTCTTTCGACATTTTTACGTTAAGGAATAATAAATGTACTTGCGGGTACCTTATTATCAATTAAATGTTAATTGAACAAAAGATTTAACTTTTGGCTTAAAATATTTCCCTTTAAACTTTTACTCTACACTTTGATGATCCGTCAGTGTCGTAAATACGACAACAAACTTGATTTAAGAAATTAAACACAAAAACAAAACGCGAGGCGCATCTTAGTGTTTCACCAACGTAATAACCCTCACACTATTCGAAAGTTATATATGGACGATAACAGGGACTTTATCCCACTTCTGATATCGGAAAGGACAACAGGAGATCCCACTTCTGATGTCGGAGATTAGATCGCAATTTTGTGGTCTCGGACATACATCAGCATAGCGTTAACTGTTAAAAATAATAAAAGTGTGAGAGCGGATATTCAACTTGCTCTCGTGCTTACGCAATTAATCATTATCGGTAATAAGACAACGTAACGCACTATACATTCAGTATAGTGAAATTACAGTTCGACCACACCGTACATATAACACGTCTCCGCCACAGTCACACACCAGTGTAACGCGAGGTACGTAATTACATGATAACACCAAAATATGTAAACCAACAGCAACACTACTTATCTCAATGTAACAGAGGGCAGCCACTCCGCATCACCAATCCTCCTTGCCTGCACTAGAAGAATTACAACAACGATCAGAACCACGACACTAATCTTAGCACTAGTTGAACGACCACACCCGTTGAATGACTAAAGCGGAATCTCCCGCGCACGGCACCTACAGTGAACTTTATACTGCACAATCAAGCGGGGTTTCTCGATATACCCTACATTCCACCTCGATCCAACCGAGTATTTTATAGACGCTCCGACAAATAAAACAACCCAGTAATACCGCCAATATTAGACACCAACAAGAATATGAACATTACCGTGTAGTGATGGTGTAAGATTATCTACTACCCCCTATCCCGTGGGTGTCGTAAGAGGTGATAGAGGGAAACAAATCAGGAGATGGGCAGCAACGTCTTCCAAATAACGACTAAAAATAAAAACTTCGGTTGACAACCCACTTGCTAAGAATGGCAACAATAGCAAACATCAAATCAAATCAAACAGTGAACTTCAAACGGCTATAGGACAGTATGCACACATATATATATATATATTTATACAAATCAAAATAGAATAGAAGAAACTCATACATAGCCACAATCCTTTTAATATTTTAAGATAAAATAAATTAAAATCACACAGACAGCAATAGATCGTTAAAACCTATACATCAAATGTAATGCAGCACGGATAGCCTCTTAGGTATGTAAACGCTATCATCACCTAAACTATTTGATTGCCACTTCACATTTTACAGCAGTCAGTGTCATTTGGAATGATCACTAACTCAGTGCGACTTTCGAAAGAAATACCGACATACGTAGAATCCGCCTTCCGTAATTGTAGAGCATAGCTAAATGACTCTCTTGATTTTCTATACTTATTGTATTACGCTTATAAAAAGGAATCTGGACAAGCTTGAGAAAACTACTTAGCGTCTGTTACAAGTGTTCGAGTGCGGGTATAAAATATTGATCAGATTTCTAAAGAAAGCTTAAGCTGACGGAGGCAGACCTATTCTATTTGCAAAATGATAAAAATTTAATAATCTAAACTTTATCTTCTATAAAAAACACAAACTATTTCAGAAAAAAATAATTTATTGGTGTATTGGTGTACCATAATTTATTTTTTCTTGTTACTATATAACTTCCTTCCTCGAAGAAAAGTTAAATGAGATTTTCCTCTTACTGATTATGTTCCTGTATATCGATATGGGGTTGATAAAATTTTAATAAGTTTCACAATTTCTTTTTTATATACTTTTATCTGTCTTTTGCACTATTATAATTTTGGGAATAAGCAAATACTATTAATTGTATGTTTGTAACCGTTAAAATTGCGTAAAAATATTACAACGACAGATTTTACGTAGTAACAATGTCGGCTTAACCGGGAAAGTACCACTCACTTGCAGAATTGTCATCATCATCATCAATATTACATCCCAACACAAATCCACTGTTGCAAATAAACCTCTTGTTGTATACCACCGTAACATAGCCATATCTGCTGTATTTCATATAATGTGTTCCGTATAGTGCGTAAAGGGAACAGATAAGAACGCATTTGTATTTCAATTATTAATCAAGAATAGGTGTTTGTGGGCTACCACATCCACTTACAATTAAGTGGACTATTTGATCTAATTTTGTTGCATAAAGAAGACCAAGAAGACATTAACTGATTTCATTTCAAAAACATATATTTTTCAAGTCGTTGATTATCATTATTTTAATACATTCCCATTCATATTAAATGCCATTTATTTGTTTACAGAAGCAAGAGCTATATCATATAACACCATGCCCATTATGCAATCTTGTTGTTGCTGGAGGAGTCTTCGTCGCGGTTGCTACGCATCGGCGTTCTATACGATGGTAACTATTAGCTTCTTTATCAAAAAGTTGAAGCGGCCATATCGTCACATATCATACCTTAACCACTACTAATCATGAGATCGCCATATACTGGCTGTGAAAATGGTATATTCCTCTAAATTTCCTCTTATAACACATCGCAAAACGACTGTTAGATGTCAGTGTAACTATTTAGTATATCTCTTGTTCTTCCTTCTCTTGTTTCGTGCCTATATTATTTGTCAATCGTAGCCATAGAACGCTAAGATCTTATAACTAACAAAGAATGACGACGCGCGATCTATCGCGGAAAATATAACATAATATAAGATTTCCACTTGTTTATTGCTTTGTTTTGCAATCTGTACGTAGCCTAAAATATGGGAACCATCAATCATCTATGAACAACTTTATTCATAGTTGAAATATTCTATATAACCGTATAAGTTCATCCATATTTTTTTATACAGTAAGAGTAACAAACAAGAACACAGTCTACCTGATGGTAGTAAGTGGATGCTTTGGTTCGTCTCACATACATCTACATTTATCTTCAAATCAATAGAATCAAAATGCAGATGCGTTGTCAGCCCTAAGGACTAAGATGGAATGCCTGGTTTCCAGTAAAAAGAGTCTGCGGTTCGTCACACTCAATATACAAAACACAGCAGTATTAAGCGGCTATTTTACGCTGGTTTTCTTTGAGAGCGTGTTCCTACCTCGGTAGAGCCGAGCAAACCGTGCTACAACCGTAATATAGCTGCAACGTGGCTCTACCACGTTTAAAAGTCTTTGAAGTTGCATCTTCGCCCTTCTAGTCATGGGTGCGAGTGTGAGTATATTTGTTTTTGCGCCTTCACTTTAGCTTCTGCTTACTCAAATATATAAAAACATAAAACATTTAAAAATATTTTTTTTTTTTACTTTATTACTCAAGCATTTTCAACAATGTAAAATACAATTTCACCACCTTATCAACTTGGATCCGAGTGCTTTTAAAACCATAAATGAATAATCAGCAAATATCATAATAAAGCTCATGTACATATGTGTAAAGTGGTGAAAACTACGGTTTAATATCTCGCATGATAATTTTAATTAAGTAGTAGTAATCAGGTTTAATGGTTTGTTGAACGTGGAACGGATAATAACATAATTGACATAAAGTACCGCATCAAAAACCGACATCCGAAAACTTCAATTCATTTGTACACGCTGTAAATTAACAAATGAGTTTGGCACTCTACTAATAGTATGATAGCCGCAGTGAAAATCTTCTCAAAAACGCGGTGAAACATTAATTATTTATATATAATTTACTATAATCCTATCTGATGATAAGGCATGACACGATGTCACTGATGCCATTATGATGCCCCACATTATAATCGGATGGAAAAACAGATGCTGACACATTATTTCACTCCACGCATTATGAACGACGAAGTAAACGTCCAAGTCATTATCAAGGCATCGATGTTATATTTACGGGTAGACTCGTAGTCTCATACATTTTATTACAATAAGACAGTGCGATTTACTGCCATCACGTTACTAAGTGGCGATCCATATCGCTACTTACCAACAGATTGGATTGTAGTTAAACACTGGCTAAGTAAAAAAGAAATAGTTTGGAAAATCCAAAAGTGCACGCCTCATGAGCGTTTTAAACGGTGTTGTGTTCAATAACAAAAATCAATAGGGCCTCTATTTCTATCAAGATTCCATATATTCTAATAAGGATATATCCTCCTTCGAATATATGGAATTTAATATCTCAATCTATTGCTTACATTTCTATTAAACGAGGAGACTCACCGACGTACGAACCAACGGACGGCAGTCCACATATTTATTCAATTACATTTTTTGTTATGTAATCTAAAGTGAATCAATTAAAAAATAAACTAATCTTATAAATTCAATGTCTTTAGTTATTGTAACGTTAATAATAATATGGATTTGATGTCTAGCTAAAAGTATAAGAACGATTTTACTTAGCGAAATTGAGGTATGGCCACATATCGAGAGCAGAGCACTCCCTCACGTTGTGAGGTGGGCAATAATTATAATTAAAAAAGCGCTTGACTTTACTTATTATTGTTTCGTCTACATTGTTTAATGAGCTTATAAAAGTCCAATGCTGATATCACTTATAAACTGCTCATAACTTTTAGCTTTTATCGAATACATTTTGTGATACCTAAAGCTGAAGTCATGATTTAACCTCTTTTTTATGAAATGTGTTATTTCTCCTACTCTAAAATCTCTGATTAGCACAAACGAAAACGCCAAATGGTTGAGCAAACTACTTTGGATTAGTTGCAAATGGAAAAGATTACTTAAATATAAATATTATATAAACAAAGATAACTTTAGTAAACGTATCTACACAAATTATTAAAAAATATTGAAAACATTTATTTACGCGTCAAAAAAAATTAGAAATACATATTTAATTAACAGTAGCATAAATAAATGCAAATCATCGTGGACAATTGTAAATAATTAAACATTATTAATATAAAAGATAACAATACAATTTTAACTGACCTAACTGATATAGGAAATAAATTCGGCAATTCTTACAACAAAAACGTTTGTAATAAAATAACTTATAATAATAAAATTAAAACTGATTCTATAGAGCTCAAGTCAATATTTCTAAGAGAAATATGTCAGAAAAATAAGTCACAAATGCGATTGCATTTTATTCAATACATTTGAATTCTTAAGAGATATGACTATATCTCTTAAGAATTCGAAAGCAACTGGTTACGTTGGAATATGTACCAATATTATTAAAGTTTCCACCGATAATTTTATAAAAATTCTTACACATCTTATAAATTCAACTCGACCCCTAGATTCTAATTTTCTTTTAACATACACAAAAACTTCTTTTATGTATTTATTCGATCAATTATTTTATTTAGATTTTACTAATAACATAAAACTTTAATACTTGTCAATTTTAATATACTTATAAGGTTGTAAAATCTGTATTTGTTATTTTTTTAGGTAATTCATCATAAATTATAGATCTTATTTAGATTTTCCTAAATTCTAGGTGTAAAAGTAAACTTTTGTATTACGTACATACATACTCTTAATTAACTGACTTCATTAGTTTTCATTTCCAATTTCGAATGTAATTGGCAATTTTGCGACCCGATAGTGTGGAATATTAAAACCCTGACGTTGCGCCATATCCGAATGGTTATTTACTTGTCATAGTTATAGACCACGCCAAAGAGTATAGTAATGAGTAATATTTAGAAGGAACCCCTTAGGGCAACAGATAAGAGTGTTTAGAACTTAGAGTACAAATAAGCAAGGTATAGAGCGCGCGTATCGCTCAATGCACACTATGCCAAGCGTAACCAGATGTTCTAAAGATACTGATACATAGTTGAGAGTGGTTGAATAGTGATGCGCCAAGATTGATGCCTATGCGTTATTGTACTTAAGTTATTAATTTGATTATGTAAGTACTTGTAAATATTAGCTAAGCGATAATTATAAGTTATGTTTTAGCTCAGTAAAACATAGTTACGAATTTATGAAACGATGTTTATTAATCAAACACAAAAATTTATTTAATTTACTCCTCCTTAAAAATCATATTATACAGGCTTACTGGGAACTCGACAACTTCCTGGCAGGGCATGATAGGGGAGTCAAAATGTTACAAATTTGACCCGAAATGTATGGCCGAAATTTAACAGGTTTTGAGATAAAATGATTTTAAAGGTTTTTCAATAATCACCCAGAATTTCGTATTAAATTCTAAATAAAAGTAACCTTTTTTTATATGCTTACTTTTAAAATTATTTATTTTCTTGAAGTTTCAACCATGCGATTACAATCATAAAAAGTGCAAAAAGTATTCACAGTAAATGATTATGGGTTTTAATAAGTTTTGTTGCTATTTCTACACTTTAGAGACGTAAAAATATAAAAAAAAATATGGCCATTTAATCAGCTATCCAAAAAGGTGATAATATCCCGGTGAAATCAATGAATAATAACAATAAAAGGGTCTTTTACTTAATTCAGGTAGAGAACGGCAAAGAATTATTGAAAGCTTTTAGAAAAATTTACTTCGCCAATATCCGCGTTAAAAACGCTACAAGACGTTATAAGAGCTAAGATCTTAGCGGTTAGCCACCGTAGAGTCTATATCACCTGAGGATGCCTCGTGTAGAGGCGAAACACGTGTCGTATTATCGTCAATGGTGTGTCTTGCCTAGTGTAGTGGTGTTGGAAGTAGCGGTGCTGGGATTAGTGGTGACGGGGATAGTGCACGCAAATGAGGGAGGGCGGGAGGTGCTCTTCCTACTAGGTAAGACACATCATTTTATTTTATAACGCGGATATTTGCGAAGTAAATTTTTCTAAAAGCTTTTATATAATGGATTTCCGCAAAGTAACGCCTGATTCTATTAATTATAAATAATTATTGCGCTTAGGAATGAATTTGTACACTTTTAGTCACTTGGCGTCTGATTGGTTGTTGATAACTATTCAGAAAGCAGACGACCATTTTAAATTAAGTCGTTGCGACACTCGTTACTTAGTTTCTGCACGTGTTTAAACTTCCTTCTAATAAATTCTCATCGCGTTAACTAATTTGTTATTGTTTTCAGTCGTTGTCGTTATTGTTATTATTGAAATTACCGTTATCTGTTACTGACTGTTCATTGTTACTATTTTTGTACTTCGAATTTAAAATGGCGTCATATTCTAATAAAGAATATGCCCACATCATCTAATGTCTTAGCTGACGGCAACGTTGTTGGGGCTCGTAGAGAATATCAACGTTATTTTCCTGATCGCCGGCTTCCCCACGTTTCTGTCTTCGGAGCTACCTATCGACGATAAAGTGAAAGTGGCACTGTTCACAGAAATCAAGTGGATACTAGCAGACCTGTTTCGAATTCCCTCTGTCGATTGTTACGACACCCACGGGATGATATGGGGTAGCGGATAGTCTTACACCGCCACTACACTACTCGAAACAGGTGATGCGCAGCAGCATCTTCCTCATAACAACTCAAAATAATTAAAAACTGCGGTTGTCAATCCGCCTGCCAAGCTTGGCAACCATAACAAAACCCTCATATGAGGCAATCTATGGGGGAGGCCTTTATTCAGCAGTAGACTTTTATAGGCTGTAATAGATGGATGGATGGATAGATATATCGATGCTGGTTAAAAATATCGATATATATATATATATATAGTTCAGCTAGTATATATATACTAGCTGAACCCCGTGACTTAGACCGCGCGTAATATCGGTATTTTTGCATAATATGTCTCGTTCGTGCTGTCGGAATCCGCTGTCATGGACGTTGGATATCAATACAATTTTCTAAAAATATTTTTTTTGTTTATGGGCAACGTCTTGCAATCGCGTTTTTCTAGCTCTCACTTGACCTTCATGCAAATAATGCGATATTTTAATTGTTGATATTTTTTTATTTTTAGATAAGAACATAGTAATGGCTCTAAATTAAAACTTCACTAAAATAAATATTGTCTTTGGCCTGACCAACTATGCTCTTTGGCTTGACAATAGGTTTTACTAAGTTGGTGTTGGTTAATATCACGGCTTGAGTGATTAAAATTTGACTAACCTGCATGATATTATCCATATTTATAAGTATAAACTTTTTTTGAGATCTAGATTACATTAAGATTGCGAAATAAATAGAGTACGTGAGGTTAATAATATAATAATAAGTAATGAGTGTCGTACTGACAAACTTAATGTTAGATTCTCGGCGAAGGATGTGGACGGCATAATTAAGGGCATGGTACGGGGTAAATCCCCTGTTCATGACTACCTCAGCATAGAGCATCTGCAGTGTGCGGGAATCCATCTATCTAGGGTCCTATCTTTGTTATATAATATCTGTCTCAGCCTCTCTTACCTGCCTGATGACCTTATGAGAACCACAGTTGTGCCGGTTATTAAGAACAGGTCGGGGGATCCGTCGGACTTGACAAAGTACAGACCAATCTCATTGGCTACTGTGGTGGCAAAGGTGCTGGACAGTTTGCTTGATTAACACTTAGTAGTCATATAAAATTTAATGATGCACAATTTGGTTTTCAACCAGATCTGTCCACCGAAAGTGCTATTTTGTGTCTCAAGCAAACTGACAAATACTACATTGATAGGAGCACTCCAGTCTTTGTCTGTTTCCTTTACTTGTCCAATGCCTTCGATTTGATGTCATATGACTTATTATGGAAAAAAACTTCAAAGTGAGACTGATGTGCCGCACAAGATAGTCGCGGTGCTATCGTGGTATGAGCGGCAGAGCAACTGTGTTAGATAGGTGAGCTCATACTCTGATATATATATATAGACTTGAATGTGGGGTGAGACAAGGTGGTCTTACATCTCCTAGGCTTTTCAATATTTATATCAATGGCCTGATCGAGGAGTTGAGCGGTACAAAAGTAGGCTGTCATATTGACGGTGTTTGTGTCAATAACATAAGTTAGACAGACGATATACCACGCAGAAATTATTAAATATATGTGAAGCATATGCAGTATCCCAAGGTCTCAGATACAATGTGAAAAAGAGCGAATTCATAGTGTTCAAGGCAGGAGTCAAATCCCGACCATGTGCGACTATCTTCGCGCTCAACAACTCATCTCTAAAGCGTGTCACACATTTTAAGTATCTGGGTCACTGGGTCACTGAGGATTTGCGTGATAATATGGATATCGACCCGGAACGCAGGGTGCTGTCCATCCGATGTAACATGGTGGCCCGAAGGTTTGCTCGTTGCAATAGGCAGATAAAGATTACTATTTTTAAAGCCAACTACCAGTGTTTCTACACGGGCAACCTATGTGTTAACTATACGCAGCACTTTGCGTATCCAGTATAATAATGGGTTTAGGATGGTGATGGGTTTGCTGCGCTTTTGCAGTGCGTCGGTAATGTTTTTTGGAATGCACACTGATGGTTTCCATGCCATTATTAGAAAGCGAGGTGCATCGATGCTGAAGCTTTTGCATGCCAGCTCCAATAGCATTCTCAACACTATGGCAGATAGTTGGGACACCACCGCTACTTGAGTGCCGGATACGGCTACATGCCACGGTATAAGACACCGGTACACTCGTAGAGGCTGGTCTCAAACATCTCCATTTACATTTGTCATCATTATTTATGTAAATTAATTTAATTATTAACACTATAATTTAATATATATTTCACTTCAACTTTACTAACATTCTTGTATGGGTACTCTGTTGCCTGAAGCAAAGATATTTTTTTAATATGGTCACTTTCTATAAGTCAAAAACTACCTTGTCACCTTGTTTGCATAGACAGGCCCTGTAATACGATAGCTCTTGATGGGTCACTCAAATATTAGGTCCTTACATATGGAATTGCCGTTTTGTACAGGAGGAATATAAAGTAAATTTTTTTTTGTATAATGTATTTAATTAATTAAAGTAGGCACCGTTGTCTATGCACTTTTGTCATCTCATAGGTAGTTCATTGATCCCGTTACTAAAAAAACCATGGGGGCGAGAATCAATAAAGCGGTTTGGACTGCCGCATCGGAGTTGATTTTTTTTCCTTATAAGAGGTTGTCCGAATTGCGGAAAAATAGTAATCTGTTGGAGCAAGGTCCGGGGAGTACGGTGGATGTCGCAGACATTCCAATTGTAGCTCATCTAACTTAGTGGCTGTTTGTTGTGCAGTGTGTGGTCTTGCGTTGTCGTGAAGCAACAGTAGCCTAGAGAGATTGACCAATCTCGGTTGTTTAGCAGCTAGTTCTTCCTTCATGGTTTGCAGTTGCTGATAATAGATATTTCCCGTAATCGTTGGGCCAGATTTTATAAATCTGCAGTGAATGACACCAGCGCTAATCCACCAAACGCTCACAAGTGATGTTTTCTGAGTCAATTTTCGTTTAGGGCAGGATTTGGCTGGGTCTCCAGGGTTCAGCCATTGCGACGAGCCCTTCCAATTATCGTACAGTATCCAAATTTTATCACAAGTAATGATTCGATTTAAAATCCTTTCATTATTGTGTCAGCTGAGCATAGTCACACAGCAGTCGAAGCTTGTTTGTAAGTTCGATTCACTCAATTCATGAGGCACCCATCGTTCAAGTTTTTTTACTTTCCCGATTTGCTTCAAGTGAATTAATACAGTTTTATCACTTACTCCGAAGCCTGCAGCTATCTCTGAAGTGCTATGTGATGGATCCGCTTCCACAGTAGCCTTTAATTCTTCATTTTCCACTTTGGTTACGGCCGCCCACGGGTTTGGTTCTGAAGGTCGAAATTTCTAGAACAAAAACGTTGAAACCAAAAACGTACCGTGCTTTCTTTTGCGACACTAGCGCCGTACACATCATTAATCCTTTGAGCTGTTTCTGCAGCGCTGGTGCCAAGGTAGAACTCATACTCGTAAATATACTGATATTTCATGTTTTACATTGTGCGGTAATAAGCGACACCAAAGAAAAAAATAATGAGGAAAAAACAAATGAATGACTGTTTTCAAAACTCATATGTACCAGCAAAAGGAATTTATATATTTGAATTTGAAATTAATAACCAAAGAGGAGATATTTCACATCAAAGTGGTCAGTGCGGCAAAACGCTAATTTCATATTATGTAAGGACCAATAACAAACGGACAAAAGGGCGCTGCTTTATCGACGCCATTTTGACACTTAACAATATTGTTAATAATGGGTCGGGAAAAAAGTTTCTTCGTATTTTGTTTTTATAAAATTGAAGAAAAATCTCTTTGATTGTACTGTTTATATTTGGATGGTTTTAATATCAATACATACAGGACATTTAGAAAATAAAACTAAAAATAAAAAACACCTTATCGGCAGTTTTTAAATTGTTTTTCTGTCCGCCAAAATGAGTGAATCTGTGAAATTTGTAACGTTTGTGAACCTAATGCACTGTCAGTAGCACAAAGTTGGTTCAAGAGTTTCTAGTCCGGGAATTTTGATGTCAAAGATGCAGCTCGCTCTGGTCGCCCTACTACGAATAAAGTCGATGGGATGTCGATTCGACAAGAACGTGCGAAAAAGGTCATGGTCAAATGGTATTCAAGCTTCACCGACTGTGGCGACACCCGGATTTACACGCATAAGGTGATGCTGTGTGTATTTTGGGATTGGAAGGGCATCGTTTATTATGAGCTTTTACTGCCGGGCAAAACCATCTATTCGGATTTCTACTACTAACAACCAATAAAACTCAAGCAAGAAATTGAGACAAACGGCCGGAATTGATCAAAAGAAAAGGAGTGGACTTTCATCATGAAAACGCCAGGCCACACACATCTGGCCACTCAGCAAAAATTTAATGTGGTTGGTTGGGAAGTTGTAATGCATGCCACTTAACATAGTGCTAACCTTGTACCCTCAGATTTTCACCTGTTTCGGTCTCTTAAGAATTTTTTGGGTAGTGTCAGGTTAACATCAAAAGAGGACTGTCAACTACTTGTCACATTTTTTTGATCAAAAGTTCCAAGATTTCTACGGCAACGGGACTATGTCATCATCATCATCATCATCATTACATCCCTTCACAAGTCCACTGATGAACATAGACCTCCCCCAAGAAATGCCACAAAGCGCGGTCCCGAGCCACCTGCATCTATTGACTTCCTGCACGTCTTACCAGGGCGTCACTCCATCTAGTGGGGGGCGCCCTACACATCGTCTGCCGATACGAGGCTGCCACTCGAGAATCTTACTTGCGTTCCGTTTTCGTACATTCGTTTAATTACATTTAATTATATATTATGTATCTATATATGTACTAGAGATGGGCCGATTAGTCGGGATAGCCGACCGGTCGGCATCTTTTACACTCGGTGACTAGTCGGCGACTTATCGGCAAAATATACCGATTATAATCGGTGGTTAGCAAAAAAATTATACCAATATTTATTCCTAATAATTGTTTTTTATTATACTTTTTCATTAATCTGCTGTGCTACATGATAATTACCTAGTTGCGCTTTATATATTATATTAATTATTATTCTGTTACCATATTATAAGGAATTTAAGAATCAGTCAGAAATTAAATATCATCAATCAATGACACATACATAACAAATAAAACAAAATAAAATAGGTACCATAATAACATTTTCAAGGTATTATAGAGTCAAAGTATTACTTTAAATATAGTTAGGCTTTATTAAGAATAATAAAATATAAAAAATAGTGTGATGGAATCATTGTACAATAGTAAATTAAATTTGCAACAAGATGTTTAGTGCTAATGAATGCTATAAAAAGTACTCAAATATCTTTTTTTTAATTAGAGGCAAGTTATGATGGAAAAATGTCAATGTTTCGGCGCGATTTGAAAGTAAGGGGTTCCTTTATGTCTCATATACATTGCCAGCTTCCGAAAAGAGACGGTCGCTATAAACTGTGCTGGCGGGACAACATAGATATACTTTAGCTATACGAGCCATTTCAGGATATCTAGAACTGTTCTCATGCCACCACTTAAATCGATCTTCAGTTCGCTTTAAGACTGGCAGTGTGCAGTAAGAATGAAGTTCGTGAGCTGAACTAGATGTTTCGTTGTCAATATTGTGCACTTTGCACACACGTCACAGCTCACATCACAACACAAATCACAACACGCTAGTGATGGGACTCCAGCCATGTTTCACTCGAATCTCTCGAGTAGCCTTTATTTTACTCGCACTCGAGTAATATTTATGACTACTCGGATCACGAGTGACTTGAGTCAACTCGAATAGCTCGGACCACTCTAGTGTGGCCGACTCGAGTTAGAAATTTAAGTTAAAACAGGTTTAGCCGATGTATCTTCCATTTGAAATCAAGTACAAAGGACAATGTCCAGAATCGCCCTGTGTAGTAAAAGCATCGGACATACACGATAATTAATTGTCTATTTTATTATATTAGTTGCAAATACTTTTATAACACGGACTAGCTGCATGCAAAAATTAATATTAGAAAGTATTTTACTCGACTAATAACATTAATCGCCGCCATCTTCGTCAAACATCATGTGGTGTCGAAAAATGATTATGGACGCCCAATCAACTGTAATCGATTATTGAATTTTTAATGAACTGTTGTATATTTTTAATCTGAATTACATTTTGAATCTATTTCGAATAGAATTGCAAAAAGAAGCTACAATAAATATATTAAATTACCATTTCTTTATATTCTTTTATATTATTCCCTAAAGATATAATTTAAAAATCCTTCTTTATCTAATGAATGAGGTCATACTCGATTTTAAATAGTTAGTTTGAATAATTCTGAAGAAAAATATTCGTAAAGATAATTATTCAGGATTTTCTAATGATCGTTTAGAAAGGAAAGTATATTTTACGTCTTACTAAATCATTCCTTACGAGTTTACTACAATTAATATTTAAAAAAACATTTATTTATACTGCATTTATTATAAATGTGTTCTTTAATAATTTATAATTAAAAATTTTGTACAGCCGACTTCAATATAAGTTATTAAGAATAACTCAAATAACTCAAAAACTATTGATCTGACCTTGGTCAAATTCATATAAAAAAGAATCATCGAAATCGGTCCACCCAGTAAAAAGTTATGAGGTAACACACATTAAAAAAAACATACGCGTCGAATTGAGTACCGTCTCCTTTTTGGAAGTCGGCAGAAAAGAGCAATATTGCAGACTAGATACAGATGTTATTATTAATATTGTTATAATTATGGAAGAAGTAGAGACGTACGTGTTATTATAAGTAAAGTATAATGTAAAAGTAAAGTATACTTGTTATGATAATAATATTATCGTATGACAAAAGATGATGTATGTAATACTGTTTGTAACGTATGGTTATAATAAATCTTAGGAAATATCCATAAATCTTATTGTATTTGGCGCTCCTGTTTTTGATTTCACTAAATGGTCACTTGTCAGTCTTTCATGAAAAAAATACGATCTCTAAATAGATTTGAGTCTTATAGATTTGGAGATCGTATTTTTGATACTAGAATTGATTCTCGATTAAATCAAGCATTAACAGATCTATTTTCTATCAATCGCGACATTTTCAAACATGCCTAATATAGACACAGAACATTATTGACGATAATTTACCATAAATACAAGTAATTGTATAGAAACATCAATAAATTAATAAACATAACATCACGCCTGTATTTTCCAGAAGGAGTAGGTAGAGATGTGTAGTACTGTTATTATACGTCCCGTGTAACAGGGGATGCGCGTATTGCCAAACACCGGGCACAAATCAAGATACCGTGCTACTACTGGAAACTTCAAGTTATAAAAACCCTATAATAATTTGCCCGACCCTGGGATCGAATCCAGGACAGAACAGATTTTCTGTCTGTCACAAGGAACAGATGTTCCAACTATGCAAAAGTATTTCTTGAATCGCTTAAAATATAGCTAGTTCTTGAATTAATTCGATTCGAGAGGTTTTTGGATTGATTTGTTGAATCGATGGAGTGTTCTAAGTCGATATCAGGACATGGGACAAAGACTTTTCAGATCCATATCGATCCGGAAAATCTATTATTTTATTATAAACAATCGATTAAACGATTGATTTCAAATCGACATGCCTACTTTGTACGAGTACTGTCACTGTCATCTCCCACTCTGTCAAAATTACATTGGTTGGCATCGTTTGCTCTTTGTAATTGTATCGGTGTTTTGGTGACTTTCGGGACTAACTATATATTGAACATTACGACTTGGCTATTTTAACGGATTTTGATTGCTTTCAAGAACGACTTACCTTGCTGTGATTTTCAGAACTGTGTACCGCTCAAACGATAACCTAGCATTCATAAACGGACTTACGTATACGCGAAAGTGTATTTTATGTAAATTGCGGTTCTGCTGGTGGTTCAATGTTATTGAAAAATGAACAGAGAAGCAACCCTGTAATATTGCTGTAATTGCATAGTTGTACGCAGAACCATCGATTGCTGCGCCTATGTTATTACCATTATGTGGTACTTGAGCCTTACGAGACAACAAAATAATATCGACATCCCTGCACAGTTTTTAGACAATATTCTAATTTCAAATTTAGAGGATGAACAATAAACATGAAATTAATCTGTGTTTTATTTCTAATTCAAACATAATAAGTTAATGTAGGTGTAAAAACAACTTATACGACCAATTAGGTACTAAGTCGGCTGGTTTCATGGTCACGTGTTTGAATAGCTCCGTCCAGACCCATCCGCTTCCAATTGCACTAGATAGTAGTCAATAATATACACGCTATTAAAGCGCGTTCTGTTGAAACTTGCTTGAAACTGTGGTTGATACGCTCGCTGTACGACGGCATATCTAGCGGTGTGACAGAAACCAGCCTAAATCCTTATACATTTGCGTGTTAGGTTTTTTACAGTAACGTATATGCTCATTACAACATCTAAATGCTAACAACCATTATACGAGGGTGGATTGAAAAGTACTCGGCCTAACCAAGAAAATAAACACATACTAAATCAGTTATATTTTTATTTTTCTACATAATCACCATCAAGTTCAATACACTTTTCCCACCTCCCCTTCCAAGCATTTAGACCGTTGAAAAAAAATGATTCTTCCTTAGAGTCAAAATATGCGTCTACAGCTGCTTTGACCTCGTCGTTTGTCGAAAATCTTTGACCTCCCAAGTGCTTTTTTAGGTTAGGGAACAGAAAGAAGTCTGATGGTGCCAGATCAGGTGAATACGGCGGATGCGGTAACAGTTCAAAGCCACAGTTGTGAATTTCAGCCATTGACTGTACTGACGTGTGAACACGGGCGTTATCTTGATGAAACAGGACTTTTCTTATGAGCATTCCTCGACGTTTTTCTTTTATTTCCTCTCGTAAACGACGTAGTAAGGTGCAGTAGTAATCAGAGTTTATATTCTGACCCTTTTCAAGATAATCAATCATAATCACACCTTTCGAGTCCCAGAATACTGAAGCCATCACCTTATTTGCCGACAAAATCGACTTAGCCTTTTTAGGGGGTGGTGAACCAGGTCTTCTCCACTGTTTTGATTGTTGTTTTGTTTCCGGTGTACAGTAATGAACCCATGTTTCGTCTATAGTAACAAAACGATTCAAAAAATCATCTGCATCGGCTTCAAATAACTCCAAACAGTCGCGTGAAATAGTCAATCGCGTCCTTTTTTGTTCAACTGAATGCAGTCGCGGAACCCACCTCGCAGACACCTTGTGGAAACCCAACTCGTTGACAATGATGTTTTGAGTTCGTTCATACGAGATGCCTATAATCTCGGCTATCTCTCTAATTTTTAATCTGCGGTCTCCCATTATTAAATCAAGTATTTTTTTAATATTTTCGTCAGTAGTTGACGTCGAAGGCCTTCCAGAGCGGGGTTCATCTTTCACACTCTCTCTACCACGCTTAAATTCTGCTATCCATTTTTTGACGGATGAATATGACAGAGCACAATCGCCTAATGTACTGACCATGTCATCATGGATGGCTTTTGATGATAGCCCCTTCTTATGAAGGTACTTAATGACGGCACGCTGCTCGATTTGCTCCATTCGCGGAAATTATGTCCGATTACTTTGTTAATAAATTTATAAAATCACAACTAATTATCGCACACGTTTCGAACTTCACACAATGAACTAGTCTGAACTGAACTAAATAATATGCGTAGATTTGATTTCTAGAATTGAATGGATCTGTGTTAGGCCGAGTACTTTTCAATCCACCCTCGTATATGTACATACATTTTTATTTTTATATTAATACACACAAACATTATCTCTCATTTCAAAACCAATGCTAAGAAAGCAGGTTTGTTAACTAGATTCTATGCAGCTATACATTGCGCTTACATATACTTAGGCTTTAGAACAAAAACTGCATACTTAATTATCTAGAATCACTCTGAGCTATGAAAAACCGTAATATTCGTGGTGCGATTATAACCTCAAAATCTGATACTTTTTTTGAAATATATCTATTATGCAGCTAGTCCGCTATAAAATAAGATCATACAGGAATTTACTAATGATCGACAATAAAACACATAATTTTTCGATGCTCTTCGTTCCAGGGCGAATAATGTATGGGCGCAGAGCAATGTCCTTTGTTTGAGTGAGTTGTTTGTTTTTAGTAATATGTTTATTTAAGACTGTTTGCTATTAGTACTTGTTGGAAACGAGTGATAGATAGCTTTTTTGGAACTTTTTACGACAGAAATTTTTAACAAAAAATTGTTATTTGTAAGTTGTGCAAGAAAGTTACAAAGACTTCAGGGGTGAGTCAAGTTCTTCTCATGCGTGTTCTTAAACGGCTGAAGGTGAGAGTTCTGCTTCCACGTCTGACAATTCCAATCCTACATCAATGAAACGGCGATTTCGGCAACTAAAACTTGCAAGACCTAAAGTATCACTTACGAGTACTAAGCAGAAAGAAAAAAAATATCTTAAGCTCTAATCAAAATGATTTGTCAAGACTTATAACCTTTACAAATCACAGTGTTGTTAAATGTTTTTGAACTCGACTTGTAACTCGAGTCAAAAAAAGTCTATCGAGTTTTATCTTCATCCGAGTGGCACTCGAGTAACTAGGCTATCACTGGCGAGTGACTCGAGTGAAAAATATTCACTCGGGGCCCATCACTACAACACGCTCGGCGTGGCGTAGCGTGCAATTCGCGAGGGTGCAGAGTGATGACGACATAGCCCGAATACCTCCGAAAGGCTAGTATTAAAATGATCGGAATCGCTGACTAGTCGGCCAACTGATCGGAAATTTAAAAACCGATTAGTCTGCTAGTCGGCAAATACCATAGTCGGCCCATCTCTAATATGTATACTCGTATTAAATGTAATAAAACTTTTAAAAGAAATTTGTATATAAAATATTTATAAAAGTTTTCAATTTTTTTTTCCTAATATATTAGCTAAAGTATAAAACTTTATGTTTCTTGTTTCTGTCCTCTTATACTTCACCAAATCTAAGAAATACCTTAATGATTTAAAATAATATTTTACGTAAATCCAAAGAATTAGTAGGCTATCCATATTTCATAACAACACAATATATAATTCTTTATCACTAATTAAAATTCAAATCATTTAAAAAAAGCAAACCATAAAAAATTTAACCAGTATCAACTTTTTCACTTGACGTTGTCTCAATGATGTCGTTACAGTCCGTACGGATAAAGAATAGGATTAGAAATGGCAAATGTAGAAATGGGAATCGTCCCCGTACCATTTTTTACGTGGTAGAGCCATGCTGCAGCTATATTAGTAGTATAGTTGTAGCACGAACGGGTCGGCTCGACCGAGGAAGGACCACGCTCTCACAGAATACCAGCGTAAAATAGCAGCTTAACACTGCTGTGTTTCGTATGGTGAGTGTAGAGAACCGGACACCTTTTTTACTGGAAAAGAGGCATTCCATCTTAGTCCTCACGGGTGACAACGCATCTGCATTTTGATTCGCAAACGAGGATAAATGTAGATGTCTATGGGCCACAGCAACCACTTAACATCAGGTGGACTGTGTGCTCGTTTGTCACTCTATCCTATAAAAAAAAATCATCAACATGCACAGTAACAATAGCGAAAACCCGTTAATAACGGTACTTCGTTATAACGTTTTATTATTCGGTTAATTAGAAATATTTTATTAATGAAAAATATATGCAAAGAATTGTATACGCAGATAGGTGGGTAAGTATGTATTTTAAAATAACATTTATAACTACCGACCCGCTCTGGCTTCGCCTGTGTAGTATCTATTAATTTGGCACATTATTTAGACTTAAGATAATCATTAAACACCATTTATCTCATCTTATCATTATTTCTATTTTAATGAAATCTCTAACTTTTTCGAATAAAATGTAGGCTAGATCACTCTTGGTAATAATACTCTCTTTTTTTCGTGAATTTTATTACAATCCGTTCAGCCATTCTTACGATTAGCTCAGAATAACAGTCTCTCTGTAAGAAAATTTATAAAATGGTTACTCGTGTTTCAATATCATGTAATTATTTTATACAAAACAATATATTAACCAACAAAATCAATTATAATGAAGAAAACTCGGAACGCTCAGCTAACTAGGTCATAAATTAGCAGAAACGGACTGCTTTTTTGTAGTTTATGGAATTTTTGATATCATTGATGCTAATGACAAGTCGGAATGAGATTACTGGACGTATGAAAAACGCATATCGTAAAGTATTTTTTATTGTACACTTTACAGACGGCTGGAAGTCTAGATAGCCATAATGTAAGAGCGACACCATTTTTAATCCCATTCTTTAACTGCACGGGCAGTATGTACCTTACCTTGTTTGGATGCTTTAAATTCATGCTAATGTGATTAATCGGTAAAAATATTCAAATAATCGAAAGATAATGTACATTTTTCTAATTTATACTTTACTTAAATTTTATTTTTATATTTGCATAAATATGAATCATGAAATAAAGAGGTCCCATTATTTTATGATTTCTGTGAATCGCACTGCGGCGAAGTTTCGAATAAGTTTGGAAGATGCCGGCTTGTATAGGGTTTTTCATTACGAGTACTCGAACTTTTTAAATTAAATAACACAACCTGTGAAATGATATTGACACAATTTTTATTTTATTTTAAAGGAGATTCTATAAAATTATGTATGGAATATAATTTCAGCCAAATGGCACACAACTTTCTGGTAACTTATATAATTCCGATGTGTGATAAAATTAAATTAGTTTTACAGCAGTAAAAAGTGTCCTTTTTTTTTAAAAAAGGACCCAAGGCGATCCATCTTAACAATTTTAGTGTCAGAAGTGGGATATATTCACTAATAAAAGATAAAATACACATTGTTCAATCATCCATCAATAATTTTATTATTCGTCAATTACATAATTATGAAATTAGATCAAATAAACAAATTCAAAAACTAAATCACATATTTTCTGAAAATTCTAAAATTACTACCGACTTAATTAGTTCAGCAAAAGTAAATTCCATTTTTAATGTGATTGAACGTTCACTGCTATCAGTTCCAAATATACTAGACACGATTTAAACTCTATGTTATTTGCAAAGTCAAATATCCTCCATCCCTATGTGTTAACTCCCACTAAGTTATTAATAGAGCTTTATAATAGTAAAATGAGCAAAACTAATATGGAATTTCCCATTTCCTTATCATTAGAGAATATACTTACGTACAATTATTGATCTAGCTGAATTAACTTCGTATTACTGTAATAATAAGATAGTATTTGTTATAAGAATTCCTTTAATTAACCCTATTACGTTTAGAATTTATAGGATTTCACCATTACCTACACAACACTATAAGTATAATTTACAAACATATTTTCTCATACCTCTTTCCAAGCTGTATGTAGCCCTTACGGATAATAGATTAAATTACGCATTGTTTGATAACTTAAGTGAATGTGATAACTTTAACAATAACTTTGTGGTTTGTCACCTTTTGTTTTGTCCATAATTAATAATTCGACCTGTGAAACTCAACTCTTGGCTAAAGTAATTTTTTCACTTCCAGAAATATGCGATTCAAAAATAATATACGGAAATGTCAATTTACGGCAAAAGCTTAGTGATGGAAGATTTATTTATGTTCAGTCTAAGCCAAATAAATTGATTATTAAATGTACAAATGATAATAAGACTTCATATTATACCGTCCAAGGCACTGGAATATTATCTTTAAAACATGATTGATATGCAATATTATCAAACATTGCAATTTCACCCATCGCATAATTATAAGGCTGTCCTGCCTGGCCAAATATCAGTAGATTTTAAATTAATTGAAGATGATTGTTGTAAATACAATTTATCAAACCACAGTTGTAATGTTCTAACCTCAATTACGCTAGCAGATATTGATTTGAGATCGTTAAAACTATCGTCATATAAATTAGATAGTTTAAGGAATCAAATTCATCAAGCTGAGAACCAGCCGCATATTGCTAAATACGGGCATTATTATTCAGTGCTTACTTATATAGTAATTGCCAGTATTCTTAGCTATATACTATATAAGATATATAATAAATACTTTTCAAGTTGTTGTAAAAGTACATCTCGTTGCATCCAAATATATAATCAGTGTTATAATAAAAAAATGTGATAAAAATTACACTAATGTTAACACTTCTATTGAACTAACTGATATTTCAGAGGAATCAATTAAATGCGAAAAAAAATCAACTAGGAGTCTCCCAGAAATAGAGACTAATAAAAACAAGGACAAGGTTCAATTTAGGAAATTTAATAGAGTTTCTTCTAAACGGAATTTAAGTAATTATTAACGATAAAAACTTATTAATTTCTTTTAAATTTATATTAATATTTTTAACATGATTTTGTTATCAATCAATTAATATTGTTAATATACCTTTTTTTTATAGGATAAGGGTGACAAACGAGCACAAAGTCCACCTGATGGTAAGTGGTTGCTGTGGCTCATAGACATCTACATCTATCCTCAAATATGAATCAAAATGCAGATGCGTTGTCACCCGTGAGGACTAAGATGGAATGCCTCGTTTCCAGAAAATAGGGTCTCCGGTTCTCCACGCTCACCAAACGAAACACAGCAGCGTGAAGATGCTATTTACGCCGGAGAGCGTTGTCCTTCCCCGGTCGAGCCGACCCATTCGTGCTACAACTATACAAGTAATATAGCTTTAGCATGGCTCTACCACGTAAAAATATACCTAATAACAATTAAAATTTATGAATTTCATTTCAGTTATTTAAGGAATGCCTTCTAGCTGTTTCGACTAAGGAATCTAGTCACTGGTTACACGCTTTACCATCAAGTAATCTTACATTACTTGATGGGGAAAGCTTGCGCATCGCCGTAGGAAACCGACTAGGAGCGGCGCTTTGTCAACTGTGGTAGCAGCGTCGACAAGTTTGGGCTCCACGGACTTTGATGTAAGAAAAGCGCTGGTAGGTTTTCACGACACAGTTCTTTGAACGATGTCATCCGAAGGGCTCTTGTCTCTATAAATATTCCCTCGGTTTTAGAGCCTTGTGGAATATTTAGAGACGATGGCAGGAGACCCGACGGTATGACATTGGTCCCTTGGGAGAGAGGTAAATCCCTAGTGTGGGATGCTACTTGCGTAGACACTCTGGCGGCCTCTCATCTCAGTGGTACCTCTTTTAGAGCCGGGGCGGCATCAGGGGCAGCTGAACTGCGTAAGAGGTGCAAATATGAGTCTCTGAGAGATGACTACATATTTGTGCCATTTGCTGTAGAGACTATCGGTCCGTGAGGTCCACGTGCGGTGAAGTTCTTAAAGGAACTCCATCCGCGGTTGGTCGTTGCTGCTGGTTCTTTTCTCGCTCAAAGGTTAATTATAGCCATTCAGCGGGGAAACGCAGCCAGCGTTCTTGGCACGATACCGCGGGCAGTAGGACTATATGATAATTAAGTTTCTAGTTTTCTAGTTTTAGTTTATTTTTTATTATTATAGTTTTTAATATTGTATATAATTATATTTTATTTTTTTATTTTATGAGTCTAAATAATATTTTAATTGTAAAAAAAAAATTATATTTCTAAAATATATTTAGTTATCACTTGATAATTATAATTAATATTGTTAATTAATCGTTAAAGTAATGAATTTCTTTACAAAACTTATTTTAATATTTTAAGGGCACAGGAAAAGAAGGAGCTCATTAACATTCTCATTGTTTCGAGTAATTTCAGTTTCTACACTTACAACTAGTACCCATATAGAAAAGGAACAGTGTATATTTAACATAATATATTGTTATTTTAAAAGATTGGGTTGGTAAATAAATAATACTCGTAGTTGGTAATTTATTTACCTAACTCCCAAATGTAAAAGGCAAGAAGGTGCTCATTGTCACAATGATCTCCTTTTTACATTTTACAAATTAATTGGTGATCATAAACAATGTCTAATTACATAAACACACTAATGAAATAAAATACATGTTAATTAGCATGAAATTTATTTGCAGGGTAAGTTAATATATTCGGGTAAATTTAATTTTAAAGATGAAAAAAGAACCGGGGCCCTACAAACAGCAGTAACGGCAGAAAATGTATGAACTACTGAAATGTTGGTGCAAGAAGACCCGCGAATCACATATACGGACATAGAAAAGATTGTAGGCATTAACTCGGGCAGCATTCATACCATCCTACAACAACATCTTGAAGTGAGGAAGCTTTGTTGTCGATGGATCCCTCGCTTGCTCTCCGAAAGCGAAAAACAGACTCCTGTCGATTGGTGCCATGAAACGCGTCTACGTTTTGAAAACAGGGCATCTAGGCGTGTTTCAGAAATCGTTACTGGTGACGAGACATGGATCTATCAATATGATCCGTAAAATAAACGGCAATCATCGGTATAGGTCTACTCAGAAGGACAGTTACTGACAATACTGCAAAGACCTCGCAACGTCGGCATAAAATGGTGGCTAGTTTTTTTCGCGGAGCGGACATTTGTCGACGTCAATGCTGGAAAATTGTAGGTCAGTCAACTCTGAATGGTATACTACAGTTGCATTACCCAAAACTTTTCAAGCTGTGCGGGAGAGAAGACCAAAGACCGGGCTTCGGGGAATCATGCTGCATCACGATAACGCCTCTTCACATACCTCCCTTAGAACAAAAGCATTTATTGAGGAATCTG
Source organism: Parnassius mnemosyne (assembly GCA_963668995.1). Lineage (NCBI taxonomy): Eukaryota > Metazoa > Arthropoda > Insecta > Lepidoptera > Papilionidae > Parnassius > Parnassius mnemosyne. The sequence continues at coordinate 52,445,930 of CAVLGL010000082.1, read as the reverse complement.
GTGTTGAAGCCGTGGCTGCCTACGAAGAAGCGATTTCCGACCTGGCAGATCAAGACTGACAAAAGTGTTTTCAGAGTTGACTTAGGCGAATGGAACTTTGTATAGAGCATGATGGAGAATATATTGAAAAGATGTAAAATAAATATTAAGAATATCTAGAATACTTTTCGTATATCTTAAAATTTATTGAGTGTCCTACGTGTTATTGTCCATTTTGAGATAAATAAGCAAAAACTGTCATTTGTATGACAAAATAATACAGATGGCCGACTATGAGCGCGTTTTCTATTACAATCGCTGCGATCTGCCCGTTCTAGCGTGGTTTCATAGACAATGGGCACCTTTTTACGCGGTATAGAATGCAATGAGCGTGTTTTATTCTAAAGTACAATTTTTTTTCAATTCAATTAACACAAAATCAGCGCCTTTTATCGTGTTTAAAATAACGTGCTCTGATTGGCCATAGAAAACGAAGTAAAATGGTATAGTTCATTCCAAAAACGTAAAATTGTCAATGAGCTCCCTTTTTCCCTGTGCTCGTCATTTTTAAACATGTTACTTCGTTATTAATTGATTAATACAATTATTTTGCTTTATAATGTAACGATTAAAATTCGTTCATTTATTTTATACAGTTTTATATATTCCTTATTATTATGTTTCTTAGTTACTAATCGAATAAGATCGTTAATTAAAATAAAATATCAGCTATGGTAATTGTATCTGTTAAATTTATTTTGATTGTTGTATGACTTTACTGTATCGGAATATTTAAATATTTTATTGTATTAACTTAGGATCTTGACTTTATTGTATGCTACGTTTATCTTAAAGGATAAACCTCCGTCAGAAAAAGTCACTGTTTGGTGTAGATTTTGGTCTGGCGGTATCATCGTGCCTAGACCAGATATTTCACGTAGCCCCACAGAAAGTAGTCGAACGGTGTTAACACCGTTTACCAAGAGTATTATTACCAAGAGTGATCTAGCCTAAAGTTTTTTTAAAATTTAGACTTAAGTCACACGATCTAGGTGGCAAGTTGATGTAGCCACCACACAGTTCATAACAGCACGACGTGAAATGCACTGGGGTTTTTTCAACCACTGACCCGAACGGCAAGAATATTCTCCCACGATCTTGAGTTTCTTTGACGTACATTCACTGTTTTATCGATCATTGACCTGGTTTTCTCAAATTTATTAATTAATCGACGAATTGTGGACTCTGCGGGATGGCAATGAACGCTATAAATTGGACGCAACGCACGAAATGTTAGGCGAACAAACCACTGATTTTAACTATAAATTTTAACAATTATAACGCATTCTAGAAGCGTGTAGCGTTCCATCGTGAAATATCAAGACTCAAAAGCTCAAGACTAAATAAGTATTCTTATCAAATTTGGCAGCTATCTCTTTACCAAGATTGCCGCTATATGCTGTCAAAGTTCCAGCTTCACTATTGAAAAACGCTTTACAATCTCATTTGATCCATTTGAAAAGAAATTGTATCTGATAAAAAATGACAATCTCAAAATAATTATTTGAATGTAAAAAATATAACATTTACGAGAATTCAAAAATATAGCCAAATGGGACAACGATAAATTCATTCATAAAACATGGCTAAACGCCAATCACACTGTGCCGCAGACATGGACAGATGACACGTGTCGGTGGGAAAAGGTGTGATATAAATGCAATAAACTCCGTGAAATTCGTTTCATTCCACGTGTATTATTCAAGTTAAATATAAGAAATCATTCAATTCATATGCTGAATTTCACTAGAATTGGCAAAGCTAAATAAACGCAAGATTGAAGAATAAACATCCTTATAAATACACTATTATATTAAATTTTTTATGAGTATTGTCCCTCTTCTAGTCTGAAAAGAATCCACTAGATACTGGATATTTTTTGCTTGTCCTATAATATCGTATGTTCGTTTTACTGCATTTGTAAATCAAAGAGTCGAACAGTCATTAGTTGGTCATTTACCTCTCCCATTGTATAGATAGAACGTGTCGCAATCGCTCAAGTTATTACTAGGTTGTAGGAAATTTTTCTGCCTGCTTGTAAAACTCACAGAGCAATATGAAGCAATCAATCCTTTTAAGTCTTCATCACACGGATCATAACAATGATATTATTTTCTGAGAATTTCCGATGTTAGTACCACGATGACGACCGCTTAAAAGTAGGCGTGATGTTTTTTCGTAAGCCGCGCCTAACAGTAATAAAATACATGAACGTTGTTATTACAAAAAATTATAGAAAGTTGGAAATATGAGGTTTATTGACTGTCTCAGGTGTAAGAAAAAGTCTTTGTTACGTAAGATGTCCCTTTGCCGCGGCGTCACAGTCTTTACGAAATTTAAAATGTGTTGTTGTAACCTTTATATTTTACCTCGCAAATGCATGGGATTTGTTTATAGATGAATGAATGCAGTGAAACATGAAACTGAGTCTAATTTAAACCTGATTTATATACTTGTTTTTCAAATAAGACGCAATAAGATAAATTATTCCATTATTTATTTGATTTATATAAAACAATCACCACCTTAAGCAAATTTTCAGGAAGGTTATTTTTTTGAATTACATTGTTATTTATATTTTCAGTGCTAGCCTAGGGGCTGAGAGCTCACCAAAAATTTCAGTTCGCGGGCAACTGGAGTTTGTACTCAACTGACTTTAACGTAATTGTTAATTTTATAATTTCATTTGTCGCTCAACGGTGAAAAAAAACATCTCTATCATTTTATTTATATAGAATATGTTGAAATCTTAGAACGTCAAAATATGTAAAAATTGCGTAAATATTTCTTACAGAATAGGAATCTAACTATATGAAACGTAGATATAATTTAGAACGACTATATATTATGTCGATTCCACATAAAAAAGAAAGAATCTCATCGAATACCCCGCACTCCAATTATTTCTAGTAATTTAATATTTCAATTTAAAAGGTTAAAGTTAGTAACAATTCCCGCTAAATTTAGCGTTTATTTTGACCTTTTTTATTTAATTAATAAGTCCCAGGGTATTCAATTGTGCACTTCGTATTTTTTTCATGGTCAGCTGTATGTTGGCTGTTCGAGAGTATCGAGCACTCGAAACACGTGCGGGCTGAGATCATACAAAGGGGTTTACATATCAATTTTACTTTAAATATCTACTAATTTACAGCAATGTAGGCAAATTTTAATTGCGTCCCTAAATCATCCTTAACCACTCAGCCATATCAGTGTTTCGGTCACATGCTATTTAAATTTAAATTTAAGAAACTACAAGTGAACATTAACTTTGATTTTTTTGTAATAATGTAATTTTCTGAACTACACGCGAAGTCGCAGACAAAAGCTAGTCTTATATAAGTTTTTGTCTTTTTCTATTTGAATTATGCTTGAATGAAGTTCCGATTTAATAATAAAGTAAAAAGGTAAAATTATACATTTTTTCTTAACAATTTCGACTTTTCTAAATTATTGATTTGCATTGGTTTTTAAGGTTCCACTTTTAGTTTCTTAAAATAGGGAATACGCTTATCTCCGTTAAAATGCTGAAAATTAATATTTTCGTGTACGAGGAAATTGATATGAATATATTTTTTTTTATTGAATATGGGTGTTAATTGAATCGAATATATATACTTATATGATAGAAAAAGTGAACAATTAATAAAATGCTCGATGTTCGCTTGAATAAAAAAATGTTTAATTATCTCATAGACTGTATGACGTGTAAAAGCGAGTGTAGATAAGGCACTACGCAAACATAGACACTTTTTGTTACCGACACGGCACACCATCAGGCAACCGTAGTCGCTGTCTCCGATAGTGACAATCGCACACAGTCGCCGGTCGCTACTTCTGGACACTTTTAACAATTCTTTGCTTGTTTTCCGTCAGTTTCACCTTAGATGTCGATGAAAAAATGATGTTTTTGCCTTTGCTTGTTGTGTTGATTACACATTGACGAATGCGCGTCGCCGTCAATATTTACACGCAAATCAACCACGTCATTGTCAGCGCCGTACAATTGTAAGGAAATGTGATTTGTGTTGCTTGCGTCTTCGACTGACGACTTAAAGTTACCAGTTACCTACACCGAACACTTTTTGATTGGCGGTCGGTATGTGTCAAGTGGAAGCAACTGGACACAAAAAGTGTCAGCGTCTGCGCAAGGAATGGCTGATTTCATATTGATACATTAAAATAAAATATTCACTGGTAGCTTGTAACCCACAAAAGACACAAATGTGTCTAGGTTTGCGCAGCGCCTTAATAAAAAAGTTGAACATAACGATTCATGTTTTTCTTACAGAAAAAAAAATCTTCGGCAGCCTACAGAAGGCGGGAAAGCATGAGAATAGCTATAGTTATTCACATATATAGGTCGTTGACATAATGATTTCAAGCATCTGAGTATCAAGAGTCGGCATGTGTATAAAATGAGACGGTTCCATTTAGAAACAAACAGTATCAGTTCCATCCTTGAACCTGTTGCTTTTATATTACCGAAGTTCTGTTTAGATTTTGAACTTTATTATTGCAGTTTATGTATAACTAGCGACCCGCCGCAGCGGTTTTGTTTGTATAGGATTTATTAATATAGCGTTATTTAGATTTCAGAGACAGATCGTCAAAAACTATTCTAATCTTCTTATCATCAATTTTTCATTTTTCAAAAATAATGCTATAAGTTTTGCGTATAAACTGTAGCCAAGGTCTTTCCTGGGATGGCTTTCTTTCTGTTTGTATAGTTTCATCACAATCCGTTGAGCCGTTACGTAGATTAACCCGGACAGATAGACAGACAGACAGGCAAAATAATTAAAATTAAGATGCAAATATCCCTCAGAGCTTAATAGAAGCTTGCTTCTAAAATATTTCAATATTTTAGACACTTCAATATTAATTATATTTATAGATTGCCTTAAACATTTCTATAATCCTTTAAATAATAAAAGTTAATATTAAATTATTTTCGAATGGGTTTACAATGTAGCTTTAATTTTCTCATAGTTGAATTTTGTATGAAAACTGACAATTTTGAAAATAATAATATTCAAGTGTCACAAAATATGATGAGGATTAAATTTAAATCTAATCGATTGAAAGGAAAAAGCGGCTCCTCATGGCCCGCCCTGCAGCAGAAATCGACCAATTAGTGAAATTTTATTCACAGATACTAATACCACACCACGTTGGGTTTGGGAAAAACGAGGTGGGCGTGACTCCTGAGAAGGTGTGCTACTCAAAACACTTCTGTTCTATGTCAAAAGAAAGATTACGGATCCCTGTGGTATGGTCCCTGTCTTGACGTCAGTCAGTAAGTGGACTGTATTTTCTTGTGAATGGAGTTGGTTCGTGAAATGATACGTAGATTGATCTTCATAAATCCTCCTTTGAAAATGCGACATTGAAAATTTCACTACTTTTATCTAACACTATGCCCTATTGTTTTTTTTTCTTGCTTTAAACTGGAAACTGGTAGCTGGTCCCGAATTAATTTTCAAAATATCAGCGTCCTATGAAAGCTATACTCGAAATAGAACCGCGCGCCGCGCGCTATTTCAACATAATCTAACAGTGATTTTTCACTATCGCACACTTATATCCCACAGGTAAACCCATATCTTTATTTCTATAAAGAATATCATTACATAATTTCATTCAGTCTCATTATTATGATGTACACAACATCACTATCACATAAAGACATATTAAAATATTTAACAAAATACAACAATTTTACAAGATATTTTTATAGTCCTAAATCTTAAATATCGATTACACATATTCTAAACAATAATCTTTATCAATAAAATTAATATCTTAACTAATACAATAGTTTACTTCACAAATTAAAACCTTTAAAGGGCATTAATACACTTTAATAAAACTTTAATTTTCTAATATAAATTTATTATTATTTCGCTATTCTAAGCACAAATTTAAACACTTTTAACACATCTCTTATCTTTTATACACAATAATCCTGAAACATTTATTACCTATTTTTTACACACTACTGAAACTTTCATAAAATCTTTTAAAACGCTATCGTTTTTATATTTTTGTACGTTATTTAGACGCTTCTCAAGTCCCATACAAAATGAATAACCAATTTCTGCACGACCCTTGGCACCACGGTAGGAGGCTAGTGCCTTTTCTGTCTAAATTACAGCTATCTCTGTTCATTATATTTTATTATTTATTTACATATGGTATTCTTATCTAGCCATAATGTAACATAACTCTTATCACAAGAACTTATAATAGAATAGAATAATTTTTATTCAATATTGATTACATGTAATTCTTAATGAAAATATTTTTTTTACATTACCACCGGTTCGGTAAAAATCCTCTGTCCTGGGAATAACCAGCTGGACTTTTTTTTAATAAATTATACAATATTACAATATAAATGATTACAAACTATTTACAATATTTATTTTAGAAACAGCTTCGAAGCGACCACCTCATTCCCAGGGATTATTATCCACCACTTATTCATTTATATTGTAATAACCCTTTTTATACAGTTTTCGTTTACTTAAATATTTAAACTTTGTAAAAGCGAGACTTTGTATATTTTCTGGGACTTTGATGTAATAGCGTATTGATTGCCCCAAGAATAAATTACTGACTCTGAGGAGACGAGAGACTAGCTTGTGTTTGTTCCTAGTGTTTACAGAGTGTATATCACTTTTTTAACTAAAACTATCTTTGTTTTGTGAACATATTTTTTAACAAATTTTCGTAAATATACTGAGAGGCCAAATATAATATATTTATTTATTTACATTTTTCTCAAAGAGACTCTTGGTTTAAGGTTGTAAATAACTCTTATGGCCCTCTTCTGCAACAAAAATAGTTTCTAAATCAGCCGCATTTCCCCGTAGAAAAATCCCATAAGACATTATGCTATGGAAATAACTGAAATGAACAAATCTAGCAGTCTCGACACTAGTGAGATTTCTAATCTTTTTACATCATAAGCTGCAGAGCTTCGTCTGCTTGCTAGTTTGGATATATGGGCCCCACTGAAACTTTGCGTCGAGAGTGATGCCAAGAAAAACAGAGGATTCAACCGGGCTCAGTTCTACCCCATTTAAAAGCCCATTGGTATTCAGATTTTTAACATTCGTTGTTGTAAATTGAATACATTTAGTTTTATTGCCGTTTAAATGCAGATTATTAACGTTAAGCCAATGCACTAATTTTAATATAGCATTATTCACTTCGTCACATTTAAATTTAATGTTTAAGTTTAAAAATCAAGGAAGTATCATCAGCAAATAATACTATATCATGATTATCCCCTACAAGGGACGGTAAGTCATTAATATACACTAAAAATAGGAGTGGGCCAAGAATCGAGCCCTGACACACATCTTTACGGACGACCCGGAAGAACTTGTACCATTGATAATAACTTTCTGCATTATATTACTTAAGTATGAAATAATAAGTTTAAACGCTATGTTCTTGACACCATAGTACTGTAGCTTCCCGATTAATGTCTCATGGTGAACACAGTCGAAGGCCTTAGAAAGGTCACAAAATACACCCAAAGCATCCTCTGAATACTCCCATGCACAAAAAATATGTTTTATAAGTTAGACTCCGGTATCGGTAGTCGAGCGACCCCTTGTAAAACCAAATTAATTTTTATGAAACAATTGATTTATATTAAAAAATCTTAACATCTTACTAAAATAATTTTTTCAAAAATTTTAATTAATCTTGGAAGTACAGAAATTGGTCTAAAATTGGCGGGTTCTAATTTACTATCAGACTTAAATAACGGTATGACTTTTCTATGTTTTATTAGATCAGAAAGCACACCAGATTCGACACTTGTATTAAAAATTGTGGCTAGATATGGTGCTACAGCATCTATCATAACCTATTTTAACTGAAACAAGTATCTAATTTAATGAAAATCTTTTATTCGTATTACATAGCTGATTACTACTATATACTATACTATATAACACATGACACTAAGTTAATCAATAAAACAAACTTTTTGTGGAATTAACTCTGGGCCGGAGAACCGAACCGAACTTCCGCATGACAATCGAATATTTTTAAAATTATATTGAATCTAATTACTTTTAATTTACTTTTCTTTAAATTGGGATATATTTACTTTTAACACAAACGATTAATAATGCAAATAATATTTGTTTCTAAAAATAGAAAATTATTTAAATAATCTCTTAAGTGCGTCGTCAACATCTATAATTTTGTGTCAAACAGTTATTAGTATCTTATTTAAAATTAAACCTAAGAGAACAATGTACATTCACGTTAAAATGGGTTAAGAGCTTAGGCGGCAAGTAACTTTTGAGCGACAGCTACGACAAGTATCTAATGTTTGTCATTCAGTTGAGATTATTCGTTTATATTAAAATAGTTATTGGATATTTAATAAAATCGATAAAGTTGTGGTTTGTAGGGAGAAACAGGGAGAGAGCCACGCATTAGTTTGAAGTGTGCGTGAATTAGTTAAATAAAAGGTGTGCCTGTATCGCGATAGTAACAAATTTTGATAAATATATTTAAAGCATATAGCCAGACATAGTGCCGTGTAGTGGCGGTCAAGAATATCCACTACCCCATATCCTCCCGTGGGTGTCGTAAAAGGCGACAAAGGGAAACAGGCAGGAGATGGGCAGCAGCATCTTCCTGATAATAGCCAAAATTACAATAAAAAACTGCGGTTGCCAACCCGCTCGCCAAGCGTGGCAACTATGGCAAATACCCCCCAATGACTAAAGCTACAAACAGACGGCCCCCAGTCCCCGGCGGCCCCGCTATTCCTGGCTACGGTGGCGACCATGGTAATAGCGGGGCAGGGGGTGCTAAGAATCTCCGGTGGAGGTTCGGTTGCCACCTTAGACGACTCGACCTGGCAACGTACAACGCACGCACCCTGAGGACTGACGAGAAGATCGTGGAGCTGGAAGAAGAGATAGACAAGTTGCGCTGCCATATTATAGGATTATCCGAAGTCCGAAGAGAGGGGGAGGACACGGTAATCCTCGAATCCGGCAACTTGCTCTATCACCGGGAGGGCGACCATCTGTCCCAAGGAGGTGTCGGATTTATCGTCCACAAGTCTCTCATTAACAACGTTGTAAAGATCGGGAGTGTGTCGACGAGGGTTGCGTACCTTATACTCAGAATCACCAAACGGTATTCGCTGAAGGTCATACAGGTTTACGCAACCTCGGCACACCCCGATGAGAAGGTGGAGGAAATGTATGAGGATATCTCTAGAGCCATGCATTCCTCCAAAACCCAACATACGTGATGAACTGTTCAGTGATGTCTCCGTGATCGCGAGGATGAAAACTGGTAGCGATCACCGAATGGTTAGAGGCACACTGAACCTAAACGTTAAGTTGGACAGGTCTCGTCTAATGAAGTCAACGCTCCGTCCCCCTCGTGCTCTGATCCAAAGTCCCGAAACCTTTCAGCTCGAGTTACAAAACCGTTTTCAGTGCCTGGAAGACTGCATTGAAGTGGACGATATGAATGACAAGCTCGTGGAAACTGTCCATGCGGTCGGAGCTAAGTTCTGCAAAACCCGCCGCAGAACAACACAAAAACTCTCCGATCACACTCTTAATCTCATGGCTGTTAGACGAGAGATGAAGCTACATTCTTAAACAGACTTGACAGCATACAGGCATCTGAACAGACAGATCTCCAAATGCATGCGGCGGGACTCACGCAACTTCAATACAGCTCGTATTGAAGAAGCGATCGAGCGGAACCAAGGCTACAATGTCTTTGCCAGAGATCTGTCTGCCAGAAAGAGCCAACTGTCAAAGCTGAAGACGGAATGTGGCAGCATAGTTTCCGGGTCACCTGAGATTTTGAGTGAGATTGAGAGGTTCTATAGGCAGCTGTACACGTCATCGTTGGAGCCACACGCAAGTGTGAGTAACGATCCAAGAGCGAGTCTCAGTCCTCACACTATTCCGAAGATATCCCGGACGTCAGTCTGAGCGAGATTAAAATGGCTCTCCAGCACCTTAAAAACGGTAAGGCCCCAGGCGAGAATGGAATTACAGCGGAGCTTCTGAAAGCGGGTGGAAGACCGGTACTTGAAGTTCTTCAGAAGCTCTTTAATTCCGTCCTCCATGGTGGCATTACACCGGAGGCGTGGAGCAGAAGTGCGGTGGTCTTGTTCTTCAAGAAAGGTGACAACGCTCTCTTGAAGAACTACAGACCGGTTTCCCTTCTGAGCCGCGTCTACGTGCTGTTTTCGAGAGTCATTACGCATCGTCTCGCGCGCAGACTTGACGACTTCCAGCCTCCCGAACAAGCCGGTTTCCGAAAGGGCTTTAGCACCATAGACCACATACATACCCTTCGGCAAGTTGTACAGAAGTCCGAAGAGTACAATTTGCCACTATGTCTGGCGTATGTGGACTATGAGAAAGCCTTTGATTCCTTCGAAATTTGGGCGGTCCTGCAGTCCCTTCAGCGGTGCCAAGTTGACTGTCGGTATATCGAAGTGTTGAAGTGCTTGTACAGTAGGGCTACGATGGCTATCCGAGTACAGAACCAGAGTACGAAACCTATCCAATTGCAGAGAGGTGTAAGACAGGGTGACGTCATATCCCCGAAACTCTTCACCGCTGCATTGGAAGACGTTTTCAAGCTTCTGGACTGGAAAGGATGGACCTCAAAACCTTAAAACGAAATTGTACAACCAGTGCGTGTTGCCAGTGATGACTTACGGAACTGAGACGTGATCCTTCACTGCTGGCCGTATGAGGAAGCTCAAGGTCGCTCAGCGAGCTATGGAGAGGGCTATGCTCGGAGTTTCTCTGCGTGATAAACTTAGGAATGAGGATATCCGCAGTAGAACCAGAATAACCGACATAGCCCAACGGATTAGTAAGATGAAGTGGCAATGGGCCGGCCATATAGCTCGAAGAACCGACAACCGATGGGGAAGAAAGGTTCTTGAGTGGCAGCCTCGTACCGGTAGGCGAAGTGTAGGGCGTCCCCCCACGAGATGGAGTGACGACCTGGTAAGACATGCAGGAAGTCGATGGATGTAGGTGGCTCAGGACCGTGCTTTGTGGCATTCTTTGGGGGAGGCCTATGTTCAGCAGTGGACTTGTGAAGGGCTGTAATGATGATGATGATGATATATCAATAAAGAAAGAAAAAAAAAGACGGATCTAAAACCAAGGCAAAACTATGCTTAACTTAATGTAAGCGCAAGAACTCACGTACACCAATGCACCTGAAATAATTTGTAACCATTAATATGATTTCGGGTGCATATGCATGCGCCCAGCAGTAAATTTTACGATCTGATAAAGAAAGAGAGAAGAAAGATATGTGATGACTTTTTTGATCTAAATCTTAAACATCATGTCACTATGATGAGCTATATCTATCTAATCGATGACTACTTTGCCTAATGATCATAGCGTGTTAATTAGTCAATAATCGAAAACAAATACTAACATGTACATATTTTCAGTTTTGCAGAGTGCATCTTTATTTTATTTAGTTTTATAGTGTGCGTGTTTATTAAATTTAATTTTACAGAGAGCATGTTTATTTATTTTTTGAACTAAATCTTGTTTCACTTTTTCGGTTCAATAAAATATCTATGTAGGTTTCAACGTTTACGCAGTTTCTGAATTTATAAAAGCAGTGTCTGACAATAGAGTTTTGTAAGAGTAATATGTTAATTAATACACATATTAATATATACAATTTTTAGACGCTATATATTATATTTAAATTTGTTTCTTCTATTTCATATAATTCAATGATAATAATTAATAACTATTGGTAAATATTTTTAATAAGTGAAATATAATTAATAGTTGCCACGGGCAGCAGGTGGATTGCATACCTCAGGTTTTCGTGTTTAAGTTGTGTTTAGGAAGACGCTGCTGCCCATCTCATGGCTTATTTCTCTCTGTCGCCTCTTACACCCCTTACGGGACGATATCGGGCAGTGGATGCTGTTACACCGCAACTACATGGTGAAATATTAAATGCAAATATCCCTCTTATGAGGCAATCCATAGTAGAGGCATAGACCTATGTTCAGCAGTGATTTTTTGATAGTCTGTAACGGTAAAATATTAATAATAAAGCAAAAATAATAAATTAAAAATCTTTAAATATATAAACGAATTACCACTGACTCACACACTCATCACGAGATCTCCAAAACTATACGCCAGATTGACTCGCAATTTGGCATATGTAGTAAATACTCTTTTCTCGACGTAAACACCCACTTAGAACGGATTTTATTGAACTTCTATCAACGGATTTTTGAGGTGGCGCTGTTATCGCGATCTAGGAACCACCCGAGCGAAGCGGGGCAGATCGCTAGTATAAAAATAAAATTATTAATAAGTTTTACTAAGTATTATGTTCTTATTAATAAGTTTGAATTCAACATTCACATAATATGTGTTCATATCGGCGGACACGAACTAGAACGAGTGAGTGAGCGCTACTCATATGACACTAAAAAGAGTAAATTGCATAGTCGGAAGCTTTCAATATAGAATTCGATTTTATTTGGATGGAGGTGCAACCACGAACTTAACTTTTACTTTTAATTTATATGTGATTATTTTTGTAGAATTTGATTTAAAAACAAAGATTTTTGTTTTAAGGTTTACTTCTCCGTAACCATCGTAACCATGGGACATTTTATTGAAGTTGAAGAACGTTACCTTAGTGGCAAAATGAACGAACCGGAATCTGAAAGTTTTTTGGAACCTGATAAAATCACTCCAAGTAAGTATAATGAAATGAATTGTATGATTACCTTCGTTATCATCACCATAAAGTTCTAAATACTAGACTTTATTTGTCTTAAAATGCTTTTTACCTATGAACTTGCCGTTTTTGTAAAATAAGTTAACGTAATTTTCTTTTCTACATTTTTGATTTCTATTAATCAAAGTAATCACCCATGCAATCGGTGCAACATTACCAATGCATTGGTTTTTTGTTGTTTTTATTTTAATAGCTATTAAACAAGAATGGGTGCGGATCGCTGGTGCCTGAAGTAGGTAATTAAAACATAAGTTACAGGTCACCAGGCCTCCATCTTAGTTACCTATAATCATTAAGCTCTTAAGGTATACAATTATAAATATAAATGTGGGTGCGAGAATTCAAGAGAGCACACGCGTGCGTGCATGCATGCGTGCGTTTGTGCGTGCGTGGGTGCGCGCGTGCGTGCATGTATACGTGCGTGTGTGTGAGCGTGCGTGCATGCGTGCGTGAGTCGTGCGTGCATGCGTGCATGCGTCCGTGAGTGCGTGCGAGCGTGCGTGCGTGAGTGAGTGCGTGAATGTGAGCGTGATTGAGTGCGTGCGTTGATGCGTGCGTGATGCAAGCGTGCGTGCGTGCGTACGTGCGTGGGTTGCGCGTGTGTGCATGTATACGTGCGTGTCTGTGAGCGTGCGTGCATGCGTGCGTGAGTCGTGCGGGCATGCGTGCATGATCCGTGCGTGCCTGCTAGCGTGCGTGGGTGCGTGAGTGCGTGCGTGATTGCGTGCGTGCGTTGGTGCGTGAGTGCGTGCATGCGTGCGTGCGTGCATGCGTGCGTGCGTGTGTGCGTGAATGCGTGCTCGCGTGCGTGCGAGCGTGCGTGCGTGCGTGCGCGTGTGTGTGCATGCGTGCTTGCGTACGTGAGTGGTGCGTGCATCCATTCGTGCGTGCGTGCATGCGTGCGTGGATGCGTGCGTGCATGCTATTTTGCGTGCGTGCTCATTCATGTGTGCTTGCGTGCGTGAGCGCGTGCATGCGTACGTGCGTGCGTGCGTGCGTGCGTGCGTGCGTGAGTGCGTACATGCGTGCGTGCGTGCGTGCTTGCGTGCGATAGTGCGTGCATGCGTGTATATGCGTGTGTGTGTGTGTGTGTGTGTGTGTGTGTGTGTGTGTGTGTGTGTGTGTGTGTGTGTGTGTGTGTGTGTGTGTGTGTGTGTGTGAGGGAGTGCGTGCGTTCGTGCATACGTCACCCTCACTAGTATTTTTACCTAATTTTTTTTGTCTGTATGTACTACATGTTTAAAGTTTTTAATAAAGTTATTATTTATTTATAAATTTGTTTGATGACGTCATGATTCCCCCGTATAGATGTTTTCCATTGGATCATATGGCGGGTTAGTGTGTGTTTTAAAATTGCCTGTAAGATATAAATGTAGCCTAACCGTAAGAACGTCACATATACCTATTATACAGTTGTTCGGTATTAAATCTTAATTTACAAAACTGGCTTAATTTAGAAAACTTTAAGAATATTGTCTTTTTTTAATGATCAGTTAGTTTTGCTGCTTCTCCCCATACAGTTAATGTAATATCCGAGAACTGATTGAGCTAAAGATGTATAAATTTGATTTGTCAAGTTATTCGTGGTATGTAACATAACGCAGTTTTTTAAATATCTAAAAAGCTTATGAATTTTTCAATTTTTATAAATTCAAGAAAGATTTTATCCAAAAATTATTCCAAGATATTTTGTGTAGTTGCTCAAGTTTTGTACAACTACTATTTAAAAAAGCCGCGTCATCACACTAATGAATTTTGAGTGAACTTTTACCTAACTAAATGTAATTGTAATTATATATAGAGACATAATTTTACACAATTCAAAATTATTATTACTCTAACTTGATAGTTTTTGAATACAAACCAGTTTCTTTATTAAGACGAAACTCAATTAAATTATGAAGGTCTTTCAAATTAATGAGTTTCATAATACTCTTGAAATTGAAATGTAGGTAATATCGAACTCCTTTTATCATAAAATTGTCAAGTTGAAATTAGTTCAATGATTATAAAACCTCTTTCAACATGTTCTTTTTTCAATCTCGAAATTAAAATATGCATTGTTGTGGGGCATGTCGATTTTATAGATTATATGAATTGCATATAGAATAATATTATCTTTGATACAAGCCTTAGCTTACGTAAGAAATAAAATTTATAAAGCAAAAATAACAATAAATAGTACAAGACCTAAAGTACCCCAGCAACTTCATGTTTAGTCCCAGGTGTAGAAATGGCCGGCATGCGCTGTGATAGTCAAAAAAGAATGTTTAGTAAGACATAGACTAACAAACAAACAAATATTATTTTTAAAATATGTAAAACGTGGACACTACA
Source organism: Parnassius mnemosyne (assembly GCA_963668995.1). NCBI lineage: Eukaryota > Metazoa > Arthropoda > Insecta > Lepidoptera > Papilionidae > Parnassius > Parnassius mnemosyne. Next base: position 52,430,732 of record CAVLGL010000082.1, on the reverse strand, counting down.
TATTGAATAAAATTTACTTACGGAATTTTATCGCGTTTGATTTAGAGTTTTTTGATTCCCGACGTTTTGAGCCCTTAATAACATCCACGGTCACGGGGGACTGAGGCCTAGACGTCCTGATACCATAGTTAACGAAGGCACTTTTAGTCCGATTTACGCGGAACGAATGTACTATATCTTGAAGTCTTGCTGTAGTATGTTTAAAAATTTATATTATAAAAATAATGAGTAATTAAACTCATGAAGTGAGCATACCTGTGTAGAGACTGATAACGGGATCTTCGATTAGAGTTTTCAAGGGTTGACGACAAAATTTCGATTCTTAATCGAGGATAGGTATTTGTGTCAGTCAGCCACAGCATCCACTTACCATCAGATGGACTGGTTGTTCGTTTGTCACCCTTATGCTATAAAAAATATCTGGCTAAAATTACTGCAAAACGTGGAAAAAGTAAATTTAAAAAGCAATTATGTGTTTATGAAATAAGTTTATCAATGGTACTGTAACGTACAACTTGCACGCTGAAATGTTAAGCTTAATTTTTATTATATAGTGGGTAATATAGAATTTTTCAATAGTTATCCTCAATTAAGAAAAGTTTATCAAAGATATGTCACCATTGAGTTATAAGTATTACGTGCGAAGTACTTATATATATCGATGTAACAGAAACAGAATATTTTTTATTCAGTGTATATTATAAATAATACTTATTGAAAGTTACTCTTATGTTTAATTACCACTAGTTCGAAAAAAAAACCTCTGTCCTGGGAAGAACCAGCAAGAAACCCAGCGGGACTTTTTGAAAAAAACAGCTAATTCAATCATGTATGTTATACTAACATCAACCCAAAACAAATTAGAAATAGCCTGTTAGCGATCATCTCATTTCCAGGGGTTATTATCATCCATAAACTCCTTAATACTATCCTTAAATTATCCTTAATATTTATATAAACTTAATTTAATAAAGTTTTTGAACTTTGAGGAAGTCAAATTTTGTATGTTCTCTGTGATTTTGTTGTAAAAGTGTATACATCGGCCCAAGAATGAATTACTGACTCGATGGAGTCGAGTAACTGGTACTACTAGCTTGTGTCTGTTCCAAGTATTTACATTATGAATATCACTTATTTTTGTAAAACTACTCTAATTTTTATGTACGTATGTTTTATTAAATTTTCATGAGTGTATTGAGAGGCCAAATTTAATATATTAATTTCCTTAAATTTTTGTCAGAGCTACTCTTCAGGTTTCAAATCATAGATGGCTCTTATGACTCTCTTCTGTAAAACCAATACATAAGTAATTCATTGTCAGTCGCGTGTCCCCATAGAAAAATACCATACGATATTATGCTATGGAAATAGCTAAAATAAACAAGTCTAGTTGTTTCAACACTGGTAAGATTTCTGATCTTTTTTACAGCATATGCTGCAGAACTAGGTCAGCTTGCTAACTTTGATATATGGGGGCTCCATTGAAGCTTCGCGTCTAGGGTTATTCTAAGAAAAATGGTGGTATCCACAAGACTCACTTCCTCCTCATTTAAAATTACATTAATATTTAAATGTTTGACATTTGGAGTTATGAATTTCATACATTACGTTTAGTGCCAATTAAATGCAAATTACTGACATTAAACCATTTAACTAATTTAGATATATAGCATTATTTGTATCTCACTGAAAAATATTGTATGTCACTGATCCTATAAGTCCCGTTATACCTATATAGCGTTAATACATTTTAACATAAATTTTCTTCTAATATCACAAAGGGGCGTAATTCCGGCTGTATCATGAACAGATGACTTCGCAGAAACCGCCCCGCCATCGCGCTGGTGCATGTCGGTGTTATTTTAGTAATTACGAGTACGCTGAATATTTTAAATTAAATATTTTAAAGTAGATTTAAAGAAATGTTGGTATTTATTTACTTATAACGTTGCCACTGAAAATCAAAACGAAGATGTCACATCCTAGCAAGCTTAATAGCGGTCCCATTTGGAGCACATTATTATATGCTCCAAATTATTTTATTTATTAGTATGTCTTTCCTAGTGTAGTGATGTTATGAGTAGTGGTGCTGGGATTACTGGTGACGGGGATAGTGTACACAGTTGTGCTCTTCAAACTAGGTAAGACACATCATTTTATTTTATCGAGCGGATGTACGCGAGGTAAATTTTACCAACTTTAATCATTGTGAATCGCTTAAATCAGTCAGGGACCCACTTAAGCACACACAAATAATCATCAAAATCGGTCCATATGTTTTATTATCATTAAATTTATCTTTATAAATAGAGATTTTGCAACTTCTTCTTTTATTTTTGTTCGTTGTAATTTATGGTTCCCCGATATTTACACTTTTTTAGCATTTTGATCCTCTAAAGTTAATGCATAATAACATAATATTTTGTAAATATTGATCATACAGACAAGAGTTCTGTTAAGAAATAGTAATCACAATATCTGTGTCGATAAATAAATCATAAAGATGGCACTAAATTGCAATTCCAAGTGTTCCTTTCAGAGATTTCATAACGAATCCGTGTAAAACTTTTATCAAATGAAAAGGCTTATTATTTTAAGATTATTTTGAGGATACATTTTACAAATTGTACAGTATAAATTCTTGTGTCTGTCTTCGATAGAATTCGGAATTTCTATATTATATCTACAGAAAGAGGAGAGTATCTTGCACAGCTCAGCGGATCACTGAGCTGAAGTGCCAGTGGGCGGGCGGGCCGGCGGATCACGAGTGGCAGCTTGGTACTGGCACGCGCAGTGTAACTCCTCTTTTATTTATGTTTTCACTTTTCCGACACTTAGAATAACGGATATTGTGATGAGATATCATGTCCATAGCGGTCAAGTGAATATTCACACTTTTACTTTCCGAAATTTAAATAGGTTTTTTTCTACTGGTAGCAAATCATTTTCTTTTTGTTTCAGTTACCGTTTCTTTGAACATCGCTCTGTTAGCATGCAGTTCTTTCGGATTCGTTACTTGTGTAGTCCTAATTATAGGTGTCTACAAGGTATGTACCGTGATCTCCATTAATGATAATTATAGTAATTCTGATGAATTAATCATCAATATATATGTACTACGCACTAGATTTCGCATTCCGAACATTGACTATATTCAACTGAACTGTACTGCAATCCGTACAAACTAAATATTGCATAAATTGAAAATTTGTGAATTCCATTGGATAATTATTATTAAATTTTATTTAGAAATATGTTTGTTTAGATTAAAACAAAATATTTTATATTAAATTCTTATATTTATTTTACATTAATATCTTATTTGATATGAAATTAAAGTCTTCGCGTATGCGCGACGATATAGAGTAGGACACACTTTTTGTTTGGAATGGCTTCTCTAGTAGGTAGTACGTATAACTAAATGGAATTAATTAATTATGCTAATATATTTATATTTAATTACGCTATTTATATTTGCTAATAAAACCCTACTTAAATGAAAAAAAATGTTTGATCCTTCTTTTAAATTAGTAATTGAGTTTTTTAGTGGTATGGGGGAATCATCATCACTACAACCCGTTAAAATTTCACTGCATAGTTCCCCTATAAATTTCCTCATAGGGAAAAATTTCCCATATTTGCCACGCCTAGCAAGCGAGCTGGCAACCGCAATAATTTGTGTTGTCATTGAGGTGTTATCAGGAAGTGCTTTTGTCCATCTTATGCTTCATTTCCCTGTTTTGCCTCCTAAGACACCCACGGCATGATATATAGCAGTGATTCCCAACCAGTGGTCCACGAACCATAAGTGATCCGCAAGTGATTAAATATGGTCCACGAAAGATTTTAATATTTTACCTACCTAATTCTTTTAAATAACACATTTATTATTTTCTTGTTGATCACGGTTTTACGCGATTTTTTACCAAAAATGTATGATTTCTGTCACAGTAAATACATAAATACTGTGAACTAATACTTCTTTTCAGTTTATCAAATAATTATGTTAAAAGTGATTAAAATTTATTGTTAGATTAACATAGCTTTTTCTTTCACCTTGTGATCCCCGCTAACAACAAAGATATCAAAGTGGTCACAGGTCAAAAAAAAGGTTGGGAAACCCTGATATATAGGGTGATACATTCTAATACGTGGCCACTACAAAGCACTGAACGTATGGGGTAATACCACACCTACTTCCTAAACATCACTCACACCTGCCCGTTCTTTAATCTGAAGACGGACGAAGCTCCAGAAATCAACAATTAATTTGAAAATGCTGTACTCAAATATCCGAGACTAGTAATGGGGAGCAGGATAAGAGTTTTTGACGGCTGCGTGGCGTAGTGGATTAGGATTGAGTTGCGCTGGGGGCCGCGGGTTCGAATCCCGCTCGGAACAAGTATTTGTATGGCCTACAAATAATTGTTCTGGGTCTGGATGTTTGTCCTTATGCAATTTATGTTTGTAAACTGCATCCACGATACAGGAGAAAATACTAGCGTAGGGGTAAGGTTTAAAAAAAATAGTTAAATTGTTAAATAATTTTGGGCCTAGGCTTAACAACAGGTCTGTCTGACGTAGTGAGTTACGTCAAATGTTCCAGTAATTATCCAGTATTAATTGATAATAATATATAACTTTGTAAATATTATAAATCATTTCGTACATAATATACTTTCTGTAATTCTATACTTTAAGAGACAATAAAATGCTACGTTATTATATAACAATGAGCAATCTAAAACTCTTTTCAAATAAACGTTCCACAACCATCAATTGGAAATCCAAGTCCCAATTAAAAGTAATTTCGATAGGATTTCATTTGAAAACGAGTTCATTGCAAAGCGTTTGCGGACATATCTAAGCTACACTGAATTAATAGTAAACGGCAAACAAATTTACAATTATTATATTATAGAAGCGAGCCGTGAAAGAAAAACTAAGTACTGTTTTTTTTTAAGTAATAACAATTATCTAGTTAATAATTAACTTCGATTTTCTTTCTAACAATTATTTGACAAACCTATATATGGTTATTTCAGATAGTTCTAACATCAACACCTTGATTTCTAATCGCATGTGAATTTATTGACTGCTTGCTATAAACATATTTTCTAGTGCATCAAACACTAAAAAGGGGTGATCCCGTTACTATTCTGCTAATGTTAATTTGCCCTTTATCCAAATGTGACGGTGTTAACCACCTGGTTTAATTAATCTTGTCACTGCATAATACTTTTAATAGTTAAACGTTACTATCACGCCTACTATTGGTTGTGATGATCAATATAAATAAACAGAAAATTGATTTCGATTATTTTTCAGGATATGAAATACTTGTTGCTGCCGTGGATCGTCGCAATGGGACTTGAAACTCTTGTCGAAGTTATCGATTTTGTCTATCTATTTTATTTGCAGACTGTAAGTAATAAACAAAACCAGATAAGTATGTTTTAATATTATTTATTATATTTAAGTATTCATTTGGCGGTACTGTTAATTTGATAATATTAAAATAATTTAAATTTGGTATCATATTAACATAATATCACATGTTCTTAGGATAGGATAGTTTGCTGTGCTCATAATATGAAGGTTTAATCTCAAACAAATTTAAAAAATAATGTAAAAAATTCTAGGTTGTAAACTGTCAATGCGTATTTTTTAACTCTAAGGGTAGATTTTTCGATTCTGAGATAAAATGTCTAATCCAATAAAACTATCTAGGAATAGAATTATTTGGTTGATTAACTGTCGAATTTATATTTGCGATTTATCCAGCGGATAGCTATCCAACCAATGTTTTGCAATGTATAGCAACGCTAACTTTTTTTTAGTTGAAAGGGAAATTGTATAAGCAATCGTGCGAGGATGACCACTTATTTCTATTTTCAATTAGACATAAACGTCATAATGTCAGTTTAAATCGAGGTTATGTTTTGTATAAAAATCTTTCCCTATTTTCACACACGAATGCACGTACGCAAGCACGCCTAACCGCATGACCACCCACACACCTGCCTTCATGCACGCACAAACGCCCGCCCGCCTGCGCAATCGCCTACCTGCCCGCTTGCACGCGCGCACGTTGGATGCACATGCACGCACATACATCCTTACACACCCACACATCCACACACACGGACCCACACACGCACACGCACACGCACACGCACACTCACGCACACGCACACGCACACTCACGCACACGCACACTCATGCACACGCACACTCACGCACACGCACACTCACGCACACGCACACGTACACCTACACGCACACACACACGCACGCACGAACGTAATCACATACAAGCACACCCGCACACACAAACATACACGCACGTACGCACGCACGCACGTACGCACGAATGCACGAAAGAACGCAGGCACGCACGCTCGCACGCACGCAGCCAAGCACGCACGAACGCACGCACGCTTCACACACGTAGGCACGCACGCACACACGCACGCAAGCACGCACACTAACACGCACGCACATACACACACACACACTTATGAATATTTTTACGAGGCAATTGAATCGAAACTTACTGAAAGCCTGTAAATAAAAGAAACGAATACCTATTTTGCGATTTTTCAAAACAACCCCATGGGTGCAGAGTGTGTTTATATTTGTATAGAGACACGTTTTTCAGCATTTACGATACTTTTACCCGTAAGGGGATAAGTTTAGGATAAAAGATAAAATTCAAAAAATAATTCAATAAAATAAAAGATAAATTCTGCTAGGTTACTACGTTTTAATTATATCTTTGATTACAATTTCGATTAGAAGCTAAGTAACCCGTTATTAACGATTTATGGATACTCCACTCCTAAGCCGGAAAATATCATAAAAAAAAAACAAAATTAAATAAATAAACAACACAACTTCTTCCAGACAACCTTATTACGCAAAGAATTGTATACAAAGAATGGTTAGGAGGAAGATATACATAAATAAATAATAATTACACAATTAAGTTAAAAAATAAATCAATATAAAAACACAAGATGATGACAGTTGAGTAAAGTGGGAAATATACAAGAAAGAACGGGAAGTATGATGGAAGATATTAGAGTTTCAATTAATAAACGTTGAGTAGATTTTTGACGGAAATAGGAATAGAGCAAGGCGAACAAGTAGAGGCAACTAATCCCATAACCGTACAGCTTTAACAGATATTGATTTATTGATAAAGGAGGATGAACAATACTGGAGTACGAAGAGAGTTTGTTAAAGTGGTTTTCACTATTCGAAAAGCCTTTATCTAACTTAAGCCTTCGATTATTATCATTTCGAGATATTATGAGCAAGTTTCCACGTGATTAGCTTGGGCTCTCCGTATTATGCGATCTCATAGTAGACATGGGGTATGACTACCTGAATGTTGCAACTTCTACGCGGGTAACACAGCGGGTAAAAAGCTAGTATATAAATAATAGGTGATATAATAAAAAAAACTATTATATTAATGTATAAAACAAAGGCCAATACATTTCCTTTTTAAATTAAGTTAATCATAAAATTATAAGATTTGAAAAAAAAAAGTTACTTTTAACTTATTCAACATTGCAATTACAATCTTAAAAGTTGTTAAAAATTATTGGTCAAATACATCAACTATATTTTATATCTGTGATAGTATTGCACTATCTATTATACCTATTCGTATACTGTATTATATAGTAACAGCAGTTTTTCTATTTATTCAGTTCATCTTTATTTATTTATTTTTATAACTCCTTAAAGCGATATCATTAAATTGTCATTAATATTATTGCTTTTCCATTAATATTTGCCGATGATAAATAAGATTTACACAGCGATTTAATATTCTACTTTATAATGTTATTTGTATAAAATAAATGTGTTTCTCTATGTCTGACTTAAAATGAAAACGCATAAATGGTAATGCATATTCGGTTACTCGCTATCTCAATTTGTGAATTCCACAATACTCTGCCAACGAATAATTACAAAAAAAACCTCGCATTGGAAAGTTAAGAAAACAGATATCAATGTCGTCAGCATAATACCTATATATCTATTTATTTATGTATTTATGTGTGTGTATAGTATGTATATAGAGTGGTGGTCGTATAATTAGAAACACTTGTTATGAATAAAGCAAGTATAAAGTCAACGTACAAATGTTCGTAAAAAATATACGCATTCAATAATTAATAATCATGCAATAATATTGCTTCTCAAATAAAAAACTCATTAAATGCATAAAATATAAAAGATATCTTACTTTTAATTACAAAATGAGTCTTACACATGTAGGAGTTTATTTTCTGTTACTGGCCGCTTGGACTCCTAGTTAGAAATATTTTAAAAAAGCATCCACAGCTCGTTCATTTTTTGAAATAAGAGAATAACATTTCTTTCTTGGCTTTTTCTATTATTTTTGTGGCAATTCAAAAGTTAATCTGAATTTCATTTTGTTCAAAATGGGCAAAAATAAAAGTTGTGACGCGTTAACTAGGCAAATAAACCTAACAAGCTAACAGCATAGCAAAGTGGCGAAGCAATCAGCTTTGTAGCGGTTTCTAACGGTTGCCATTGAGCAATCAGTTTCAAAATAGGAGGTTCAGATGCCTGGGTGATCAGTAATCGATTGCTGAAAACAGAATTTCAAAATTCAAAATCGTTCTCGAGATAATCGTGGGACAGACGGACAGACGGACAGACATTGTGAAATCAATAAGTGACTTCGCAAGCTTCGCCACTTAATAATTGTTAATTTACATATAGATCATAAGTGGGCGTGCAGAAGAATAGGTGAGCATCTAAATTGTTCTGTTAAGAAAGTTTTAATGCAATTGATCATTATAAAACACATCGAACTGTTGAAAATGTTCTTAGAAAGGCTCGGCCAAGAAAAACCTCTCCCAGAGAAGATACGATAATCGTTCGTGTTGCTAAAAAAGACCCAAGTAAAGGCTCCAACCAGATTAAACATGAAGTATTTTCGCCTAATGATCCAAGAAACATCTCGTCAAGACCATTGAGTTATATGTACTACGTACTAGAGAAGCCATTCCGAACATTGACTATGTTCAACTGAACTGTAGTGCAATCCGTACAAACTAAATATTGCGTAAATTGAAGATTTGTGAATTCCATAAAATAATTATTATTACATTTTATTTAGAAATGTTACATGTTTGTTTAGATGAAATTAAGATGTTTTATATTAAATTCTTATATTTATTTTATATTAATATCTTATTTTATTTCAAATTAAAGTCTTCACACATGCGCGACTACTACTCCCGCGCATGCGCCAAAACATAGAGTAGGACACAGTTTTTGTTTGAAATGGCTTCTCTAGTACGTAGTACATATAACTCAATGGTCAAGACTGATACGCCGAAGATTAGTGGAAACTAAATTGTTTGGAAGAGTCTCGCGAAAGGTACCGCTTCTTACCAAGTGACACCGAGAGAAGCGATTATTATTCGCTAAAAATATGTTAATTGGACGGTACGAGAATGGAAAAAAGTGTTATTTTCAGATGAAACAAAAATAAATATGGTAAATTCCAATGAAAGCGCTATGTTAGACGTCCTTTAAAGAATGCTTTTAATTATAAATACACATACACAAGGAGTATAGTCAAGCACGGTGGCGGTAACATTAAAGTTTGGGGGTGTGTTTCCGGATGTGGAGTTGGACCCGTTCGGAAGATTGAAGGTACAATGGATCAATGGCAATACAAAAATATCTTAGAGCACACAATGAGTCCCTACTCGGACGATCATTTACCTGTAACCTAGATCTTTCAGCATGACAATGACCCTAAACACACGGCCAATAGCGTCAAATGTTTCCTTAGCGAACAGCGTATATCCGTTTTAGACAGGCCAGCAAATAGTCCGGATTTAAACCCGATAGAAAATCTATGGCATTTTGTTAAGAAGAAAATCTCAAATAAACGTAACACTAGTGAAAACAAACTATATGAAGCATTTGTTGAAGCATGGAATTCAATCCCTCTAGAAAAATGTATGAAATTGATTGAATCAATACCACGTCGTTGTAGTGCTGTTATTGAGAATAAGGGATACGCCACTAAATATTACTTATAACTATTAGTAGGCCGTCGATAGTATATATTTCGTAAATAACAATACTAATTACTGATACTTAAAAAAAATATTGTTTTTTATACTTTTTTGTTGTTGTTTCTAATTACTTGACCATTATTGTTCATACCTTAAAACTGTTTTAAATATTTGTCCATAATGTAATATTGAAACTGCACTTGTGTAATAGGATTTATATTGTTTTTCTTATAAATGATAAATCGTTGAACATATCGTTGTCCTATTTATTGTTTAATTTAAAAACGATTGCGCTGATGGATCTTACATAATGTCAAGGACCGTTGGTAGTGTTTCTAATTATACGACCTCCACTGTATGTATTTAGGTATGTCCATATGTATAAATGTATTAAGGATAATTGGTATGTATGGATTATTATGTATTTGTTTGTATTCATATGCATTTGTGTAACTTGTAAGCTTTATTTTAATGTGTGTAATATATATATATATATAAATTTATTATATTTAGTTACTTAAATCAGCTGCCACGAATTTTTCACCACGCCATGGGTTGACTGGCAGAGAATGCTAACTGGCATTAAGTCTGCCCTTTATAACCTTTTTATTGGTTAGAGAAGATTTTTTAAGATTTTTAATTTTAAATAAATAAATAAATAAATTACAGGACATAATTTATTCTGTGCGATGAAGCTTAGAAATAAACCGCTCCGCTTAGAACGAGTTAATTTACACCAAATACCTTTAACGAAGGAAGACGAATTTTTACGATATTTTGATATTCTAACTTAGTTATTAGAGCATTCTCGACAAACCGTGAATCAAAAAATAAAAACATCGCAAGCTGTCCGCTACCTCGTCTTCGAAAGACCTTGCGCCGCCGCACCCGCGCCCCTAGGATCCACGCTAAGTTGCCACTTTTACTACAGTATTTAGACTTAGCATATACTCGTATAGACCGATATAGTGTGCAAGGGAGAAGACATTTCCTTATGGCAAAAATGCAAAATAGAAAAGGATACCAAATCTCATGACTCTGTAACTGATTTTGAATGACAGGTTGGCACAAGTCGGAACGCACGAAATAAGCTCCTAGATATTTTGTAATTTTTTAGAGTGTAATGAGTGGTTATTTTAAGTAAGAAACTTTTTTCCAAAATTACATGTATTAGAAATAATTCTGACAGTTGCATATTTCACAGGTAAATTCTCAAGACGTCGTTAATGTTACGAAGCGTTTATATTTGGTTAAAATTTATGTACACACTGTTTAAAATATCGAATGTTTTCAATTGTTTTGTTAATTTTTATAATTTTGTAAAGAAAAAAGTCACGTTGTTGTACAAAACCTTTGAACCAATAGACTTCCCCACAACAAGAAAATAAATCCTCGGTTTGCGTTCTATAAATGTTATTTTATTTTACCGTTTGTCAAACAGATTGACTCCGGATTCTATATAATTTAGAAAAAGGTTAAGGTTAATTGGACGGGTTGGTTGGAATCCAAAGAAAGACTCAAAAATTTTCAGCAAACATTTACTTGAGAAATATAAAATAAAAAGTAGAGTCAAAACAATTTTATTAACATAATATTGTTATAATAAGGCTACAAAAATTTTACTTTCAAAACTAGATAAAAATAGAGACAGATTTTTATACGTTATAAAACTGTAGTACACTAAAGATAAAAAATCTCGAGATTATCCTATTTAAGTCGTTATGAACCCAACTAAGTATCTATTTATCAACTAAAAAAACGAATAACCTTACTTCACCACCCGCACCTCTCGTTCACACTAGTGCAACATTATTTGTACTACTTTATTATATTTTGTACTATTTTCCTTCAAGCGGGTGCGTGGAGCTTCGGATTATATTCCTAGTCACAATGATAAAACTTTTAGAGTAGTTAGATAAAATATATTTAGTAATTAGTGCGAAGCGCGGTTCAATGTGCCAGGATAGTATAAGTACCATAGTATTTGATACTCATAACGGTCGATGAACGATTCGTATTTGATGACCGACTACATTGCGCCGAGGGCTTAAATAGCGTCATTCATCGTCTACAGTGTTTGTCGTAGAGAAGAGGAACTCGTGGTTAAGCGAAATTAAGTTGCACTTGCCGCGGTCAGTCCATTAATGAGTGAACATTTTTTTAACATACCGAGATTGAGAGAATAGAGAGTGCATCTGTATCCTCAGACACTTGGTGCACCTTACTCTGTTAAGATGTTTTTAAAATTCATGCATCTAAAATGATAATAAGTTTATTATTACTTTATACTTTTCAGGGACAGATGAAATAATATAAACATGAAGCATAACGAAGTCTCATAAACATTTGGCCTTTAAACAGAGCTGCTATTTTACGTTGGTATTCGGTGAGAGCATGGTCTTTCCTCGGTCGAGCCGATCCATTCGTGCTACAACTATACTATTAATATAGCTGCAGCATGGCTCTACCACGTATAAATATTAAAATAAACTTCTATAATGTATTTAATTATTAAGTATTAAATGTTTGTAATTTTGAAAAGTAATACTTATATGAAAAATAAAGCAGCCATTATGTACTCCGTACCTCCGTTTGAACATCAAAACATTTCATAAAAGTTATAAAATATAAATAGGTATACACTTAGTTAATTATTACCTATTTATATTAACTATATGTTAAAAAAAGAAATTCCCGGGAAACTGTCCATGGCCGTAAATATTTTTCTCCAAAGTTCATAACTCGAAAATACAACTTTCCGATGAGATTCTTGGGGAGTTTTTGTTTAAGTTTTTCAGTAGAGTCACCTGAGATTTTTATATTTGAAATTAAAATCCAACTAAAAGCAGATAGGTTCAGCTTATTCCCAGGAACATGTTTTATGAATATTTTTTAATTATTTTAGAACTATCATTAAGAAGATAAAGGTAAAGATTCAGTTAATTTTTGAAGTTGTTCAATTTCGTGCACTAAACTATTTTTCAAATCTTTTTACCGCTTCCTTAACAGTCATTTTTCGATAGTCTTTGTAAGTAAAATGTACGTCAATAGGTAATGCACACAATGACAAATCAAAATTAGTCACGCGTTTTCGGGCTGTCATGTCGTATACCGCTTGTATATTCTACGTTTCTAAGTCTATGGTACAGTATTTGAGTAGAATCTACTAGTTAGTCTGTGGCTGCAGTACGACGCTGTGCTTGTCATATGTACATGAGATAAAATATGCAGAGATGATTCTTGCTTTATCTCATGGTATCAAAACCGTCATTTATAAAATGGCCGAATATTTTAATAAAAGGAAAACAGACAAAGAAAATTTTCATTTTCTTTGTCTGCTTCCCTTTTGATTATAAATGTGACGAGAAAGTTGCCAAAATCGCGAGAGATGCTACTGGAATCGTCTCGACGACTTCCAGCCTCCTGAATAAACCGGTTTCCGAAAAAGCTTTAGCACTATAGACCACATACATACCCTTCGGCAAATTGTACAGAAGTCCGACCGCTGCATTGGAAGACATTTCCAAGCTACTGGACTGGAAAGGATACGGCATTAACATCAACAGCTGGAGGTTCTAAGCATTATGCTCAATGACCTCAATAGTGTCTCCCAATGGATAGATCTTAAGATGAATATGCACAATACGAATATCATGTATAACGTCCATGTCACATCTATGCCGGTAGTTGTTGAGAACACTAAGCTCAGTTGTTGACGAGTATGTTTACCTAGGACAAATAGTCCGACTAGGTAAGTCCAACTTTGTGCGAGAGGTCAATCGACGGATTCAACTCGGCTGGGCAGCGTTCGGGAAATAACGGCTTGTCTTCTCGTCATGTATGTATAAGTGATCACCTATGGAACTGAGACGTGGTCCTTCACTGCTGGCCGTATGAGGAAGCTCATGGTCACTCAGCGAGCTGTTGAGAGGGCTATTCTTGGGGTTTCTCTGCGTGATGAACTTAGAAATGAGAGTAAAACCAGAGTGACCGACATAGCCCAACGGATTCGTAAGCTGCACTATCTTAAGATCTGTCCTATAGTATTGATCTCGTGTAACACTTGCTATATCTTCCCCTCCCCACACGTCTGTTGCCTTCTAAGGCGCGGTATGCTACTGGTCAAGCTATAGTACGTTATGATTGGTATTTAGTTTGTTAATAAATTAAACAGGAAGAGTTTGTGTATCTGGATTCAAAGTGTCCAAGAGATGGAAAGTGTGAGAGTGATATCGAATGAAGAGTGAATGCAGGAAACATGGTGAATGGAGCTTTGCACTCCTTTATGAGTAGTCGGAAGGTGTCTAACAAGGCTCGTTTGGCTGTGCAGGAGGGGGTGTTGGTTCTGACACTCATGTACGGAAGTGAAAGTTGGATATGGCAGAAGAAACATGAAAGCAGAATAAATGTAGTTGAAATGAGAGCGTTAAGTAGTATGATAGGAGTGAAACTGAGTGACAGGATAAGAAGTAGTGAGATAAGGAAACGTGTGATAAGAAAGCAGACGTAGTGACAAAAATTGAGAAAGGTATGCTGAGATGGTTTGGACATGTCGAGAGAATGAATGAAGAACAATTGACGAAAAAAGTATATGAGGCGAGTGTGAATGAAAGTGTTAGCAGGGGTAGACCAAGGCGGACAATTCTAGACCAAATCAGGGACGTCTTGAAAAAACGCCAGGTCAAGAGTACCCTAAACTGAAGAGCATGTATGAAGGGAATAATGAAAGTGGATGAAGCGAAACAAGTATGTAAGGATCGTAGCAAATGGAAAGAAGTGGTCTCTGCCTACCCCTACGGGAAAGAGGCGTGATTATATGTATGTACGTGTGTATTTATAAATTTAAAAAATCAAATATGGGTGAATTTTAAAATAATTAATTAAACAATATTACTACCAAACAGCACTACCAATTTCATAAAATTTCGTATTTAGCAAAAAAACTTTTGTAATATAGTATTCTCATAAAGATTACGGGGGTTTTATATTATAGGGAAGCAAGGTTCTCAAGTGACAGCCTCGTACATACCACAACATGCAGGAAGTCGATAGAGACCGTGCTTTGTTGAATTTCTTTTTGGCCTAAGTCAGCAATGGACTTCAAGGGCGGTAATCTTGTCTCGGAAAGAAATTAACATTTATTTAAATTTACACTTTCTATAATTTAAAAAATCTTTATTATTAGTTTTGGAGTAACCAAAAATGTAAAGAGACAGTTTTCGTCAAAGACATTTATATATATATATAACAGTATGTAATGTTTTATTAGTTTTATAAAAGATAGAATTTAAGAGATATAAAATACTTCTTTCGAACTTTTGAATTTATTTTTATTTAAACGTAGTTTTGAAAGCCTTTATCTTAGTTGTATAGAAAGATAAGTAAGTAAAAATTAAAACAAGAAATTTAAAAATAACCGAGTTCGAAAAGGAGGAGGTTCCCAAGTTTGTTTTTTTTTTCATTTGTTTTTCATGTCTTGGCTGGTATCGACTCCAAAAATTACTGTTTAGGTATTGTAAATATTTAAATAACAATAATTGTGATTTTCCTTCTAAATTTCTTTATTTTATTAGCACCCAAATATATTATTTTTGACTTTTTAGTAGTGTTGGCAAAATTATGAAATAGGTTTTATGTCTTAGGAAAAAATACTTTATTGATAGACAGTGAAATATGATGAGATATTTCAACTAACACTTCAAGCCAAGAGAAAAAAAATTAACTATATATAACTGCTCTATTTTAGAAAATAGTTTTCTTCATCTTTCATTTCGTAACGATTGCGTTAAACTATTATATAACATACTTTTTAAACGCTAAAGCGTAGTTTTTTTTACAGCTCAACTTTAATCCGATAACCTCGTTCCTGTTTACTTTGGATTTCTTCATCACTACGCTTAATGTAAGTTTTTACAAGTTGTTGTAGTCACTAAAATGTAAGAAGAATACCTTCAACCTCGCTTCGCCTATAAATATTCACTTGTTAAGGAAATATTAACAATTTTTTTTTATTATAACCCTAAACAAAAATGAAATGCTGTTTAAAACCCCCTAATGCAGCTTTAAAGTATGAACTCTATTTTTGTGGTAAATGTTAACACTTCGCGTTATAAGAATATCCACTTGTCCCATATTGACACGTGCGTGTGCTCAGAGGCGACAGAGGGAAACAAATCAGGAGATGGGCAGCAGCATCTTTCTAATACAACTAAGAAATTAAAAACTGCTTAACTAAAATAGATAAAGTGTTTGATTATTCGCCGATCAGCAGTTTCAAAAGTAATTTTTAGAAATAGTTATAGGATAATTTTGCAAATGAAAGTACTGGCAGATCATGAGTAGGGATTACTACGTTTGAAAAGCCAACCCGTAGACTTCACCGAGATATTAATATGCAGTGTTCCATAAAAGCCCTTCATGAGTCCACTACTAAGCATAGGCCTCCCCAAGGAATAAAGCAAAACACAGTCTTCTGCATCCAACAACTTACTGAATGTCTAGTGAGGTCACCGTACACTTCGCTTACTCATGAAGCTTATGAGGCTGATTTTACATCTAGCGTAAAGGAGATTATTTATATCGCCCACCAACGGAATTTGAGAGATCCTTCTAGCATTTCCTTTAGCGCCCTTTCAAGAAACGTACGGGATGAAAAGGGCAATGAATTATATTATAACGTTTCCACACAAAATCCTTATATTATAGGTAATGTTTATTGTCTGGGGCATCTTACAAAAAGTCTGAATAAACATTCACTAGAAGCTAAAAATAATTAATATTTGTTCCTCTGTGCCTTCCTTAAGTTATAGAATTTGATTTGATGATGACGCGGAACGTTAAACGTGTTGCTAAATGTTATTGCTAATTGAGCTTATTTGTGAAAATAAGCAAAAGTGTGTGTGAATGTGTGTGTGTGTGTGTGTGTGTGTGTGTGTGTGTGAAGCGTGTGCGTGTGTGTGTATGTGTGGGTGTGTGTGTGTGTGCGTGCGGGCGTGCGTGCGTGCTTGCGTGCGTGCGTGCGTTCCTGTGTGAGTGGGTGCGTGCGTGCTTTCGTGCGTGCGTGCGTTCCTGTGTGCGTGAGGGCGCGCGTGCGAGCGTGCGTGCGTGCGCTCTTGCGCACGTGCTTGTGTGCGTGTGTGCGTGTGCGCGTGTTCGTGTGCATGTGATTATGCGTGCGCATGCGCGTAGGCGTGCGCGTGCGCGTGTGTGTGCGTGTGCGTGTGCGTGTGCGTGTGCGTGTGCGTGTGCGTGTGCGTGTGCGTGTGCGTGTGCGTGTGCGTGTGCGTGTGCGTGTGCATGTGTGTGTGTGTGTGTGTGTGTGTGTGTGTGTGTGTGTGTGTGTGTGAAACAATATACTAATTAATCTGTAGGCTGAAATCTCGAAAATCATTCTAATTTGATTTAGTTCTACATTCGAACTGCCTTGTTTCGAACTTGTCTATAATAGATTACCCCTTACCAAATCGATTGGATAAATATTAAGTTACGATCAAGCCACCGTTAGGCACATCCGGCTTATTAAATCACAGTCAAAGTCTTGATGCCTTATACGAAAATATTCTTTTGATTACGAACGGCGAATAAAAAGATCCCTCTCCCAAGGGAGATCAAATCTGAATGATCAAATTTGAAACAAGATACTATTTAGCATTATTTTAGTAACTATAGCAAAATAAATGATGGTCAAAAGAAATGCACATTGTGGTTGACATTAAATTTAATTAATTTAAGTAGCTTTTTTTAACTGGAATGAACTTAGTATTATATTTTGAGATTTTATTTTAGTGTAGGTATAATTTTGTAATGAATGCCAAAGACATATTTAATAACATTAAATAATATTGTAATTCTATGGCATGTCTCGTCAATCGTACGCAGAATAATGTATAGTCCAAAAGTGCTAAAGAACATTTACATACTGCGTAAACATGCAACGCGATGTCTTAGGTGGCATAACAACAAACGTCCAATCATAAAAAATAAATGAGTTCCACAGCAAATACTTACAAACTCATCCTCGGCATCGTTTCTCATGCTCAAATGTTCATGGGATGACTCACAAAGACGCAAAGTGAGGTATGACAAAAAATGTCATCAAAACTGTTGAATCAATCACAGATCCAAACAAAGTATGTGTTTTTTGATATCGTGTATATTTATTGACATTTTATTTCAATCAAACTCTTCGACTGGCGATTTTTCGATCGAATTAGGTCTACTGATTTTATATAATGAAATACTCTGTATATTTACAGCGACAAATTTATCCTTGATAGACAATTACGGCTACTTCACACTGATGCATGACAGATACTTAATGAACGAAAATATAATTATACAGGGTTATTTTGCAATAACCGGCCAAATTTGCAAAGAAGGATCAGAGTAAGTAATATAGGTCAATGGTGAATAAAAATTTATTTATAAAAATCTCAAACACTCTGTGCTGAATGAAAAGATAAAAAGCTCGGGAAAACCTTGTGATTGAATCGCACACATGGAGGAGCGTACGTACGGGTAGTTATTGCTCATGAATCACATTCAATTTTAGATAATTTCAAATGAAAGTACTCATGTTTTCAAACACTCCAAAAACGGTATATCATTATTTATATATTTGAACTTAAGTTTAAAATTTGGCGACTATTTGAAAAATCACTCTGTATATATATATATGTGTGTGTGTATGCGCGCGCTTGTGTGTGTGTGTGTGTGTGTGTGTTTTGGTTTATTTATATTTAATGAGTGCTATTTTTGGTATAAACCAAAAACACCCATTTAACTCCGATATTGCTGATAAATAAGAATATATGCTAAAACATTGTTTTTTTACAGATTTATACCATGATTTGCGTCATATCACAGTTTCAAGAGTACTTGGAAGGTCGAGGTACCGCTGCTTTTGTATACTCGGACAGGGTAAGTCATAGACATTGTTGTTAAGTGAACTGCTAGGCGCAAATGCACATTTAAGGAAATATTTGAAGGACCCAAATTGATATTACTTAAAGATAAATATTTTTTGATATATAATTAAACACTTAAATTTGTTTGCTATGTAGAGTCGATTAGCGGCTGTCGTCTTAAAAGTTATTGTTTAACCTTAAAGGTTTTTAGGTATTAGTTGCACACATTAAATAATTTTATTCAATACAGATTACAAAAAAATGTTAAAAGTCATTTAAGTTCGGAAAAACTTTTCTGTCCTGGCAAAAACCAGCACGAAACCCAGTGGAACTTTTTTTAACATTAATCTACAATAATATAACATTATTTTATATAATTATGAAAGCATTTAGTGACAGAACGTCCCTGGGATTATTATCAATCATGAACTTATTAACCATGTTTTTGTATATGTACATATTATTATCAATAACCCTCATTAAAAAAAATTTACTTAATAAACATTTCAAACTGTTTAATACATAGGACTTAGTTGTAAAAGCGTATAATACATTGCCCCGTGAAGAAAATACTGACACTTTGGAGTCGAGTAACTGGTATAACTGACTTGTGCTTGTTCCTAGTATTACAGAATATACATTACTATTATTAATAAACTATTTTTGTTTTTGTGTACATACAATAAATTAGACACATAAACACATAGACATTAAAAATTAGCGGCACCAAAAAACATCATCAGAAACGGTAACACTCAAGCGTCATTTGATAATAAATTAAAAAGTTTCGTTTTGACATGGATAAAGTAAAAAATATATACAGTCGAATCTCAAGGGATCGAATTTCGTAAAATCGTAATCCTCAGTAAGACGGAAAAATTGCAATCCCCTTCCGCTGAACCCTAAAATACTCGAAATCTCGAGTTATTTAATCTCTGTAACTTGAACAAAATGTTATTTCTCTGCGATGTATTGATTATAGCTTAGATTAATGATAGGTCTTCGCGCGCTCAGACTACATACCGCACTACCTGAAAATAACAGCTCCGTGAATGCAGCATCTCAATATTGTAATGTGTATAAGACAATTGCGTATATTATGTATAGGTTTTTCTTCTGAATAAATGTCATATAAATAAGGCCTCTTTTTTATCAGTTTAATTTTTATATTTAAATGTCTGACTCATATTCACAAATTATTAAAAAAAATAGTTATATATTATATGATTTAACCAAAATAGTGCTTTCAATTTCTATTCTACGCGTCAATATGAACAACTTTTACTATAGATCTATATACGAAATTCTGTATGGGATAACTAATTTTGAGATTTTTTTACAGGATCAGGGTGACAAACGAGTACACAGTCCATCTGATGGTAAGTGGTTGCTGTGGCTCATAGACATCTACATATATCTTCGGTTAAGAATCAAAATGCAGATGCGTTGCAACCCCTGACGCCTAAGATGGAATGCCCCGTTTCCAGTAAAAATGGTCTCCGGTTCTCTACACTCACCATAAGAAACACAGCAGCGTTAAGTTGCTATTTGACACTGGTATTCTGTGAGAGCGTGGTCCTTCCCCGGTCGAGACGACCCATTCATGCTACAACTATACCAGTAATATAGCTGCAGTATGGCTCTACCACATATAAATTGAAAATTTCGAAGATGATCCCATAATAAAAATTATTCATGTTGACGGGCAGAATCATTCCCTAAGTTATTGAGCACTATTTTGTTACACTTTTACTTAGTATATAAGGTCGGGGAAAAAGTTGGTTCATATTTTATATACAAATTCAAGAAATTTTCGTTTTAAAATTTTGTTACATTTAATTATAATATATATGGGTCCATTTTGTTCGATAACTTGTTGCGATCTTGTAGGTAGTGACTTAATCGCGTTGCTGTAGAAAACTTGGGATTTTCAATCAAAAATAATGCGACAAGTAGTTTTATTAGATATATTCAATACCAGAGATTTGAAGCAACATGGATTTAGTCATCGCATTTATAATGGAAAGAAAAATAATATTCTTAATTATTTAGAACATGCGAAACAATATATTATAAACTTAAATAGTAAAACCTTCAGAAAGCTTTCTTTTAAAGAACACAAGCAACAAAAGAAAATAATGATTAAAAGTTTTAGATCAGTTTTAAGTACTCAAGCAAATACTGGATTTTTAGGAATGTTAGTGTGTATTGAAAGTCTCAAACACATAACTAATCTTGTGGTCTGGCGTTATCATGACGAAAGACTACTCCTTTTCTGATAATTATGCCGGCCGTTTTTTCTTCTATTTCTTGCTTGAGTCTCATTATTTGTTGGCAGTGGAGATCAGAATCAATGGTTTTACCAGGCGGTAAAAGCTCATGATAAATGATACGCTTTTAATCCCACCATACACACAGCATCATCTTATAGCGTTTCAATCCAGGTTTCGCTACAATATGTAAAAAAACATATATCAATACAGAAAAAAATCACGTTTCTTCTATGGCGTTCATAAAAGAAACGTGATTTAGGGGTCCTCTAATATTTTATTTTTATTATATGTTGTTATGGCGGCAATACTATTAGCCAATATACATTCTGTGAAAATTTCAAGTACCTACATATTACGGTTCATATAATTTATAATTAAAAATTTTGTACAGCCAACTTCAATATAAGATATTAAGAATAACTCAAAAACTATTGGTTTGACCTTGATAAAATTTATATGGGACCACACGAGAAGTACCAGTATTCAAACAAAAAAAGAATCATCGAAATCGGTTTACCCAATAAAAAGTGATGAGGTAACACACATAATGATAAAAAAACGAAAAAAATACAATCGAATTGTGTACCGTCTCCTTTTTGGAAGTCGGCAGAAAATAATTTGGAATGACAGACAGACGGAAAGATAGTGGAAACTTAGGTCCCGTTGACATTCTTTGGGTACGGAACCCTAATAAACGGAAATAATGTTTTAATAATAAAAATAACAATTAATAAAACAACATAGGTCATTTTAGCAATAGTACAAAAATAAACATTAAATAATATAGAATTAGGTTATATTCTAATAAGTTAAATATATTATTATTATATTATAAAATATAGTACCAATAAATTCACATATAAAAATCTCAGCCACGGGGAACTTTATTTTTGTACACGCGGCAACACTGAATGGCGTCATTCATATTTTTTAACTTATTTATGGGTCGTGTTATTTTATGTTGAAATTTCGAAATTGTATGATACTTACTGATAGTATGTGATCCTAGTCTCTTTCTTATTTCTTGTAGTATTATTTTTATACAGTTTCACTACGCAACTGGTATTTTACTTCGGATTATGATCAAAATTTAATAAAACATTCGGTACCTCCACATCACATCATGTCGCCTGCAACGCGACTGGCTCGGGTACGCCGATTTCGGCGTAGTATTTTTATTGCCGCATTTTACAAGAACGGCTCTAGTCTGAACGCGAGAAGACCTATCAATAATCTAAGAATTATAGTATATCGATAGTACATTGGGCGGTGCTGCAGTCCCTTCAGCGATGCCAAGTTGACTGTCGGTATATCGAAGTGTTGAAGTGCTTGTACAGTAGGGCTACGATGGCTATCCGAGTACAGAACCAGAGTACGAAACCTATCCAATTGCAGAGAGGTGTAAGACAGGGTGACGACATATCCCCGAAACTCTTCACCGCTGCATTGGAAGATGTTTTCAAGCTTCTGGACTGGAAAGGATACGGTATCAACATCAATGGCGAGTACATCACTCACCTTCGATTTGCCGACGATATAGTCCTTATGGCAGAATCGCTGGAGGACCTAAGCACTATGCTCAATGACCTCAATAGTGTTTCCCAACGGATAGGTCTTAAGATGAACATGGACAAAACAAAGATCATGTTTAATGTCCATGTCACACCTATGCCGGTAGTTGTTGGGAACACTAAGCTCGAAGTTGTTGACGAGTATGTTTACCTGGGACAAATAGTCCGACTAGGTAAGTCCAACTTCGACCGAGAGGTCCATCGACGGATTCAACTCGGTTGGGCAGCGTTCGGGAAATTACGGCACATCTTCTCGTCAGGTATACCTCAAAACTTGAAAACGAGACTGTACACCCAGTGCGTGTTGCCAGTGATGACATACGGAACTGAGACGTGGTCCTTCACTGCTGGCCGGATGAGGAAGCTCAAGGTCGCTCAGCGAGCTATGGAGAGGGCTATGCTCGGAGTTTCTCTGCGTGATAAACTCAGAAATGAGGATATCCGCAGTAGAACTAGAGTGACCGACATAGCCCAACGGTTTAGTAAGCTGAAGTGGCAATGGGCCGGCCATATAGCTCGAAGAACCGACAACCGGTGGGGAAGAAAGGTTCTCGAGTGGCAGCCTCGTACCGGCAGGCGAAGTGTAGAGCGTCCCCCCACTAGATGGAGTGACGACCTGGTAAGATATGCAGGAAGTCGATGGATGCAGGTGGCTCAGGACCGTGCTTTGTGGCATTCTTTGGGGGAGGCCTATGTTCAGCAGTGGACTTGTGAAGGGCTGCAATGATGATGAATGATGATGATAGTACATATTCATACTCTACTTCACTTTTATCGATAGTATATATATAATATAAATTACATGTCACATTGTTTGCTTGAAATGTTTGTTGCTTCTGTTTTATTATGTGCTTTGTACACGTGCAATGAATGAATACATTCATTAAACTTTATTTGTTTGGATAAATATCCCGAAACTCATGCATTCCTCTTGAAATTCCAGTTATCGAGTTTCCACTCAATCCTTTTCAATTCGTCATTTTAATTATATTATTGGTTTTGATAATAAATAAATCATTGTTCTTTTTTATTTTTCCCTATAGTCGAGAGATTTTACTCAGCGAATCTCCAATAGGGAGACGCGAGTAACGAAGTAAGCAAATTATATTATTTATATTATATTATGTGTTTAATGTAACAAAGTAAACAATTAATGATTCGCCGTCGAAAATGAATTTAACTATTAATCATTTTTGGTGAATGACTTATTGTTCATTAATCAATAAATATCAATTTAATTGATCAAAAATTTAATTATTCTGATGGATTGGAATGTTGGATTTATAATGCATGATAATAATGTTTCATCTTCTCTGTTACTAAATGTATCTACCGTGTTTCCACTTGCAAGAAGTGTTCAACAGTCTGTCAGCCAGCAGTTTGCAGATGTACTATATCTACATATGTAGTATATACATACATATAATATCTCATGAGAAGCTCGAGACTAAAGCGTCCTTAGAATTTATTTACCTATAATTATGGGATTATATATTTCAACTGAAACGCAGTCATACTTGCTCTGCGCTTGCACTATCCTTTGTTATGCGCTTTGCTGTAAATGTCTTAATGTAATTTGGCGAAATTATGTCTGTGTGCGAGGCATTTTTCTAAATGTATCATATTATTTCTTCTTAAATGAGCCTGCTTTGTTGTATAGTAACTGCGGGTAATAAGGCGTAGCTAAGGAAAAATCGAAAATAAAATTAGGTTAGTACAGTACGGTTTCTATAAAGTATGAACGAATAATTGTAACTTTTTCCATAAATAAAAACAAAATTAAACATTTCGAAAAACCTTTGCTAGTAGGCCTTATTTTACTATGTTAGGGCAATAAGAGCTACTGATTTGACGAACTCAAATAATCAATTTATTACGTAATATATTTGTGATCAATAATCATATGAATGGAGCAATTAAGACTTAAAATTCTAAAAAAATATATAAATTTCCTCGCCAAACAGTACTTAAAGTCATTAGTATAATGATAAACAAAGTGATAAACAAACTCATTCCTCGTGATCATAATCAGTGCGTCGGTTGCGTCAAGAGTCGAGTTGAGTGTTAGGTTGAGTTGAGAATTGGATTTATTGTTGGATTGAGTGTCCTCCCAACCAAATTTCAGTCTCAACGGGGACTAGCCCATCAGCACAGTACAGAATTATAGTATCCGAATGTATACGCAAGCACAGGTGCACTCTCTATTCCCCCACAATCATGAAATCGCAATCCGACACGGTTCGAGAGGGCTTAGGCGCAGGACCAATAATTTACACATAATTTAATAGTTTCTAATGTCAAATGTCAAAGCTTTAATTTTTCGACACACTTTGTCTTTGCACTGCTTGGACAGCTGAAACCAGGTCTTTTTCTGACTACGACATTAACAACAAAAGCATACGATTTATTTGCATTTATAACATTTTAAAAGTGATATAAAATTCATAATAAAGCAAAAAAAATTCACAACAAAGAGGAGGCCTATGGCGACATTTAGTAGGCCTTGACAACTGCCGACCAAGTATTTAAGAAAAACCAAATTTAAAAAAAATTTACCACGTTACGTGACTCCAATCATCAAGATCAATAAAGCATTTATTCGTAAAGATAAAGATTACGATTTTAGATAGCTAAGTGTAATTTTACAAAACATACCTACGATTTATTTACACTGATTTTTATTATTGGTTCAGTACGGTCCTATCTTATGATAGATAATGCAACTTTGGTGGCAAGACGCGGCGTAGCGCGTCTCTGCAAACTTATAGAGACATTTTCTTGCAATAGGAGTCTGTTATTATCTCTTAAGTGAGTGTGGTTATTATAAATACGATTTTTGCAATTTAGACCTTATTAGCCGACAGGCCTTATTACCCGCAGTTACCTTAATTCATATCTTAACTTTAATATACTTAACATGTATGACATATTAGGACTCCTACTGTTAAAAACTAGCTTTAGTAAAAAAAATATATATTTTATTTTACACATTCTTGTAAAGTACCTAACAATAAATAATTTTTTTATGAATGATATATATTAGTATTGAATTATTTTTGAATAAATTTTACTCAGTTTCTATTAATTTTTGGAATTTTAAAATTAAATGCGATTCTTATAGAATTGACAATGAATATCTTTTCTCTTAATAATTCTTGAAAAAGTAAGGAATTTAATACTTTAATTAAATTCTAATTTAAGTTCGCCGCAGTGCAATACATTGCCACTGCCCAACATACCACCACCACTAGCTCTGCCCCAAGTGGTCGCCGTCGATCTGCCGGAAAGCCCACGTCGAGTCGTTGTGATCCCGAGGAATTCTCAGAGACCCCCACGAAGGCTATTAGTGAGTCACAAAATTTAATGAAATAAATAATATTTTAATAATTTTATTAATAAAAATGCGTTAATTACTACACTTTGAGTAATATTTATATTTCTAAAGTGATTATTAAATGCTGACATTTATTCCGATAGTTAACATATACAAGTAGTAACATTTTTTTACTTGTAAAATTATTCGGAAAATCAAATAGCAAAATTTTTCTATAATTTTGTGATAGGTATAAGAATACAGAGAGGTGTTATAAATTATTATAATCTGTTACATGAATATTAATCATAAATCTAGAGTTATTTAATGTTTTTCTTAAATATATTTTTATTTAAAATAAATATAAAATTATTCAACAGCTTCCGCACTTTCGAAATCTTCACGCTCTGCAGTAAAAAAGCATGTA
Organism: Parnassius mnemosyne; assembly: GCA_963668995.1. Lineage (NCBI taxonomy): Eukaryota > Metazoa > Arthropoda > Insecta > Lepidoptera > Papilionidae > Parnassius > Parnassius mnemosyne. The sequence continues at coordinate 52,404,163 of CAVLGL010000082.1, read as the reverse complement.
CAGTTTCCGGATGAACAGAGTTGCATAGAAGAGACCACTGAAGCCCCAGTGAACATAGAAGAAGAATCCGGTAAGTTTAAAGTCAATAGCAATGTAGAAGTTGATGGCGCTGTCTAAAAGTGTAGAATAATTTATTTTAAAATAATCTACCGTTTAGTGAGATTTATATTTTGCCTAACCTAATGCCACAAAGTAGGTATTTGCACTTTAAAAATATTTATTTTGAATATATATGTATATATATATATATATATATATGTATATATATATATATATATATATATATATATATATATATTCATTGGTATTGGTATTTGTATATATATATTCATTCACTGCCGACGCAAGTAAACTAAAGTATTTTTTTATTTCACTGATATTTTTTAGTTTTCTGTGGTCACATATACACCGGTAAAATATCACAAATATATGATCTTCATAAGCACTTAATGTGCAATCAACGTAAAATAGCAGCTTAGTGCTGATGTGTTTCGTATGGTGAGTGTAGAGAACCGGAGGAGACCCTTTTTTACTGGAAAAGAGGAATTTTATCTTAGTCCTCACGGCTGACAAGGCATCTGCATTATAAATCGCAAACGAAGATAGATGTAGATGTCTATGGGCCACAGCAACCACTTACCATCAGGTGGACTGTGTGCTCGTTTATCACCCTTATTCTATAAAAAAAATCAAGATTGTCAGGTATCCGGGAGGTAATTTAGTTAAAATTTAAATATCATTAATGCTTAAGAATATTTTCCAAACTTCTACCATACTAAAAATAAACCATAACTACTAACAAGAATGAATTAATCAGTTGTGATTTATGCATATTGTTAACAATGAACACAAGCAGTTTTGTTAGGACATGACATTAACACTACAAGAAATTTAAATTCAATAGTTTACTGCACAGGTTCTCTATGGTTTTCTGATTTTCTGTAATCAGGAACAGGAAGAGAAAAGGATTGGGTTAATTGACAACTTTATTCTCTAAATGTCATTTTTATAGCAACGTCATTTTGAATATTAATTATGTTGTTTATTTTAAGTAAAACAAAATTATACAATATAAAATTAATAACAACTTTAATAAAAGTAAATTTTTGTTCTTATATTTTACAATTTAACGTCCTAAACAATGCAATATTATTGCATTGCAATATTATTATTATTATTAGTTTCCAATTTTACCTAAGCCCGTTTTAATAAACATTTATCAGCTCAAGTTTATTAACAGACATACCTCAAGTTGCGGCTTGAGTTTACGTTATCAGCTGAGTGCTGCCCTACTTAATAAACGAAATTCGACTCTCAAGTACACAAAAGGTGAGTGTACTTGAGATGATAAATCTGAGTGGAGGCGACTTGAAATCGTGATTGTAGCAGCGCGACTCATGGAGCTTGAAAACGTTTTAGGTGAAATTAATTATTAACATGAAATAGAGTAGACTTCACGAAATCGCTTACTAACAAATTATATAAGGGATGCCGCACCATCGGTCACCTCATTTTCTACCACAGCCCTATATTTTTATACTATCTAGAAAGCATTTTCCTCAATCTTTATGTAAAGTAAATTATAACGCGAGATATATGATGTAATAAGTAAAGGAGCAAACAGTTTAAAAGCATCACATTTTAAACAAGCAGATGTTGTCTCATTTTTGACGCTGTTGCTTTAATGCGTGAAGTTATTTATGCATATTGATTTGAGGAACTAAATACACTTTGACTGTCCGGTTTTCAGACACAGTAGTAAGACAATAGCAATGATATATATGTAGTGCACGGGACAGCGAAAATATTAATAGGGGCCCTAGACTACACACAAAACTATAGAGATATTGATCAATCGGATCCCTTTCATTAAACACGTACAGTGTTATCACACCATATAACTTTTTTTATAGTATAAGGGTGACAAACGAGCACACATTCCACCTGATGGTAAGTGGTTTCTGTGGTATATAAACATCTACATCTATCCTCGATAACGAATCAAAATGCGGATGCGTTATCACCCGTGAGGACTAAGATGGAATGGATCGTTTTAGTAAAACGCGTCTCCAGTTCTATACACTCACCATACGAAACACAACAGCGTTAAGCAGCTATTTTACGCTGGAATTCTATGAGAACTTGGTGCTTCCCCGGTCGAGCCGACCCATTCGTGCTAAAACTATACCAGTTATATAGCTGCAGCATGGCTCTACCACATAAAAAAAAAACATTTATTGTGTTTAAAGTTGTATGCAAAGTGTGTTCCTCCATTGTTTTAGAGGCGCACGTGATCAGTTTGTTGTGGATGGAGTTGGAGTCTGAAGCACCGGCGCCGGAGCGCTGACGGCGGCGCAGCGAGCAATACTACCGGCCGGTGACGCGCGCTCGCCTCGAGCGCCGGAAGATGTCCGCTGTCGGAGTACCGCCCGCAGATGCTGATACCAAGGACTCTTATCTGTAAATCGAATAAGGCATTGGTTATGCGCCTGAGAGAATATAATTATGAAACGATTATATTTTACGAATGCGATTAAAAATCTTGTTACTTCCATCAAGACGATAGGGCTATTTATATCATCACATTATCTTATAACAAATATTAACACACAATTTTTTATAATATATAGGACTACACAATATATTACTTTATACTTTTTACTTCTTCATAAGGACTCAATATTTTGTTTCTAACTACACTACAAGCCAGTACTTGACGGTCTTACCTGTAATGGTAAACCTCTTAACGACTTACCTTGATAAACTCATGTCGACTTGTTCGCTCTTGTCTTAAATATATGCACGTTTTGATCGATGAAAAAAGACCTTGGCAAATTATTCTTCTCCTGCTGTACGCAGCATAAAAAAAGGAAAACTATCAATAACAAACGTGGTAGCTAAGTATATATCGGATAGGTAGAAATAAAATCATGTAATTCCTGCCAACACTCACTGATATATATCGAAGAAGCTAACCTTTTAGTGGCGGTGTAAGAATATCCACTACCCTATATTATCCCGTGGATGTCGTATGAGGGAACAGAAGGAAACAAATTAGGAGATATGCAGCAGCGTCTTCCCAATAATGACTAAAAATAAATAACTGCTGTTGTCAACCTGCATGCCGAGCGTGACAACTAAGTGGAGTGGAGTTTAAAGGCTTTAACGTGTGTGCGCGTGTGTGTGTGTGTGTGTGTGTGTGTGTGTGGGTGTGTGTGTGTGTGTGTGTGTGTGTGTGTGTGTGTGTGTGTGTGTGTGTGTGTGTGTGTGTGTGTGTGTGTGTGTGTGTGTGTGTGTTTACATACGTGATAATTATCACGTATGTAAACACACACACACACACACTTTTTGAACTCACAAACAACAAATTCTGGAACTTTTCTTATTCAAAGCCGATTTAAAAGATCTATTTCTTATATTTATTTTAAAATATTTAACAATTGAATTAGAATAACAAAATTTTGTATTTGAGGATTAGTTTCTAAAATATTAATATCAGTTAATGATTCAAATATAGTGCTATTTCTATAAACGAGATTAAAGGCCAAATAATCTTTTTCATGATATTATATTATTGTAATGTAAATATAAAATATCGAATGATTTCGAGTCCGCAGTACTTATTATTTTTAAATTTCTTTATTTATTTATTTGTTTTTATTTTTACCTTAACTAAGGGACAGCATTAGTTCTATTGTGCACTCTTTCTTTCTCTTGTTACATAATGCTTACCCTGACATTAGTACATGTTATATAGTAGTATTAATTGACGTCTTACGAACTCGTCTTACAGACCTTAAATTGCTGTCACTTTCACAACATTTTAAAAGTCAATCAACTTAAAAAGCTTTATTGATTAACATTATTAACGATTTTTAAACATATAACTTTTTGTTCATTGTCATGTCATGCATATAAAGGCGATTAAATTAAAAGGCTTTTATTCGCTAAAATACACATTCGTTCATTTAAAATCTGCGTCTATTGTTTTTGACATCTACTATAGGCGACATAAAATGGCGCTGAAAAATTTTCATTCACGATTGTTGGGTACCAACTGATTAACTTCAATGGATTCGAGTGGAAAAAGTACAGGTTCTTTCTAGAACAGGGTAAAGTAAAAGCTAATCTAGTCGTTTGTATTGAAAGAATAACGTATTGGAAGGATTCATAAGGGGTCTTTTGTTGGTAGAAATGGATTGGAGCCATTGAATTATTTTTAATTAATTGAACCCTGAAGCATCGGGCTTCGTATAAAGGCTGTCAATGCCGTCAAAGTCTTTATAGTAAAAGCTTTTGACTGACATTCAATAGATGGGATGCAACTTCCTTTGGTAATATTATCATAACTATTTACTATGTTTAATGACTACGCTCTGATATTAACTGTAAAATTAGACATAATTAATCTTAACGTTTGGATAAATAAAACCCATTGCGACGTGTCATATTGCTTATTTTTCATAGATGTTGTTCAATTATTAAAATTTTATCAAAAGAAATATTTAAATGTATGTTATTCTTAATATTACCCAAAAAGTTATAATTGAAATTGTAATAGGTCACTAGCGTGTAAGCAATACTTCAATACATAATATAAATGTAAATTAATGTTGATCTATGTACAAGAAACTGATGAAATTAGGTTTCTAATATAAACATATTATCAATGTATTATTACTACATATTTTATGAATCAATGTATTAATATCACTTAATAAATCATTACAAAAAAAAACTTAAATATACGTGTTAATAAATTTTTTTCAATGTAGAAATCACTAGTTTCCTTTGATAAAACTCTTAATATTAAGGTAAAAAGCAAAAATAAATACTAAAATAGTTTCTGCTTCGAATGTGTCATTTTAACGCTTCAATTTGTCGGGTTTCATCAATATTCATATATTCATACAGGCCTTATGTTCTTACAGTTTACAAAAACGAATTCTCCTCTATGTATTTTAAGCTGTTCAAGCAAGTCTTTTTGCACAAGATTGATATATGCAGTAATAAAAAATTCTAGAACGTACTTTTGTTTTATTCTATCACGCGAATATCTATTATTTTACGACCTCTCTCCACGTCAACTACATCACTAATACTATAAATCTACGATAAATCTTGGGATGAAAATGTTTTCACAAATATGTAACAATATTATTATATTAAGGTTAATTATATAAAGAGAGCAATGTGGTGCTGGTGTAAAATAATAGATCACCCCATTTGGTCCAGTGGGTGTTGTTAGAGACAAATATGGGGTATGCCTGAAATATCGTATGGCTTACGATAGATGGTCTTACCAGGCGCGAAATATCCAGACTAGCAATAGAGAGCAGCGTCGAAGATACTAGACGTCTGGTATTGCGCCAAACTTGAATAAAGTAAATTCTTCCTATAACGGAATAGGCCCATAACCAGCAGCATGCACTTGGCTGATGAAATATAAGGTAATTATTATAAGAAGGAATTCAATACTATATTTCTAGAAATATATTTGTCTGTATAATGTCCCCCCAACATAACATATAATGATTATGCAAATGGCTAATCGAGATCAATTACCTGTGTTCAAACGTACGAACTTATAATGAATTCATATCTAGAAACAACAGTGACAAAATACACAATGCCGATATTAGCTTCGACAAAGATAATATGATTCACTATTACACTGACTTTCAAACGACAAGAACACATTGAGAATTTCCTAATCCATGTATATCCGTCAATGCGTGTTAGCAAAATTCAGATGTCTTCGAAATATTTTTCTTCTTATTTCTCAGACATCTTCTTTCAGCTTTGCCGCTTATTTAACACCAACCAGGGGACACGTGTAGGGTGGGCCTAGCATCAGGTGCTCGAAGCCTACGGACGCGAGCGACCTTTAACCGACGAGTGGGTATGCGTAGGTATATGGATGTGGAGGAAGCGAGACAGGTGTGTCAGGATCGTGCCAAATGGAAGTCCATAGTCTCTCCCTACCCCCCTGGGTGACAGGCGTGAGTGTTAATGTATGTATGTATTCTCAGACATGCAGCTTTCCTCAGGATTTTCTTTCACCGCCGAACACGTAGTAAACAGCATTTAAAACTATAATTAACAATTTTATTGGTTTCGGCGGGGATCGAACCCGGGTTGCTCGCGTTCTAAAATGAAATTTACGGCTAGCGCTTAGCCCCTTGTACGTCTCTAAGGACTGATTTTGGTCTAATCCAAAATTCTATCCCGGAACTTCATGATAAGCAATCACGTTTACTGCCAGTAAACAAACGAGGCAGTCAACAAGGTATTTTATTCTTAGACTGAGCTAAGAAAGCACTGGCAGAGCTCTGCAGAAACAGTTAATGCGTAAGTGTAATTTATAATATAAAAAAGCAAGGAGAATCACGCCACGACGCTCCAATTATACACGTTTCCTTAGAATTTTTTTCCTTATAAATTAAACAAGAATGGTTGCGGATCGCTCCTACCTGAAGTAGGTAATTAAAACCTGAGTTACAGGTCATCAGACCTCCATCTTATTTATAACCTGTCGGAAATATCTGCGAACCTGGCTTGATGACGTCATGCAATATGGAGAGATGGCAACGGTACTGGATAGACGATAACGGGCGGAAATATCTGCGAACCTGGCTTGATGACGTCATGCAATATGGAGAGATGGCAACGGTACTGGATAGACGATAACGGACGGAGGTGCGGGTAAGCGCATTCCAGCGAGGTTCGCAGATATTTCCGACAGGTTATACCAATAATCATTTAGATTTTAAGGTATACAATTATAAATATAGATGTGGATGCGTGCGTGCGTATTTCGTGCGTGTTTGTGTACGTGTACACGCGCTCGTGTTTGTGTACACGCGTGCGCGCGCGCGTGTGTGTGTGTGTGTGTGTGTGTGTGTGTGTGTGTGTGTGTGTGTTCGAGATCACTCTCACGATTCTTTGAGAAAATAAAGAAGACATTCAGTTTCCGTGTACGATTGATTTAAATACCATTCTTTCAGAGTGCATTTAGATATAAAAATTTAATGAGTGTACAATTTATTTAGTTAAGAAGTGTTGTTTAAGAGCTGTATACAATATAAAAAGTTGCCGTACAGTCGACCCTTGGCAATGTTCATAAAGTAGTTAAATTAATGTTGTTTTGCTTTAAAAACGTCGTGAAAAGGAAGTCGCGTAAATCTACATTAATTCATTTTTAATAAAAATAAGGGAGCACATATGAAATAATGCTATGCGATTTTTAAGTGAAATAATGCTATGCGATTTTTAAGTTTCCTTTCATTATCATCATCCTTACAATCCATCACAGGTTCACTGCTAAACATAGGCCTCCTCAAGAGATGTCACAAAGAACGGCATTAAGCCACCTGCATCTGTCGACTTACATGTTTCCTTTAATTATACCTTATTATCAACACAATTATCTCGTTGGTCAAGGTCTAGGGTCGTAAATGCAATTGCTGATCAAGAGGTCCCGGGTTCAAATCCAAGGATCGGCCAAAATAAATTATAGCGCTTTTCTGTAGAGAAATTCTCAGTATTAGCCCAAAATCAGAAAGTTGGCGGGGTTCAAAATCCGTACCTCTGAAAGTACGTAAAGTCGTTGGTGTTGCGCCTGATCTCTCTCCGGTTGTGTCGGATTACCGACCCATCGGACTATGAGAGTGGAGGAATAGAGAGTGTACCTGAGCTTGCGCATACACTTGAGCATTATTACCATGTCCTGCGCAGACCGTGGTTTTTGTGATTTTTACGTGGTAGAGCCATGCTGCAGCTATATTAGTAGTATAGTTGTAGCACGAATGTGTCGGCTCGACAGGGGAAAGACCACGCTCTCACAGAAAACCAGCATAAAATAGCAGCTTAACGCTGCTGTGTTTCGTATGGTGAGTGTAGAGAACCGGAGACCCTTTTTACTGGCAAAGAGGCATTCTATCTTAGTCCTCACGGGTGACAACGCATCTGCATCTTGAGTCTTTATTGCGGATAGATGTAGATGTCTATGGGTCACAGTAACCATTTACCATCGGGTGGACTGTGTGCTCGTTTGTCACCCTATCCTATACAAAAAAAGACAGAAATTTGGTCTGGAGGACATTGTTATTATCGATATTTGCGAATTTGGTTAATGATGGGACACTGAAAGTTTTAAACATTTTTAGCATAAACGCTATATTAATTATAAACAAAATAAATATTTATATACTTTTTGCTTCAAAACTTACTTCAAACCTGTTATTTAGCCTGTCATTTTACTCCCTGAAAGTAATCCCTCGAAAATTTTAAGCTTTGTGTTCGTATTTGGGTAACTGAGTTTTACAACTATCTACTATCAAAAAAAAAACAGAAATCTATGGAAATCGGGAACACTACAGATAATTCGTGTAAATTTATACTTTAGTGATTCAAAATAATTCATAGATCAATCTTTCTAGGCAACTCTCAATTTCACGTTTTAGTTAGAAAGAAGAAAATAGCACCACTTAAGTGTTTTAGAAGGGTGGATGGGTTATCAAAGATTTCCTGTTATTTTTAGAGTAAAAACAGAGTCAACGTGCAACGTGAAATGTGATGCAGAACGAGTATTCAACATAATAAAGGCAACCAATGCATACCAAAGAGTTCAATTTACATAAAAATACGTCTTTTAAGAAAATTTATACTTAAAGCAAACACTATAACAGATATAAAACCGTGTTATCTGTGACTAAAGCACGGATAACACTTTAGACTAAATTGTAACTGCCGTAATCTTTATTTGTCTCGACGACCTGTTTTATCTACAGTACAAGTTACAGAGTTTGGTTTCGTAACTCAGCTACAACTAAAATATTATTATAGGTGAAAATGCAAATTATCTACTTACACCTCTGTGTTAGTCAAGTTGCCTGGATATTTTATCTACCCTTAACCTTGGAACTTTGTTTCATGCATTAGACGAGTGTTTGATTGTATACTTAAGTATTCATTTGTTTGTTGTAGAACATTTTTTATTTTTTTTTTACCTTAAAACTAATAAATAGGAAGTTACAAGAAATATATTCTTACGTTTAAAATTTAATAATCTATACTATTTATAATTTTGTTTGTAAGCCGTTTTTACTTTTAAAACTGTACTGATTGGATTGTATAGCTTTTCTATAATATAAAAATGAATCGCTGAATGTGTTGCTAAGCGCTAATCTCGAGAGCAGCTGAACCGATTTCGCTAATTCTTTTTTTATAATATTCCTTGAAGTACGAAGATGGTTCTTACGGAGAGAAAAATTTAAACTTACGGAAAGTCTAAAAACACCATTTTTCTATATTCCCATACAAAAGATTCCTAATACTACTTAAAAGTCAATGTGAACTTTAATACCATATCATAAAGTTGTTTTTTAATTTTTGTTTACATAATGTAATTGTTGACTTATCAACTTTGTTTTTTCTTTTTTATCTTACTAGCTGATCCGGTGTCCCAAATAGCAGAATAAGTATTAAAAAAATTTTAAAGAGTCGACTGTTAGGCGGTACAAAGTTCGCCAGGTCAGCTAGTTTATTTAAAAAATCATGGTTTACTTGGTAATTTCTCAATTTCAAGAACGAAGAGAAAAGTTCTTATCATAGTTATGATTGTGCTTATTTCTATGAGATAAAGACCCTATCTAGTCCGTTTTAATCCAGTGTGTATGTAAAGCGTGTTCAAGATAGACGAACCGACAACTTTGTCATTTGGTTAACCTATTACAGAAACAAAAACTTTTTTATTCAATATAGATCTTACAGTCATATATTATGTTACACAATAAACAACACAAAACAAATTAGAAATAGATTAGTCACGATCACCTCATTCCCAATGGTTGCTATCATCTATAAATTCCTTAATATTATATTATATTAAATAACTATTTTATTACCATACTGGTGCGCTGAATTTAAACGCGGCAGAACGGTTCCTTGTAGTTTAACTACGGAACCCTAAAAAGTGTAGTACAAAGTGTAGCACTTTATTTCACCGTCTAAGGCCGGGACTCCACCAAAGCGGAGACGAGACGAGCGGAGAGGAGATGTTTTTTAAACAACCAATTGTGTTATTGACACATCTCCTCTCGGCTCAGCTTCAGTGGAGATCGCTGTGCGGAGATGTGTAATATTTGTATGGTGCGATAGAAGCGGAGATGTGAGCTGTGCGCGGACGACGCGCAGTGGAGACGAGAGATGTGAGCGGGCGTGCAGTGAGCGATGTCACCCTCCCCCCTCTCGCCCGCCAGCAACCACAGAGCTCCGCGCACGCGCGCGCGCCGTCCGGCCATCTTGCTAGCACCGTGCACACCACACACATCTCCGCTTTGGTGGAGTCCCCCGAGCTGAAAAACATCTCTTCTCGCACAGCACACAGCACACCGCACACATCTCTGCTTTGGTGGAGTCCCGGCCTTAAGGTTTGAATTTTTCAAAATCCTGTGTTAGTGGATGCCTGCGTAATAAAAGGCTAAGTATGGCTTATATTGTTTGTCACAATTTCATGCTTCTATATCCAGTCCGGTTTGAGCTGTGCGTCGCATCAATATTTCTCATATACAACTTGCCTACCCTCGTTTTAAAACCGCATAGATTTTGATAAAATAAAAACTTGAATTTTATTATTTTAATTCATGAGTATATGCATCAATTTTTGAATGAAAAAAAACATGAATTAACTTTTCTCCATACAAATTTTAACATGTAAAAAAACTCACAAAACAACCACCGGTTCCTCCTTACAACTAAAACAGTACTGATGGTTATGTAATATGTAGTTTTACATAATAGTTTATCTAAATAATTGAAAATTACATTTCACAAACATTGTGTGCTTTCTACGTGGACAGTGTTTTTTTTACTTATTAGCTTAAACTGTACATTCACTAAATTACAACACATACTAATCAAAATTAAAACATTTTCCTTGTGTAAAAAGGATTCATTTTTTTTTTCTTAGTACCTTACACTAGGAATTTCTTCTGAGTCGTGGAGGTGTTTTACATACATCAATTGCTCATGGACAAAAGACTAGAAATAATTATTTCTGGTCATACGAATACTAATTCCTTTAAGTAAATCGAATACGCGGCCAGTGGCGCAGCAATCAATCGTTCAGTTACTGTGATATCAAGCCGCTATTTTTTTAAACGTATGTAATATTATAATTATATTTTACCTAGCTGAAAATCTGGTTGGACGTGTCTCCGGACGTATCGGGAGGGACCCGCACAATTATCCAGAATATATATATTTAAAATAAGGGATTTTATTACATTTCTATAGAATAACACTGATAAACAAGCACACAGTCCACCCGCTGGTAAATAGGTGCTGTGGCCCATAGACATCTACATTTATTTTCCATTTAAAATTAAAATTCTGAGAACTAAGATGGAATGCCGCATTTCCAGTAGAAAGGGCCTCTGACTCTCTACACTTACAGTACGAAATACTGCTGTATTAGATATAAATTAAGTTACAATTTTATGTTGATATTGTGTGAGGACGTGGTCCTTCCGCTGCCGAGCCAACCCATTCATTATTTTTTTTTCTTTTTTTTTCTTTCGTGCTAAAACTATATACAACACGATTCTACTGCATATAATAATATAAGTGATCTGTTTAATATGGTATCGTATCATAAACTTATTTAACTATCGTAAAAATATCTGCACACATTCGTCTCAATTCAAAAAGTAAAAAATCACACCACGTTACTAAAGAAATTTAATCCATGCATCTTGGCCCTTTACGTTAAGATAGGACAGCCAAGACAGACAGACAGGAGTTCGGTATGCTTGTTGCGCTAGTAAGTGCTATCTAACACTCTCTTGCTAAACTGATAGAAAGCCAATGTACGTATCAACCTACCTAGACGTATTATTAAAAATATGTATATAATCTGTGTATTATATAATATTATGAATTTGTGTATATGTTTATAATAATGTAAATATGAGAGTGTTAAATTTATATTTATTAATGCTATGTATTCGTAAGTATTACATTCTGCTTACCTTACGATTCATTTGTAGGTGGTAGAGCCATGCCGCAGCTATATTATGGTTGTACGACGAATGGGCCGGGAAAGATGACTCTCTCACAGAATACCAACGTAGAATAGCAGCTTTGTGCTGCCATGTTTCATATGGTGAGGTGAGAACCGGAGGCCATTTTTCCAAGAAACGAGGCATTCCATAATAGCTCTCAGGGGTGAAAACGCATTCACATGTTGATTCTTTACTCGAGGATAGATGTAGGTTCATGTCTATGGACTACAGCATTCACTTAAGCTCAATGGACTGTGTGCTCATTTGTTACAATTATTCTTAAAAAAAATTAAAAAGAGAGTATATAATATGTGTCTGTATTTGTGTGTAACGTGTAATAAAAACTAAGAGTAAGTTAAAAAAAAAGTAATAAATCTTATGAAAGCTGCAAAATTATGGATTCAATAACGTGGATGTACGAACGATATCAATGTCTTGCCTGATTTGAATTTATAAGTAGAAAGTACTTTATTATTTTTATTTGTCTTGGTTTTACATGTTTATAAGACTTAGAATAAAATTCGGTATCGTAAATATATCAAATATTTATCTTTCCCGTAGAAATATTATCCTAATATAATAACAATATAATATTATAATCAATATTTACTTATGCCAAATGTAACCAAAAGGAAGTAAGCGAAGAACGTTATTTTTCATTAAAAGTTAAACTATCGAAAATTTAAACAAAACATTTTTTTAATTAATTATAAATTAACTAATAGCAATAGAGGTGGAGCAATAACGAATTCTATTGGAGCATTTAAGGAGCAATTAATTGGCATACAGTTTAAGTTAAAAAAGTAGATATTTTATGTTTTATAGCAAAATTATTTTTTTTATTAATTATAAAAATATAAATTAACTAATAGCAATAAACGTAGAGCAATTACGGATTCTACTGGAGCATTTAAGGATCAATCAATTGGCATACAGTTTAATTTAAAAAAGTAGATATTTTATGTTTTATAGCAAAATTAATTTTTTTATTAATAATAAAAAATGATAAATTAACTAATAGCAATAAACGTAGAGCAATTACGGATTCTACTGGAGCATTTAAGGATCAATCAATTGGCATACAGTTTAATTTAAAAAAGTAGATATTTTATGTTTTATAGCAAAATTAAATGTTTTATTAAGTAATTAAAAAAAATATAAATTAACTAATAGCAATAAACGTAGAGCAATTACGTTTACAATTACGTTACGAGCATTTAAGGATCAATCAATTGGCATATTTAGTTAGATATTTTATGTTTTATAGCATGCTCTGACTACAAGGAATATAGCGGGTACTATATTCCTTGTAGTCAAAACAACTTCGCAGTCCTAAGGCGCGCCGGACCGGACCAGGCACGTTGTGTTTACATGAAGATAAAAAAAATAATTATTAATTTTATTCAATAGAAATATCAAATCAAAGTTCTATGAATAATGTTGAATAATACAAATGATACTTTTTTAATGAAAAGGCAGTGTTATCCTATTAAATCTTTAATTTAAACACCTAAAAGATTCACTGTTTCTATATAGACTCACACCAATACTTATAAGCAATTAGCCGAATCCAATTTCTATCGACTTTTAATATTTTGACTGCAGAATGAAGCAAATTACTTCGCAAAATACTTCGCGAAGTTGCTTCTACTCATATTCATTCATCATTTATTACGTGGTAGAGCCATGCTGCAGCTATATTAGTAGTATAGTTGTAGCACGAATGGGTCGGCTCGACCGGGGAAGGACCACGCTCTCACAGAATACCAGCGTAAAACAGCAGCTTAACACTGCTGTGTTTCGTATGGTGAGTGTAGAGAACCGGAGACCCTTTTTACTGGAAAAGAGGCGTTCCATCTTAATCCTCACGGGTGACAACGCATCTGCATTTTGATTCGCAAACGAGGATAGATGTAGATGTCTATAGGCCACAGCAACCACTTACGATTAGGTTGGACTGTGTGCTCGTTTGTCACCCTATCCTATAAGAAAAAATATTGAAATAAATAAAAGAACGGTCTTGGTAAGAGGACTTAGTAATAACAGATATCGTACGGTTGCCTTTCCATATTTATATCGTGCACTATATTTCGTTTGGCTTCTTCTTTTTCCATAACCACAATAATAACAGAAGTTCTTCATTATTGTCCGAAAGAGATATAGTGTTTGACGCACCATGAAGATGCTTGTCTCGCAATCTATATGGAAAACAAAACGTGGCTAATTTTATTACACCAACCGCTCTTCCGCCGCTGACTCCGAGCAGTACTCTTGTGCCGCCTCTGTGTGGCTTAAGGTTAGGTCCAGTTTAAGAATCATTACGGTTCCTCTGGATTCCTTCTTCAGGAATAAATCGAATAACCTTGGCATGTACTGCGTTAACAATAATAAACAGAACTATGAAATCTGTAGCACGATGACTTGCAATTGATGCATTATATAGAAGGCGACAATCTTATTAGGAGAATCCAATGGAGAGACTGTGTCATAATACACATTCTTATTTAACCAAACAACCTACTGTTTAATTTAAGCAATTGAAAAGTATTTATTTAATTCCACTAACAATATACATCAAAGACAACTACAAAAAATATGTTCCTTCATCTGAAACTATACTATTGATATGTGAAAAACTGGTACCTAAACTAGGTAAAACTTGTATCTTTGGTCACCAGTTCTTCACCTGTAGATTTCCGTGGACAAAGTAGACAAATGTAGCTACGATGCTACAAAAATAGCATTTTCAATCAAAACAAAACCCAGGTTCAAGCTTTGAAAGCAGCGGAATTACAATTGGGTACGTTATGTTTTATCCATGGTTAGCTCTACGCATCTCTGGCACTAGAGGGAGTGACCTGGTAAATGATGAAGGAAGTCGCTGGATCCAGGTGGCTCAGGACTGTTCTTTGTGGCTTTCTTTGGGAGAGGCCTATATGTATACTATGATGGATACTTTGATGACCTTTTCATCCACTTTCGACTCATCTGAATAATCTCAAAATATGCAAACGTGTTAAGAAGTACAAAAATTTCTTTAACCTACCTAATAAAAAATAAAAGACCTAAGTCTTCTCACGAGGATTCATTAGATCATAACCAATGTGTGTTATAAAATTATTAATTTAATTTAACACATAAATAACCATTTTTGAATGTTGTCTGTCTGTCTGTGATCAAACTTTAAAAACAGATAAAGATCAATGTCAATGAGAGTAAAGGAATAGGCACTGTACATGAGCTTGCGCATACACTCGGGCACTATAGTCCTGTACTGCGCAGACGGCTAGTCTCCGTTGATACCGGTCGCTGTGAAATTTGGACAGGAGGACATCATTTATGGTCTGATATTATCTATTGATCACATATAGAAGGTATTTTTTGTATTATGTACGTGCAGCTGTGCAGGTCTAGAGTGCTATGCCTACAGTTCACTGCTAAGCCCGACGTGCTTAGCTGTGAGTAATTTCACTTCTTCTGGGCGAAGTATATAGTTTCCCAGATGAGTGCTGCGTTTGCGCACTAAGGGTCCGCAATTTGTCAGAATGTGTAAAGGCATCTCCTCCTCTATGGAGCAAAACCGACACATCCGTGAGTTGCTTAGTCCTAGGATGGACACAACAGTGTCCGGTCAGGGCTCTTACCAGAATGCGCAATTTATTTTTACCTAATCCCAGGGCTTCCGAAGCGAGTTAGCGATCAAAAGTTAAAATATGATAAACACATGAAATTAGTTCAGATGAATAATTCCCAACAAATAACAAATATTAGCTCAAACTATTAATCAAACCCATAACTTAGCTCTTAGGTATCTACAGGTACTTTATTACAACAAAAAAGGAGATACATATCAAATTATCGCAAGAGTAAAAGCTATTAGAACGAAATTCCTTTAGAAACCTCCAGCTGTCCTAGTCGTTACCTAATGAATTTATATTTTACTTCTGTTTCCGTACTCTTACCTCACGATGCTCTCTAATGATAAAATATATTTACGTCCCATTAAGAACTGTACCTTTTGTGATTAGAAGTAAGTGCTTATAAAAGGAATTTGAATTTTCTCTGAGAATATTGCAATATAACTTTGTGGTGTTATGTTATTTATGGTTAGGATTATATGCTTTGCTTATATGTCATATCAGACAGAAATGTTAGTGTTATGGCGGCGCTGTCATCGCGCCACAAGCGAAACACATCGAAGCCTAAATTGCACTAACAAAGTTCCGAAGTTAAAGCAGCATATATTAAATAGCTCCGAACTACCAATCGGAACGTTGGCCGCTCCCCGGGCAGAACACCTTGCCCGGCGGGAGATCTCCCCTTTTCCTTCCACCCGCCACAGTGGTGACCCCGACTTAATATAAACATCCAACCAAAAAACATCGGAAGCTACAACTTCAAAAGCTACGTCATCGACCTCAAGTACCCCATTCTATGGCTCCCGAGCAGATATTGTCTGCAGTCTTCACATTCTGCAAGCCATCTAGCTTTATAAAGGTTCATCGCAGCACTGGAGTAATAATGCCAGGTTAAACGCAGGTAATAGTGATAGGTAGCAACAAACTACTACAAAAAATTACTTGGCATACGCTGCCTTTCGTTTGTTTTGAAAATGCTGCTATTCCTTACAGTAAGGTTGTAAAAAACCTAGGGGTTCTAATTGACAGTACAATGTCTTGGGCACCACAAATTGAACAAATAAGTAAGAAAATGTTTGCAGCTTGTGGAAGTCTCAAAAGACTTCGAAATTTCTTACCCATTTCTACCAAAATTGCGTTAGCACATTCCATTTTGTTGCCTATTTTAGACTATGCTGATATATGCTACACTGATATTACCATGGAGCAATTAAACAAGCTTGAGCGTCTTCAAAATCTTTCCATTCGGTTCATATTTGGCTTACGCAAATATGACCATGTATCCCAATTTCGAAAACAACTCAAGTGGCTCCCAATTCACCTTCGCCGGAATGTTCATTTACTTTCTTTACTTTTTTGTGTTCTGTTTGATCCGAAATCTCCAAGGTACCTTAAGGAACAATTTCACTATCGATATGAATTTCATGATCGTAGTTTGCGTTCAGTGTATAGCTTGGCTTTGAACACTCCTTACAGCGTAACTTCTTTTTATAATAAGTCATTTACTTCACAAGCAACCAGACTCTGGAATTCATTACCACTTAACATCCAGCAAGCGCAATCTTTACAGACTTTTAAAAAACAACTGAAGGAGTATTATTTAAATTTTCCGTCATAATTATAAATTATATGCATTTCCTCTTTTTATAAATACTTGTTTTTTTTTCTTTTTGCTTAATTTTCTCTGCATATATATATATGTATGTATGTATGTGTGTATATATATATATATATGTATATATTTATCTATATGTATGTATATATGTATATATTTATTTATTTATGTTTATTAATTTTATAATATTATATATTATATAATTCATAAATTTATATAAATCGTGTTTAATTATAAGTTTTTGTCCTCAGTTTCATTTTATATTGCACGTTGCACCTATCCGTCAAAATATATTACATTGTTCCCTATTACGTTCGGTTTGTCAGGTAGAAATCGCTTAAAGCGATATGACCACCGTTTGTAGTTCTTAAGTTATTCCGTAATTGTAACACTTTGTATAAATGCAATAAAGAGTTATCTATCTATCTATCTATAATGCTTCCTGTTCTTTCAAACTACTCTCTGCGCTACAGTGCTCGGCACGGCTCTGAGCCTTACTGCTCGACTCTGCTTCACGGCACTCTCGCAGATTACTTGCCTTCTTCTCGACTCACCGCAGACTACAAGGCAATTCCCTGGCACTTGCAAATTCATCGACATCTAGACTGCACTATCGACTTCCGGTCTGAGCAGGGGGGTGATGTGGCGGCGCTGTCGACGCGCCACAAGCGAAACACATCGAAGCCTAAATCGCACTAACAAAGTTCCGATGTTAAAGCAGCATATATTGAATAGCTCCGAACTACCAACCGGAGCGTTGGCCGCTCCCCGGGCAGAACACCTTGCCCGGCGGGAGACCTCCCCTTTTCCTTCCACCCGCCACAGTGTACATTCTCGTTAAAGTCAAGTAAGTAAGTTAGTAAGTAATAGTTAAAATAAATTTTGATTATACAATAATTTGAGTGATTAAAAACATTTTTGAAAGCCCAATTACATATTGCTTAAACATGAGACTAGGTTCTACAGTATAAAGGACGTCTATTTACATCAAAGTAAGAGGTAAGACTATCGCTTTAATAAAAACATAAATTATTATGTTGGAAAGCAACGTCAATGTTGAGTAACCTCTGGTGCTTCGATCATCAAACCACTGAACGCGACGATAAAGGCAAATCCTCCCTATAATTGGATAGACCCACTTCCAGCTGTGGACTTTAATGGGCCGAGTAAGAAGAAAAGGATGTATATTTTCGATATTTGCTTTTAAACTCTACATTTTGGGTTTAATCTTAACGCACTCCATTTCATATACCTACTTAATTACACCATACTTATTTAGATGATCAAGCGTCAAGGATATGAAATCAAACCTAATGAAATGAATTATGTTTTTAATGTACCACGTTTTTATTAAGTCACTTTCTTGTCTGTTTGTGGTTCCGGGTGGAATATTGCAACTCAAATTGCGAGCACTGCCCGTTGAGCTAGAGATTTGAAATTTTAAACATAGCTCAGAATCGGATGACATTGTAGGAATATTATGACGTAACTTTTTTGGTATAAATCTAAAAAAAATCACTTGTTTTGATGTAAGAAAAGGCATTTCGTTGATCAAAGGCGATTTTTTAATCTATTATAAAATCTTTTATTATTTTAAAGTCAAAAGTTATTCCAATGACCTTAAACATTTACTAACCAAAGTACTGTAGGAAGAAATTGCTCGTATTTCTTGCTTATCGTTTCAGCGGAAACTTCAGGGAATACTCTCATAAGAAAAACAAATTTTCATTTACACCTAATCTTTTTCACTTGAAATCACTTTCCAATTTATTTTTTTACTTCATTGGTTACTTATGAAAACAATAAGTGTGTACATTTCCTTGTGTGTGTATTTACATTTTGTGTGTATTGGTTCTTAAGTCTGTAAACGAAGGGATACATCATTTACTTCATTCATTGAATTTAATTAACAAACACCGTGATTCACAATATCAGACAATCTGTATTAAAGTTAATTTCACTATCCCGTGAGTCATAATACTATATGAACATTTCGATTATTTAACTATATTTTTCATCGACAGGGAAGTTGTTAATTTACGTTATTGAATGTAAAATATTTTTCGTTTTAAAGACTTCAAATTAAATCAGATTTTCATGCATACATATTTAATAATTAATAAAAATATATATTTAAGTATAAAAATCGATTAATTTTTTATCTGAATTTAACAAACTCTTATCAAAAATATTCAGGAATGGCATAACTCATTACAAAAATAAATAAAGGTATGTTAACTTATTAAAATCATAGTTTTATTATACAAAACTACAGTTGGCGGCCTTATCGTTTAGAAGCGATATCTACCAGGAACCACATTACTGACGATAATATAATAAAAACATTAAGCATGTACGCATAATATGAAAACATATGATGATATACACACTTATTAATGTACATACAGCACACCAGCATTACAATATAATATAATTAATAAATTCATAAATAACATTTAAAGCTCATAAATGTACAAATATATATATATTCAAACATAAATGAGCAAACAATATATAAATTAAAACCGTAATACGAGTATTACGAAAGGAAAATAGAAAACAATTTTTAAATAAACTAGGAAAGTTCAAGGATGGGAAAAATACATACATAGGCATGAATATTTTAGCTAGAAAACAAGTGCGCTTTGACAAGTATTTTTTAATATGTCGAGACACTACGCACGCTTGATATTAAGCGGTAAAGAGGTCCAGAGCCGAACAGCTTCTAAATAGAGAAATATTTAGAATGCAAGCAATTATGGGACGGAGAGGATATAAGAAAGTTATAGTATGAAATTGTTGGGATGAGGTTGTAAACTCAAACTGCTCTTTTAGATAAGAGAGGTAGTGAGATTGAATAGAAGACAAAAAGTGTAAATATTCCTGTGAAGATAAAAAATTCGGAAACATGGTCATATTTTTGGAGTACAAATATAAACCATATAGCTGCTTACCAATCATTATATTGAGCAAATACATAAAGAATACGCTCAAATGTCTTAAACAACTCCTCATTTAAATTACGATAGCACCAGATTCGTTCAAAGGAGTGGTTACACTAACGCAATTGTACTTAGTATGGGTAAGAAATCGTTTAATCTACGATGAGCAAAAGCGAAATTTTATTTTAATTCTAGTAATGCCCGTGAGTTCGTTTTTTATAAAACTTTGTAAGTACACAGAATATATTTTTCAAAGAGGAAAATATACTTCCTCTGTGCCGAGAAAAGAAAACTTTACTCGAGCATAGTGGCGCAGGTAAACATATATATAGTGTGATTATACAATATGAGATGTTGGAGTCAAAACTCAAAAATATTTAAGTGAACGATATCAAAATACCATTTAGCTAAAATCCTCACCTGAGCATGCCTCGTGGAGAGGCGAAACTCGTGTCATACTATCGATGGTGGTGTGTCTTACTTAGTGTCGTGGTATTGGAAGTAGTGGTGCTGGGATTAGTGGTGATGGTGGTAGCACACGCAATTGAGTTAGGGCGGGAGGTGCTCTTTAATTTGATGTGATTGGCTGAAACAGATGGTGACTCTTTCGCGGTTGTTTGTGTTCTAATTGTCAGTACTCACACTCCTTTGTTTAACGCGCATCTTTTGTTATTGTGCTGTTCCCGTTACCGTACTAACGATTTTGGCTTTGTGAAATTGGATTTGATTCTTATTTGTTTACTGACCTGGCTTTCTTCTGTAGTTGTAATTGTGACAACTGAATATTGTGTTTTACAAACTCCACCGCCGTTAACAATTTTGTGTATTCTACGCTACTTACGCTAAGACTTGTTAGAAGATTTACCGCTCAACAAACTTCGACGAATGTGGTTTCAACCAGATAGTTGCCCAGCCTATTATGCACGTCCTGTACGGGACTATCCAAATAATGAATTTCCTGATAAATAGACTGGCCGTCTTGGTTACAATTGCGTGGCCACCTCGCTCTCCAGTTCTAAACCCTCTTGATTTTTTACTGGAGTTGCATAAAAGACAAAATTTATGCAAAACCTATTCAAAATATAATTAAACTACGCCAAAAAGTAGAAGTAGAGTAGAAAGTAATTAAAAAAATACGAAAGATAAGTGAAGCGATATTTTTGAAAAGATGAAGAGCCTGTATTCATGCCGAAAGTAAACAATTTAACCATTTTTTATAAATTAAAATAAAATATTTTAATAAAACTTTTGTTTCTGTTTATACTTTTTCTCCAAATTTATTGATAGAATTGTTTTTTTTTTAAATCCAATCTAACATTAATTTGGTCGAATATCAAATACCTGTCACGCTCTATCCTACATGAAATTGTGTCAATAAAAAACACTAACAAAAAAACATTTTTGTCACATTTGCACTTGCTGATTTCAACATTTAATAGATGACAATGTATTGTTGTGTAGGAGTGGAACTGTTTTAATTTTAGGTCATATTTCAGAAAATTAAATTAATTTAATTTTACAAGCATGAAAAGTGAAAAGTATTATGCTATTTTGTGATCTAGGATAAATGGGCCACCTTTTGAAGTAACTTGCTTAGGGTAGTACAGTATGTTTTTTTAATGAAGAGTCAAAGTTAGGTGATCTTATTTTTTCAACTGCGACTAAAAGAAACTATGTTAATTTTAACTAACTTAGCAACCTTTTTTGCTTGGTTTGTGACTGCAATTAATAGCACGTTTATTTAAGACCACGTTAGTGAAAAAATCACTGTAAAGTTGAGAAATTTATGGTCATAATACCTAAATAAATGGACACGTTGTATATAGAATAGCTTGAAACTTTGCATTGGTGGTTTGCTTTGGTCGCTCTCCGGGCCGAACAACTTGCCTGTCGGGAGATCTCACGTTTTCCTTCCACGGCCAAAGTGGTGACCAACCGACGTGATGTGAACACGCAACCAACAACCTTCGGAAACTACAATTTCAAGCATACGTCATTATCCTCAAGAACCCGTACCATTCAGTCCCGTGTATCGTCTTCTGCAGCTCCTGCAAGCCAGTTCAACTTGTCTTCATTTCTACTCACCGTTATAAGGTAAGTCTGAGCGAGATTAGAATGGCTCTCCAGCATCTTAAAAACGGCAAGGCCCCAGGCGATGATGGAATTACAGCGGAGCTTCTGAAAGCGGGTGGAAAACCGGTACTTGAAGTCCTTCAGAAGCTCTTTAATTCCGTCCTCCATGGTGGCATTACACCGGAAGCGTGGACAACGCTCTCTTGAAGAACTACAGACCGATTTCCTTTCTGAACCGCGTCTACGTGCTGTTTTCGAGAGTCATTACGAATCGTCTCGCGCGCAGACTTGACAACTTCCAGCCTCCTGAACAAGCCGGTTTCCGAAAGGGTTTAAGCACCATAGACCACATACATACCCTTCGGCAAGTTGTACAGAAGTCCGAGGAGTACAATTTGCTACTATGCATGGCCTATGTGGATAATGAGAAAGCCTTTGATTCCGTCGAAATTTGGGCGGTGCTGCAGTTCCTTCAGCGGTGCCAAGTTTACTGTCGGTATATAGAAGTGCGGAAATGTTTGTACAGTAGGGCTACGATGGCTATCCGAGTACAGAACCAGAGTACGAAACCTATCCATTTGTAGAGAGGTGTAAGACAGGGTGACGTTATATCCCCGAAACTCTTCACCGCTGCATTGGAAGACGTTTTCAAGCTTCTGGACTGGAAAGGATACGGTATTAACATCAATGGCGAGTACATCACTCACCTTCGATTTGCAGACGATATAGTCCTTATGGCAGAATCGCTGGAGGACCTAAGCACCATGCTCAATGACCTCAATAGTGTCTCCCAACGAATAGGTCTTAGGATGAACATGGACAAAACAAAGATCATGTTTAATGTCCATGTTACACCTATGCCGGTAGTTGTGGGGAGCACTTAGCTCGAAGTTGTTGACGAGTATGTTTACCTGGGACAAATAGTCCGACTAGGTAAGTCCAACTTCGACCGAGAGATCAATCGACGGATTCAACTCAGCTGGGCAGCGTTCGGGAAACTACGACACATCTTCTCGTCAGACATTCCTCAAAACCTTAAAACGAAATTATACAACCAGTGCGTGTTGCCAGTGATGACTTACGGATCTAAGACGTGGTCCTTCACTGCTGGCCGTATGAGGAAGCTCAAGGTCGCTCAGCGAGCTATGGAGAGGGCTATGCTCGGAGTCTCTCTGCGTGATAAACTTAGAAATGAGGATATCCGCAGTAGCACCTGAGTGACCGACATAGCCCAACGGATTAGTAAGCTGAAGTGGCAGTGGGCCGGCCATATAGCTCGAAGAACCGACAACCGATGGGGAAGAAAGGTTCTTTCGTGGCAGCATCGTACCAGTCGTCGAAGTGTAGGGCGACCCCCCACGAGATGGAGTGACGACCTGGTAAGACATGCAGGAAGTCGATGGATGCAGGTGGCTCAGGACCGTGCTTTGTGGCATTCCTTGGGGGAGGCCTATCTTCAGCAGTGGACTTATGAAAGGCTGTAATGATGTTATAAGGTAGACCTCTGGCACTTGCCCCGGCATATCGTTCGCACCAGCGCAGCGTCACTTGCAAATGTCATAGTACGGCTCGAATTCCCCACCAGCATTAAGGACACCGGCCAGCGGACTGCACTATTGACCTGTGATCTGAGCAGGCGTGTGATCAAGTGATCGCGCCACAAATGTAGCTCACCAAAGCCTAAATCGCGCTTTTAAAGTTCTTAAGTATTACGCTATATACAAAATAGCTCCGAAATACCACACACAGTATTGGCCACTCCCCGGGCTTAAAACCTTCCCCGACGAGGAGATCTCCCCTTGTCCTTTCACGGATAAACCGGAAATCCCTCTACAAGTACATCTCATTTCCTCTGCTTGAAACCACCTTAATGGTTACGACGACGAAACCTTTTCGTATAGGAGAGTTTTAGCAATATTACTTGCCGCTGAATTAACGCCAATAAAACGATTTTTATGTGAATTCCCTAACAGCTGCCTGATGTTATCTAAATCATAATAAGTTCCCTGGCATATTGTTGACGTGAACGTCTAAACTTATATTAAGCCATACAGCTTTAGCAGAGTTACAGTAACGTCCCGATTAGATTTTCTAACATTTCTCTTTTTTGCATTGAACGTTAAACTACAATACAAATATGCGTTATATATCTTTGCTGCTCTGAAGATGGTATTTGCGCGTTAATACTTAAATACCAATCTTGCTCTCATAACTTTTTAAATGAGCCCGGTCGTCATGCGCGCTGCGCTTACCGTTTTGTTTACTTATTTTCCAACCATAAATAAATTCGAAGTGAAAATTTGTTTTGGTTGCTTACCCATATTTATTTACTTGCATTTATACTTAACACTTTCTACGCTATTACAAACCTCCACATTAAATCTTTTGGGCCATACAGACTATAAGGTACTACTCATCTATTGTCCACAATTATCTACTGACCTACGTCTTATTTCTGTAGTAAATCCATCCCGGAGCGGTGAACGACGGTGACCATTTGAATATCAGTCTTTATCAGTTATTGTTAGCGCCATCCTGATTTTTGGATACATTTTAGAGTAACGGCCTTCTTTCATGCAAGGGCGTCGTTTCAATGATTCCATGACCATGTAACATGTGGCTTTTTATGATATGCAAGGCAGCATAAGGATTCTGTAATTCCGCACTGTTTCAATTGTCTACGTGGCTTGGATGATTTTTTCCCTGCAACCATAAAATAATATAGGCATGCAGTAACGAACTTGTTTACCAATCATCGATGTACGTAAAGCAAATACATGAACCCAACAATTTTTTAGTAATCAAACCAATTAAAAATGTAAGTTTTTAAGTGGAAAACTTTTGCAACGATGTCATTTCGATCATATGAGTATGATGTATGTCCAGAGTTCAGTTGCGAAGTGATTATGTCCCATTTAGTACTGGTTGTGATAGTTATGAATAGGTCTGGTCATTCATACTTTAGATCGTACCTACTCAAGATGCTTTTGGTTACATAATGGTAACAAAAAGCGGCATGAATACCTTCGTGCAAATATATCATGGACCTGCCGTAATACTGAAGGGTAAAATTCTCAAATCGCCTAATTTTGAACATTGGTATCATTTCATCACGCGATTTTTTTTGGTTAGTGCGAATATAAACTAAATGTTTCGTTTCTATTTTTGTATCCCCGAAAACGTTGTAAATAATGATAAACTGTTATCCCTGCACCAGTTGTTTATGGTGTTTAGGACTCTTTATATGATTAATGATACAGTATTTTGGCAAAAGCCGCAATGATTACAAGGTCATCAGCATAACACAGTGTTTCAATGCGAAGGTCTGCTATCTTTTGCAAGAATTGGTCAACCGCAATAGTCTCAAATGAGGGGTGACAAAACACCTCCTTTTGGACAGCCTCTTGTAGTTGCTTTCTGTTTGAGAGCATCGATTTCATCCACCTGATCGTTGTGGAGTCCACATTTTAGTTGCCAGGCCCCCAACCAACAGTGATGTAGGGCTACTGTCGAAGGCGCCCTCGATGTCTAGAAATGCACAAAGAACATCTCTCTATCTCTTTCTCCTCCAGAGCTTTTTCAACCCTCACAATAACACTGATCAGGGCTGTTGAATTTATTTGCATGAAATATGATGGTTACAGACATTATGGTTAAAAATAGTACAAGCATATTTCGCCAATGGTATGATATTACTACGTCTTATTTGAAATAAGTATGAATAAAATTATAGCGCTGATATCTTTATTACTGAATATACTGGTACTGGTACTCTAGTTGTTGGATCGACATGATATAATGCAAAATTACTTCCTAACAAAACTTACTTACTTGTCATTATTAAACAGATATATATTATTTAAAATTTAAATATGAATTTTAATTTATAACAATATCAAACTATAATTCATTTGGCTTTTAAGCAAATATGAGTAGGTAACAGAAACTACTGTATACAGCGAAATCATTTAAGAAAGTCAACAGCGTCTGTTGCAATCTATTGGCTAAATGTCAACGGACTAAGCTTTGAAGTAGGATTGCAAATTTCACGAGGATCCCGGGCGGCTATATTTGTATTTGTATACTTATTACTCTTTTATACCAGTTTTCATATTTCATTATTCTACTTAAAACTCTATTCACAGCTGTGATTATTTTTTTCATACAAACGAGCATGCGGCTCACCTGATGGTAATTGAGTACTGCCGCCAATGAGCAACTGCAACACCGGGAATTGTAAGTAGATTGCCGGCCTTTTAAAAAAGGGTAGGTTTTTTACTTGAAGGTCTCTAAGTCGTATCGGTTCGGAAAAATCGCTGGTGGTACGCGAATCTTCAGATTTGGCTTGATTAATCTCACTCTGACTGTCGCAAAAAAGACATATAATTTTATACTTTCCGTAACACTATAGTTCCTTTTGAATTTATACGCCCAACATGCTTAGGCACTGTGGACTACCCATCTCTCAGACTTTTATACAAACGATGTTTTATACTATGATTATTTCTGTCTACTCCCCATCCGTTTTAGAAGATACCGTGGTAATATTTATTTATTTTATAGACATAGCTCCTTAAGAGTATTGTGTTGGATGCTCCATTTAAATTTGTGGGCAGGTTTTTCTATAAATACATATGAAAACAATTACGGCTACCGCATAGGTGCTATGATAGAATTTGATGATGTATATCTATGCTAATGAAAATGTATAAAATGTTTGGTTTCTTCTCGTACATAACACTAAAGTGAAAATCTCATCCATATCCATTCTCAAATTTTTTACGCGCTATTAGATAGACAGACAATTGTGAGGAAATAATTTTAATTAATATAATTATATTATTATCTCAATATAATCGATGACGGGAGGTAATAAAACGGAAACACTGTGTCGCACTATTAGTGGAAGAGTGTTGGCTTAACAATAACGTACTCGTAATTCTCTTCAAATTATAGAGAGAATAGTCGCCAGTATATTTTACTTTCTGCTAAACATTTTAGTTCGTCGTATTTTGGTTTTTATAGAACAAGGGTAACATATAAACACACAGTCTACCTGATAGTAAGTGAGATGAAGTGGCTCATAGACATAATTATAACCTAGATTAAAACTCAAAATGCAGATGCGTTGTCACCCCTGAGAAATAAGATGGAATACCTGTTTCCAGTAAAAAGATCTCCGGTTCTCTAGATTCACCGTACGAAACACAGTAGCATTAAGCTGTTATTTTAAGCTGGTATTTTGTGAGAGTGGGCCTACCCCGGTCGAGCCGAACCATTCGTACTACAACCATAATATAGCTGCAGCATGGCTCTACCACGTAATACAGACAACACCAGCTTTACTTTTTAACTGATATAGTCTCTTTTTTGTTCTACCTCTTTTTTCTTACCCTCTGCCATTCCTTCGATTATATTATAAGCATAATTGTCATGTTGCAGCAAGAGTTCAACCATTCTTCTTCTTCTTCTTATCTTCACGCACAAGCCCTGACGGGGTAGCCAGAGAGAACAGATCGCCAAATGTCACGATCCTTACATACCTCTTTCGCTTCTTTCAGATTCATTATCTTCTTCATACATGCACGTCTAGTTCAACCATGGAGATATTTTATTTATTAAATGGAGTAATGAATATCAATTAAATAGTATTTTTATTTAACAAGGTAAGGCAAACACAACTTAATTTTTTTTCTTTATCAATTTGTGAAAGCCAAACTTGTGTATATAGCGCCTCTCTCTTTATAATACTAGTACTAAACTTTCTAGTCTTCAATACTCATCGTTTGCGTTTGGTTTTTTTAGTTCAGAGCTATCTATCGGAAACTGTGAAATTTTTCTGGCATTTCCTGGAATCATCTCTTACAAAATTCATAGGATAAAATTGATGTAATGGATTCTAAATACGAACTACACACGGCGAATCTCACAAAGTCATACTTATATTTAGTACTAGCGATTCCCCCCAGCTTCGCAAAGGTGATTTCTGGATCTCAACCATAGTGCTGGGTCCACAACTGGACATCTGAACCATCCAGAGACCTACACAAACGCACACCAAAAATTCATCAAAATCATTCGATCTGTTTTCGAGTTTTATCGAGACTAATGGACAGCAATTGATTTTTATATATATTTTTAGTTTTATTGTTGTATAGGATAAAGGTGACAAGCGAGCACGCAGTCCACCTGATGGTAAGTGGTTGCTGTGGCCCACAGACAACGACATATCTCCTCGTTTGCGAATCAAAACGCAGATGCGTTGCCACCCGTGAGAATGCCTCTTTTCCAGGAAAAAGGGTCTACAGTTCTCTAAACTCACCATGCGAAACACGGCAGCATTAAGCTGTTATTTTACGCCGGTATTCTGTGAGAGCGTAGTCCTTCCCCGGTCGAGCCGACCCATTCGTGCTTTAACTATACAATTAATTATGACAGCATGGCTCTACCACGTATAAAAGAGATAGGTAATTTGTAATAACTATAATCTGTATATTATATTTAAATAAAAAGTTATTTATTACTTAATAATAACGTATTAAAAGTACAAATTTAATCTTTTTCTTTCATGTAGTGTGTAGTAAAACAATATATCGATACAAGTGTGAGCATAGACAATATCACGCTTCACAGCACCTTTTGTTTTATTTGGGTCAGCTCATGTGAGGCATTTGGTATTCTAATACAGTATGTAGTAATTCCAAACGCACTTATGCTAATGAAGTTAGCAAATAATGATATTAGATATAGGTCTATGATATTAGAATAATGATATTAGGATAGGTCTTAAGATGAACAAGGACAAAACAAAGATCATGTTTAATGTCCATATCACACCTATGCCGGTAGTTGTTGGGAGCACTAAGCTCGAAGTTGTTGACGAGTATGTTTACCTGAGACAAATAGTCCGACTAGGTAAGTCCAACTTCAACCGAGAGATCAATCGACGGATTCAACTCGGTTGGGCAGCGTTGGGGAAATTACGGCACATCTTCTCGTCAGGTATACCTCAAAACTTGAAAACGAGATTGTATAACCAGTGCGTGTTGCCAGTGATGACATATGGAACTGAGACGTGGTCCTTCACTACTGGCCGGATAAGGAAGCTCAAGGTCGCTCAGCGAGCTTTGAAGAGGGCTATGCTCGGAGTTTCTCTGCGTGATAAACTTAGAAATGAGAATATAGAAGTAAAACCAGAGTGACCGACATAGCCCAACGGATTAGTAAGCTGAAGTGGCAATGGGCCTGCCATATAGCTCGAAGAACCGACAACCGATGGGGAAAAAAGTTTCTCGAGTGGCAGCCTCGTACCGGCAGGCGAAGTGTAGGGCGTCCCCCACTAGATGGAGTGACTACCTGGTAAGATATATTCAGGAAGTCGATAGATGCAGGTGGCTCAGGGCCGTGCTTTGTGGTATTCCTTGGGGGAGGCCTATGTTCAGCAGTGGACTTGTGAAGGGCTGTAATGATGATGATGATGATATTATTGATTTTCAAGTAATTCAATGTTAAGCTCTACATTGCATTATGTACTTAGAAAACAACTCCGTTCTGTTATTGACTTTATTCTATATTTAAAAGAAACGTATTGTTACGAGCTTGGGGTTCAAGGCAATTAAAAAACTGCCGAGTGAATTACCACAATTGAAACTTTTATTACAGAACACTAATTACAATTTATAACCACATTAATAACAAAACAATTGTACTACAGATCACTTTGATTCGCAGTTGTATCGCTTCGAAGTTTTCGCTTATATCGCCAATTCAATACTGAGTCGGTCGTGGTCTATACCGGCCTTATATAGTTCAGATAGTTTCCAGAATCTTCTACTGTATAAACATCTAGTATGTTCGAGTACATATCGGTCCCGAAATTTCTAGAAGGATCTTGACTCTCCTAGTTCTGCTACTCGATACTAGAGGGCGCTAGTAGTAACTAGTGTTGCCATGTACAAGATATTAGTAGTGGCGCGCAACACTGCTCCCTCTTAAGACATGAATAATGGGTCAAATTAACCAGTGCCAATGAATCGAGTCGATCGGAAAGAACTCGGTCGTCGACGATTCGAGCCGCTCTGCGCTGGATGCGGTCAAGTGGAAGGAGCTGGCACTGGGGAGTCCCTGCCCAGAGATGAGAACAGTATTCCATGTGAGGCCAAACCTGCGCCTTGTAAAGTTGCAAGCGGTGTGTCGGTATGAAATACTGTCCCGCTCTGCTGAGCACGCCAAGCTTTTTAGAGGCCAATTTGGCCTTCTCTTCCAAGTGACCACGAAACTGCACGTCTCTCGATATGTCGGCACCGAGGATTCCGATACTGGCTGAGACAACAAGGGGAGTGCCTTGAAACTGAGGACATACGACAAAGTGCTTCTTTTTAGCGGTAAACGCGCAAACTTGTGTCTTCTGAGGATTAAACTGGACTAGATTTAGTCGCCCACAATTCGAGACTATGTTTAGCAAAGATTCGACTTCAGACACAAGTTTGTTCCGGTACTCGGCAAGGTTTTCCCGAGAAATATTGGCACGGCCGATGTATAGAGAATCACCAGTGCTGTCATCCGTAAAGCAATGAATGTTACCAGTTTGCAACATATCGTTGATATGCAGAAGAAACAGCGTTGGTGATAGCACACAGCCTTGTGGACCACCAGCGTTAATAGGCTTGTAGTCGGAATATGCATCGTCTACAACGATCTTGATGCTCCAATCTGCAAGGAAGCTGGTGATCCAATTGCACAATTTCTCGGGAAGCCCATAGGAAGGGAGCTTCGAAAGAAGCGCTTTGTGCCAAACCCGATCGAAGGCCTTCGCAATGTCCAAACTAACGGCCAACGCCTACTCCTATGAGTCAGGTAGACCAGAAGATCACCAGCTGATCGACCCCGACGAAAACCGTATTGGCGGTCACTAATCAGCTGGTGATCCTCAAGGTACCGCATAGAAGGTAATAATGAATTCCATTATTTTGGAGAACAAGGAGGTGATGGCGATAGGCCTGTAGTTGGACGGGTCTGAGCGGTCGCCTTTTTAGGGATCGGGTGGAAAAAATCTGTCTTTCATTATTTTAGGACCACGCCTAGGGAGTAGGAGTACCTGAAAAGATGCGTTAGAACCGGTGCCAACTCCGGAGCATTCGTCCTCAGCACAATTGGGGGGATTCCGTCAGGCCCACTCGACTTGTGGATGTCCAGGGAGAGGAGTGCTTTGCGAACCTGGAGCTGTGAGAACCGCACATCCGGCATGGAGCACTCACACCGGCGGTGTACTCCCCGTCATCAAGAGTCGAGCTGGATGCAAAAACGGAGCCTAAAAGGTTGGCTTTCTCTTTTGCGGCGTAAGCCAGTGAGTCGTCTTCCCTGTACAGATATGGTAGTAGTGGCTTACAGAAATTCCCTTGGACAGCCTTGGCGAGAGACCAGAATGCACGGGTTCCCAAAGGAAGGCGAACTAGTTTTGCGCCAATTCTGCCTATGTGCTCTAACTTTGCCATGGCAATAACTCTTTTGAAGGACCTGGAGGCGAAGTTATACTTCTTTTTAAGCATGCTGGTGTTTACATCCCGAGTCGCCCAAGCCGCAGCCTAGGCTTGATAACACTCCTGCTTACTGCGTAATGCAGTCTTACAGGAGCGACCAAATCAAGGCTGAGATCTGCCTCCGATGGGTACCACAGATGATGGAATAAATAGTTTCATTCCCTGTAGCACCACATCAGTTAGCAACAGCGCTGGGATCAACCAGCGAGAAGCATGGGTAGGATGCAAAGAAAGACCGCATTGTGTCCCAATTCGCTGACCTGTAATGCCAAACACGGCTGCAATCTGCAGAACGCCACCGCGAGGGGAGCGTCAGTGGCACCACACTCCGGATCAGACAAATGTGTGTGTGTGTGTGTGTGTGTGTGTGTGTGTGTGTGTGTGTGTGTGTGTGTGTGTGTGAGTGTGTGTGTGTGTGTGTGCGCGTGCGTCTGCGTGCGCGTGCGCGTGCGCGTGCGTGTGCGTGTGCGTGTGCGTGTGCGTGTGCGTGTGCGTGTGCGTGTGCGTGTGCGTGTGCGTGTGCGTGCCCGTGCGTGCTTGAGTGCTTGCGTGCGTGCGGGTGTGTGTGTGTGTGTGTGTGTGTGTGTGTGTGTGTGTGTGTGTGAGTGAGTGTGTGTGTGTGTGTGTGTGTGTGTGTGTGTGTGTGTGTGTGTGTGTGTGTGTGTGAGTGTGTTGTGTGGGTGTTTTTATTTTACTCGATAAGAATGACTCGTACTATTGAGTTAGTTTTAATAGATTGATAATGCTGTCGAGCAATCTTACATCTCACTCGCTCAACTGTGAAACGTTCTCGTCTTTTTCCAGTGGAGGGAAGATATGGTACCGTAAATTTATGGTATTTTTTTATACAATTGTAGATATATAGTTGGCGCACATAAAGTACAGATAAATTGAAGTTTCCAGTTACCTACACCGAACACTTTTTGGTTGGCGGTCGGTATGTGTCAAGTGGAAGCAACTGGACACAAAAAGTAACTGCATTTGCGCAGCGAGTGGACGATTTCATATTGATTATATGAAAATAAAATATTCACTGGTAACTTGTATCTCACACAAGATACAAAACGTGTATTATGTGAGATACTACTTTTGTGGAGCGCTTTAGTTATTGGAATGAAAAAATTTGCGAGGTTAGAGTGTTTTCGCTGTTCCCAGGGTTCACTGCCTGTATCTGTACGACACGGGCGGGATACAAATGATGGCTATTACTTTAGCCCCGATGTGTGCCTAGGTAAAATCTACCTCGGGGTGCAGCCCTTGACGTTCTATTATAGAACTGATGAGTCTTATACTGTCTAGGCGTAAAATTTTTTTCTTCATATTGACGCCTATTTGAACGATACCTACCTGCATTACAATTGGTTTGTTTCTACTGAGTCTTCTGTCTTTGGTATTACTGTGTTTGCTGAAGCTACTCTGACCGACTTCATCTTTGGAATAGCTTTAATTTAGAGTTGGTTTCGTTGATAGTCTACTAATGAATAGATATTAGACCTCTATGCTAGAAGACAGGGGCGCATTGAGGTATGTTATTGCTTTAGGGAATTTAAAATGAAAAACATGTTTTACGTAAGGTACGAAAAAGTATATTGTTGGAAAAACAGTTATAGCTATATAAAGTTCACATGCGGTGTGGGATACTCCCCAAATTAACCTTACGCAGAGTACTGCGTAAGGTTAATTTTACACATTCGTGGGACCGTGTTTAAATTTGATCAATTTACAATTTAAATTGAAGTTATTTGCGTACTCGAAGCTACGTTTGTTGAATGTACTCGTATGTAAAGGTAACATTTTATGTTACTTCCTCTTATTGCGTAATATATTTCTCTGTCGTTGTTTAACTTTCAGTTTTCACATGTTTTTAATCTACATTTTATTCGAATTTTAAGTACTTCTCATACAAAAACTATGGTTTGTATCAAAGTAGTTGAGAATTGGAAAAGATTTAAAGTATCGTCAAGATTGTTTAATTTTTTTAAATTAATATGGTATGAAATGTTAAATCCCAATTAAAATCCTTTAGAATTATTTAAAATATTACAAAGAAACACTGTTACGAGGGCGGCACTGAAAATTTCGGGAATCAAGGAAGTGACACAACATTCCTATTTAAAAATGTATTTATTGCTTTTCGAAGTATTCTCCGCGAAATTTGACACATTTTTCCATACGATGGAACCAATCATTGAAGCAACCATTCCATTCGGAAGTTGAGGTCTCCAAAATGGCCGTTTTGTAGGCGTCCACAGCTTCTTCACGTGATGAAAATCTCTGTCCACGCAATTTATTCTTTAGTTTAGGGAAAGTATAGAAATCATTAGGGCTTAGGTCGGGGCTGTACGGCGGATGGTCTAATAATTCTATGTTTTCTTGCTCTAAAAACTCTTTTGTTCTGTGTGCGATGTGAGAACTCGCATTGTCGTGATGGAGGATGATGCGGCGGTTGCAGTTCTCTTTACGGAGTTCAGAAACGATCTGTGGCAAACAAATGCTAGCATACCATTCTGCATTAACCGTTCTTTCTCCCTCAAGAGGAATAGTCGTAACATGGCCGGGTTTGAAGACAAATGTGGCCACCACTTTTTTGCAACACTCCGTGAACGATCAATTTTTGTTGGCTTTAACTCATTTTCGAACACCCAAACTCGTGACTGGTTTTTTGTTTCGGGTTCGTACGCGTATATCCAGGATTCATCACCTGATACGATGTTGTGTACAGCATTTGAGGATCCTGCCTGAAATCTTTCGAGAATTCTGACGCACCAAGTAACGCGAGCCGCTTTTTGCTATTCACAGAGTGAATGCGGTATCCATCGGGAAAACAACTTTTTTACACCTAATTGTTCATGCAAGATTATTTGTATTTGACTCATGCCAATTTCTAAAGTTGCCTGAATTTCGCGCTATGTCACATGTTGATCTTCCTCAATCAGCTTACGCTTAGCATCAACGTATTCTTGGGTGAATGCAGTTTTTGGACGACCTTGACGGGGATCATCACTGAGCTTGACACGTTTAAGTTGAAATTCAGCAAACCACCGATAAATTCTGGTTTTGGATGGGGCTTCATCACCAAATGCAGAAATCATCCGGTCAATACACTGTTTTTATGTTAAACCACTTAGAAAGTCATAATAAATCATCGCTCTTGAATTTTCTCGAGTCAATTCAATTTTCTCAACGACTAAACAAGTTTGACAAAACCTTGTAACAAGACCGAGAATCTATTTTAAATAAATAAATGGTATTCGATTTTTAAAACCAAGGACTTTTCAATTAAAAAGATTTTAATATGACAAGAACAGTGGAAATATTCCATTCCCGATACTTTTAGTTCAGCCTATGTACTTTTCCAATACTACATGTATTTGAAAATTCAGATAATATTATACATAAAATCAAAGACAAAAATGTAATCATTTCTTAATGGTTCAATTGTAAAACAATATGAATATTAATGTTTGTGGCCTGAAACATCGATATATCTGTGTTTCGTGCCATGAATGTGGCACCCCGCTTAGCGATCAATATGTCGTTTACCCAGCCATAGTAGTAATGTACAATAAACATTGTATTTATGTTCCGTGTTTCGAGTGTAAGAATCTTTCGATTAGTATATTATTCAGACAAAATTCGCTGTCAATCACAAAAGCAGAGTGGCGCAGTGGGAGCGTGCTGGGCCCATAACCCAGAAGTCCATTGATCAAACACATGCTCTGCTAACGTTAAGAGTCTTATTTTTTTATGAAATAAAACCGTTATTTGAATTTGTAACAATTCAATACTTTCTTTGTTTTGTAAATAAAATTACATCCAGAAAAGATTTGGAGAAAAAAAATCTTGACGAGACGTTTATAACATTACTTTTTTATTAAGTACAGTAACTAAAATAGAATGCTCTACGAGAATTTGCTACGAAATTTCGTAGTAGCGTAACACATGAAAGATCGTTGATAGGGATTCAAACCTTCGCAGATCTAGAGCGAAATACGTGAATAACGTGACGATATTGAAATTCTACGTACAGGAGACGTTGACGGCTCCGTGGCGCAATGGCTTAGCAACGAGTTGTTGCGCTGGGGGCCGAGGGTTCGAATCCCCCACGGAACAAGTATTTGTATGGCCTACAAATAATTGTTCCGGGTCTGGATGTTTGTCCTTGTGCAATTTGTGTTTGTAAACTACCTCCACGATACAGGAAAAAATCCTAGTGTGGGGGTAACGCTTTTTAAAAGAAAAGAGAGATTCCATGTCTATCTGATGTCATGAATTTTTACGAGCAGATGAAAAAAAAGGTGAAGAGTTTATTGATACGTTGTTATTAGTATCACTACACTGAATAGACTTTATCACTTCTTACTTACATCAAATTTTGTTTCAATATTAGTAAACTATAACGTTGAGTGATGATGAAAGTATGTGTTTACGACCATGTTAAGGAAATCTGAATACTATTGCATATAATCTACTCCATTTCTGGTAATTAATTTCTCAACTCGAATACCATTTATTTATTTAAATATAATAAGAAAAAGCAGATAAAGTTTCACATT
>CAVLGL010000082.1:52110235-52362735 GCA_963668995.1 Parnassius mnemosyne | reverse complement strand
CTAGCATACCATTCTGCATTAACCGTTCTTTCTCCCTCAAGAGGAATAGTCGTAACATGGCCGGGTTTGAAGACAAATGTGGCCACCACTTTTTTGCAACACTCCGTGAACGATCAATTTTTGTTGGCTTTAACTCATTTTCGAACACCCAAACTCGTGACTGGTTTTTTGTTTCGGGTTCGTACGCGTATATCCAGGATTCATCACCTGATACGATGTTGTGTACAGCATTTGAGGATCCTGCCTGAAATCTTTCGAGAATTCTGACGCACCAAGTAACGCGAGCCGCTTTTTGCTATTCACAGAGTGAATGCGGTATCCATCGGGAAAACAACTTTTTTACACCTAATTGTTCATGCAAGATTATTTGTATTTGACTCATGCCAATTTCTAAAGTTGCCTGAATTTCGCGCTATGTCACATGTTGATCTTCCTCAATCAGCTTACGCTTAGCATCAACGTATTCTTGGGTGAATGCAGTTTTTGGACGACCTTGACGGGGATCATCACTGAGCTTGACACGTTTAAGTTGAAATTCAGCAAACCACCGATAAATTCTGGTTTTGGATGGGGCTTCATCACCAAATGCAGAAATCATCCGGTCAATACACTGTTTTTATGTTAAACCACTTAGAAAGTCATAATAAATCATCGCTCTTGAATTTTCTCGAGTCAATTCAATTTTCTCAACGACTAAACAAGTTTGACAAAACCTTGTAACAAGACCGAGAATCTATTTTAAATAAATAAATGGTATTCGATTTTTAAAACCAAGGACTTTTCAATTAAAAAGATTTTAATATGACAAGAACAGTGGAAATATTCCATTCCCGATACTTTTAGTGCAGCCTATGTACTTTTCCAATACTACATGTATTTGAAAATTCAGATAATATTATACATAAAATCAAAGACAAAAATATAATCATTTCGTAATTGTTCAATTGTAAAACAATATAAATATGAATGTTTGTGACCTGAAACATCGATATATCTACGTGTTTCGTGCCATGAATGTGGCACCCCGCTTAGCGATCAATATGTCGTTTACCCAGCCATCTGTCAGGAGCTTTAACATTTTCCTTGCGTTCCTTGAATTTTTCGACTCCTATAAGTAAAGGCGGTGATTAATTTTCTAACGCTACACTATATATAATAGTAATGTACAATAAACATTGTATTTATGTTCCGTGTTTCGAGTGTAAGAAACTTTCGATTAGTATATTATTCAGACAAAATTCGCTGTCAATCACGAAAGCAGAGTGGCGCAGTGGGAGCGTGCTGGGCCCATAACCCAGAAGTCCATTGACACATGCTCTGCTAACGTTAAGTGTCTTATTTTTTTTTATGAATTAAAACCGTATTTTGAATTTGCAACAATTCGATACTTTCTTTGTTTTCTAAAAAAAATTACATCCAGAAAAGATTAAGAGAAAAAAAAATCTTGACGAGACGTTTATAACATTACTTTTTATTAAGTATAGTAACTGAAATAGAATGCTCTACGAGAATTTGCTACGAAATTTCGTAGTATCGTAGCACATGCAAGATCGTTAATAGGGATTCAAACCTTCGCAGATCTAAAGCGAAATACGTGAATAACGTAGATCTAAAGCGAGTACGTAAAATATTGAAATTCTACGTACAAGAGACGTTGACGGTTCTGTGGCGCAATGGCTTAGCAACGAGTTGTTGCGCTGGGGGCCGAGGGTTCGAATCCCCCACGGAACAAGTATTTGTATGGCCTACAAATAATTGTTCCGGGTCTGGATGTTTGTCCTTGTGCAATTTGTGTTTGTAAACTACCTCCACGATACATAAAAAAATCCTAGTGTGGGGGTAACGTTTTTTAAAAGAAAAGAGACATTCCATGTCTATCTGATGTCATGAATTTTTACGAGCAGATGAAAAAAAAGGTGAAGAGTTTATTGATACGTTGTTATTAGTATCACTACACTGAATAGACTCTATGACTTTATCACTTCTTACTTACATCAAATTTTGTTTCAATATTAGTAAACTATAATGTTGAGTGATGATGAAAGTATGTGTTTACGACCACGTTAAGGAAATCTGAATACTATTGCATATAATCTACTCCATTTCTGGTAATTAATTTCTCAACTCTATATAATAAGAAAAAGCAGATAAAGTTTCATATTACGTACTCGCTGTACTTCCTGCCTGCGACTTCGTTCGCATAAAGCTGAGTAAGTTGCTAATTTTGCTCAATTTGAGGCTTTATAACTTTGTACCTAAATATAATTTTACAAACTATGCTACTGTTCTTACTCAAATAATAACCGTATAATAATAATTATTATAAGTAATTTCATCGTAAAACTCCATCAACTGTACGGATGACTCTAACACCCAGGTTTCAAACGTGATGATAGCACAGAAGCTAAGTGATCACTGTAAATTTCACAGTACGCAAGCAACTGCGT
This sequence comes from Parnassius mnemosyne, assembly GCA_963668995.1. NCBI lineage: Eukaryota > Metazoa > Arthropoda > Insecta > Lepidoptera > Papilionidae > Parnassius > Parnassius mnemosyne. The sequence goes on along the minus strand of CAVLGL010000082.1, from coordinate 52,360,288 downwards.
CTCGGTCTACGCTGGCCCAATGTAATTACAATTAATGCTGATTATCAAACTACATATAACTCAAAGGCACTCAGTCGCCCGATTTAATAATATCTGATATAACATTTACCTTTGTTATAATATTTTAAATAAGACCGTCATCAACGACATCATCAGTTGTAAAGGCAAAATCAATATATTGCGTTTCCTGCTGAACCTTGACCCATCTCAAATTGCGCACATTTAGCCGTATTTTCGGTTTCATTTATCTAGTTGTTACCAATCAACTTCTGTGTGCTGAACTGTTTACTAAGCTTTATTTTTATATTAGGTTATTATTTATTACCAAAAAATTACAAGCTATTTTTATATATCCTTATGGAAGAATAACAATAATATCAATTTAATATTGGTAAAATAATAGTGGCAGCGTAAGAATATGCACTAATCATTACCCTCCCCTGGGTGTCGTCAGAAGAGACAAAGGGAAGCTGTAACAGGAGATGAGCATCAGCAACTTCCTGATAAGAACTGCAATTGCCAAACCGCCTGCCAAACGTAGCTTCTGTGGTGAAAAATATGAGGCTAACTATAGAGGAGGCCTAGAATTTTTTTAATTGTTACAATAAAACAAGTATATAATTAACTGTATTAAAAAATTGTGGCGAGTGTGTTATCAATCTTTTAATACAACTTTTTAAAATTTAATTAAATTATCTTTATAAATTGTTATACTACATGAATAACTTCATGCACATATACAACCACAAACAATTTCCAAGAAACTTTGGACGCTTATGCTACGAGTATTATGTTGTATGCACTGAATTTGCTATGTATTTAACCAACTACAATATAGTAAATATAGTTCGTATTATGTCAAAATTGTATATTATATATGAACAATTATATTTAATAGGATATAGTAGTAGTTAGTTATAGTAGTTGTAGTAGTAATATAGTAATTATAGTAGTTATAGTATATAGTAGTAGTTATAGTAGTAGTTCTCTTTTGCGGCGTAGGCCAGTGAGTCGTCTTCCCTGTACAGATATCGTAGTAGTGGCTTACAGAAATTCCCTTGGACAGCCTTGGCGAGAGACCAGAATGCACGGGTTCCCAAAGGAAGGCGAACTAGTTTTGCGCCAATTCTGCCTATGTGCTCTAACTTTGCCATGGCAATAACTGTTTTGAAGGACCAGGAGGCGAAGTTATACTTCTTTTTAAGCATGCTGGTGTTTACATCCCGAGTCGCCCAAGCCGCAGCCTAGGCTTGATAACACTCCTGCTTACTGCGTAATGCAGTCTTACAGGAGCGACCAAACCGAGGCTGAGATCTGCCTCCGATGGGTACCACAGATGATGGAATAAAGTGGTGTTTTTATTTTACTCGATAAGAATGACTCGTACTATTGAGTTATTTTTAATAGATTTTCCATCTCGTTGTATTTCAACTTACGTAACCATAATTAAACTTTGGATTTTAGTAGGTACATAGATAGGTTTCTCACTTTATTGTTTACACTAAAATAATTGTAAAGTCTTGGTGCCTGAAATTGATAATGCTGTCGAGCAATCTTACATCTCACTCGCTCAACTGTGAAACGTTCTCGTCTTTTTCCAGTGGAGGGAAGATATGGTACCGTAAATTTATGGTATTTTTTTATACAATTATAGATATATAGTTGGCGCACAGAAAGTACAGACAACTTGAAGTTTCCAGTTACCTACACCGAACACTTTTTGGTTGGCGGTCGGTATGTGTCAAGTGGAAGCAACTGGACACAAAAAGTAACTGCATTTGCGCAGCGAGTGGACGATTTCATATTGATTATATGAAAATAAAATATTCACTGGTAACTTGTATCTCACACAAGATACAAAACGTGTATTATGTGAGATACTACTTTTGTGCAGCGCTTTAGTTATTGGAATGAAAAAATTCGCTGCCTGACGAGGTTAGGGTGTTTTCGCTGTTCCCAGGGTTCACTGCCTGTATCTGTACGACACGGGCGGGATACAAATGATGGCTATTACTTTAGCCCCGATGTGTGCCTAGGTAAAATCTACCTCGGATGGCAGCCCTTGACGTTCTATTATAGAACTGATGAGTCTTATACTGTCTAGGCGTAAAATTTTTTTCTTCATATTGACGCCTATTTGAACGATACCTACCTGCATTGCAATTGGTTTGTTTCTACTGAGTCTTCTGCCTTTGGTATTACTGTGTTTGCTGAAGCTGCTCTGACTGACTTCATCTTTGGAATAGCTTTAATTTAGAGTTGGTTTCGTTGATAGTCTACTAATGAATAGAAGGTATTAGACCTCTATGCTAGAAGAAAGGGTCGCATTGAGGTATGTTATTGCTTTAGGGAATTTAAAATGAAAAACATGTTTTACGTAAGGTACGCAAAAGTATATTGTTGGAAAAACAGTTATAGCAATATATAGTTCACATGCGGTGTGGGGAGTACTGGGATACTCCCCAAATTAACCTTACGCAGAGTACTGCATAAGGTTAATTTTACACATTCGTGGGACCGTGTTTAAATTTGATCAATTTATAATTTAAATTGAACTTATTTGCTTACTCGAAGCTTCGTTTGTTGAATGTACTCGTATGTAAAGGTAACATTTTATATTACTTCCTTATATTGAGTAATATATTTCTCTGTCGTTGTTTAACTTTAAGTTTTCACATGGTTTTAATCTACATTTTATTCGAATTTTAAGTACTTCTCATACAAAGACTACGGTTTGTATCAAAGTAGTTGAGAATTAGAAAAGATTTAAAGTATCTTCAAGATTGTTTAATTTTTTTTAAATTAATATGGTATGAAATGTTAAATCCCAATTAAAATCCTTTAGAATTATTTAAAATATTACAAAGAAACACTCTTACGAGGGCGGCATTAAAAATTTCGGGAATCAAGGAAGTGACACAACATTCCTATTTAAAAATGTATTTATTGCTTTTCGAAGTATTCTCCGCGAAATTTGACACATTTTTCCATACGATGGAACCAATCATTGAAGCAACCATTCCATTCGGAAGTTGGGGTCTCCAAAATGGCCGTTTTGTAGGTGTCCACAGCTTCTTCACGTGATGAAAATCTCTGTCCACGCAATTTATTCTTTAGTTTAGGGAAAGTATAGAAATCATTAGGGCTTAGGTCGGGGCTGTACGGCGGATGGTCTAATAATTCTATGTTTTCTTGAAACTCTTTTGTTCTGTGTGCGGTGTGAGAAGTCGCATTGTCGTGATGGAGGATGATGCGGCGGTTGCAGTTCTCTTTACGGAGTTCAGAAACGATCTGTGGCAAACAAATGCTAGTATACCATTCTGCATTAACCGTTCTTTGTCCCTCAAGAGGAATATTCGTAACATGGCCGGCTTTGGAGACAAACGTGGCCACCATTTTTTTTGCAACACTGCGTGAACGAACAGTTTTTGTTGGCTTTAAATCATTTTCGAACACCCAAACTCGTGACAGGTTTTTTGTTTCGGGTTCGTACGCATATATCCAGGATTCGTCACCTGATACGATGTTGTATACAGCATTTGAGGATCCTGCCTGGAATCTTTCGAGAATTCTGACGCACCAAGTAACGCGAGCCGCTTTTTGCTATTCACAGAGTGAATGCGGTACCCATCGGGAAAACAACTTTTTTACACCTAATTGTTCATGCAAGATTATTTGTATTTGACTAATGCCAATGTCTAAAGTTGCCTGAATTTCGCGGTATGTCACATGTCGATCTTCCTCAATCAGCTTACGCTTAGCATCAACGTTTTCTTGGGTGACTGCAGTTTTTGGACGACCTTGACGGGGATCATCACTGAGCTTGACACGTTCAAGGCGAAATTCAGCAAACTCCCGATAAATTGTGGTTTTGGATGGGGCTTCATCACCAAATACAGAAATCATCCGGTCAACACACTGTTTTTATGTTAAACCACTTAGAAAGTCATAATAAATCATCGCTCTTGAATTTTCTCGAGTCAATTCAATTTTCTCAACGACTAAACAAGTTTGACAAAACCTTGTAACAAGACCGAGAATCTTTTTTAAATAAATAAATGGTATTCCATTTTTAAAACCAAGGACTTTTCAATTAAAAAGATTTTAATATGACAAGAACAGTGGAAATATTCCATTCCCGATACTTTTAGTGCAGCCTATGTACTTTTCCAATACTACATGTATTTGAAAATTCAGATAATATTATACATAAAATCAAAGACAAAAATATAATCATTTCTTAATGGTTCAATTGTAAAACAATATGAATATTAATGTTTGTGGCCTGAAACATCGATATATCTATGTGTTTCGTGCCATGAATGTGGCACCCCGCTTAGCGATCAATATGTCGTTTACCCAGCCATCTATCAGCAGCTTTAACATTTTCCTTGCGTTCCTTGAATTTTGCGACTCCTATAAGTAAAGGCGGTGATTAATTTTCTAACGCTACACTATAAACATGTACAATAAACATTGTATTTAAGTTCCGTGTTTCGAGTGTAAGAAACTTTCGATTATTATATTATTCAGACAAAATTCGAAATTCAGTTCAATCACAAAAGCAGAGTGGCGCAGTGGGAGTGTGCTGGGCCCATAACCCAGAAGTCCATTGACACATGCTCTGCTAACGTTAAGTGTCTTATTTTTTTTTATGAAATAAAACCGTATTTTGAATTTGCAACAATTCGATACTTTCTTTGTATTCTAAAAAAAATTACATCCAGAAAAGATTAAGAGAAAAAAAAATCTTGACGAGACGTTTATAACATTACTTTTTTATTAAGTATAGTAACTAAAATAGAATGCTCTACGAGAATTTGCTACGAAATTTCGTAGTATCGTAGCACATGCAAGATCGTTAATAGGGATTCAAACCTTCGCAGATCTAAAGCGAAATACGTGAATAACGTGACGATATCGAAATGCTACGTACAGGAGACGTTAACGGCTCCGTGGCGCAATGGCTTAGCAATGAGTTGTTGCGCTGGGGGCCGAGGGTTCGAATCCCCCACGGAACAAGTATTTGTATGGCCTACAAATAATTGTTCCGGGTCTGGATGTTTGTCCTTATGCAATTTGTGTTTGTAAACTACCTCCACGATACAGGAAAAAATCCTAGTGAGGGGGTAACGTTTCTTAAAGGAAAAGAGAGATTCCATGTCTATCTGAGGTCATGAATTTTTACGAGCAGATGAAAAAAAAGGTGAAGAGTTTATTGATACGTTGTTATTAGTATCACTACACTGAATAGACTCTATGACTTTATCACTTCTTATCTACATCAAATTTTGTTTCAATATTAGAAAACTATAATGTTGAGTAATGATGAAAATATGTGTTTACGACCACGTTAAGGAAACCTGAATACTATTGCATATAATCTACTCTATTTCTGGTAATTAATTTCTCAACTCTATATAATAAGAAAAAGCAGATAAAGTTTTATATTACGTACTCGCTGTACCTACGACTTCGTTCGCATAAAGCTGAGTAAGTTGCTAATTTTGCTCAATTTGAGGCTTTATAACTTTGTACCTAAATATAATTTTACAAACTATGCTACTGTTCTTACTCAAACAATAACCGTATTATAATAATTATTATAAGTAATTTCATCGTAAAACTCCATCAACTGTACGGATGACTCTAACACCCAGGTTTCGAACGTGATGATAGCGCAGAAACTAAGTGATCACTGTAAATTTCACAGTACGTAAGCAACTGCGGCTCGGTCTACGCTGGCCCAATGTAATTACAATTAATGCTGATTATCAAACTACATATAACTCAAAGGCACTCAATCGCCCGATTTAATAATATCTGATATAACATTTACCTTTGTTATAATATTTTAAATAAGACCGTCATCAACGACATCATCAGTTGTAAAGGCAAAATCAATATATTGCGTTTCCTGCTGAACCTTGACCCATCTCAAATTGCGCACATTTAGCCGTATTTTCGGTTTCATTTATCTAGTTGTTACCAATCAACTTCTGTGTGCTGGCCTGTTCACTGAGTTTTATTTTTATATTAGGTAATTATTTATTACCAAAAAATAACTAGTTATTTTTATATATCCTTATGGAAGAATAACAATAATATCAATTTAATATTGGTAAAATAATAGTGGCAGCGTAAGAATATGCACTAATCATTACCCTGCCCTGGGTGTCGTCAGAAGAGACAAAGGGAAGCTGTAACAGGAGATGGGCATCAGCAACTTCCTGATAAGAACTGCAATTGCCAAGTGAAAAATATGAGACTAACTATAGAGGAGGCCTAGAATTTTTTTAATTGTTACAATAAAACAAGTATATAATTAACTGCATTAAAAAATTGTGGCGAGTGTGTTATCAATCTTTTTATACCACTTTTTAAAATTTAATTAAAATATCTTTATAAATTGTTATACTACATGAATAACTTCATGCACATATACAACCACAAACAATTTCCATGAAACTTTGGACGCTTATGCTACGAGTATGATGTTGTATGCACTGAAATTGCTATGTATTTAACCAACTACAATATAGTAAATATAGTTAGTATTATGTTAAAATTGTATATTATATATGAACAATTATATTTAATAGGATATAGTAGTAGTTAGTTATAGTAGTTATAGAGTAATATAGTAATTATAGTAGTTATAGTATATAGTAGTAGTTATAGTAGTAGTTCTCTTTTGCGGCGTAGGCCAGTGAGTCGTCTTCCCTGTACAGATATCGTAGTAGTGGCTTACAGAAATTCCCTTGAACAGCCTTGGCGAGAGACCCAAAGGAAGGCGAACTAGTTTTGCGCCAATTCTGCCTATGTGCTCTAACTTTGCCATGGCAATAACTCTTTTAAAGGACCTGGAGACGAAGTTATACTTCTTTATAAGCATGCTGGTGTTTACATCCCGAGTCGCCCAAGCCGCAGCCTAGGCTTGATAACACTCCTGCTTACTGCGTAATGCAGATCACCAGCTGATCGACCCCGACGAAAACCGTATTGGCGGTCACTAATCAGCTGGTGATCCTCAAGGTACCGCATGGCAGGTAATAATGAATTCCATTATTTTGGAGAACAAGGAGGTGATGGCGATAGGCCTGTAGTTGGACGGGTCTGAGCGGTCGCCTTTTTTAGGGATCGGGTGGAAAAAATCTGTCTTTCATGATTTCAGGACCATGCCTAGGGAGTAGGAGTACCTGAAAAGACGCGTTAGAAGCGGTGCTAACTCCGGAGCACTCGTCCTCAGCACAATTGGAGGGATTCCGTCAGGCCCACTCGACTTGTGGATGTCCAGGGAGAGGAGTGCTTTGCGAACCTAGAGCTGTGAGAACCGCACATCCGGCATGGAGCACTCACACCGGCGGTGTACCACCTCGTCATCAAGAGTCGAGCTGGACGCTAAAACGGAGCCTAAAAGGTTGGCTTTCTCTTTTGCGGCGTAGGCGAGTGAGTCGTCTTCCCTGTACAGATATTCCCTTGGACAGCCTTGGCGAGAGACCAGAATGCACGGGTTCCCAAAGGAAGGCGAACTAGTTTTGCGCCAATTCTGCCTATGTGCTCTAACTTTGCCATGGCAATAACTCTTTTGAAGGACCAGGAGGCGAAGTTATACTTCTTTTTAAGCATGCTGGTGTTTACATCCCGAGTCGCCCAAGCCGCAGCCTAGGCTTGATAACACTCCTGCTTACTGCGTAATGCAGTCTTACAGGAGCGACCAAACCAAGGCTGAGATCTGCCTCCGATGGGTACCACAGATGATGGAATAAAGTGGTGTTTTTATTTTACTCGATAAGAATGACTCGTACTATTGAGTTATTTTTAATAGATTTTCCGTCTCGTTGTATTTCAACTTACGTAACCATATTTAAACTTTGGATTTTAGTAGGTACATAGATAGGTTTCTCACTTTATTGTTTACACTAAAGTAATTGTTGTCTTGGTGCCTGAAATTGATAATGCTGTCGAGCAATCTTACATCTCACTCGCTCAACTGTGAAACGTTCTCGTCTTTTTCCAGTGGAGGGAAGATATGGTACCGTAAATTTATGGTATTTTTTTATACAATTATAGATATATAGTTGGCGCACAGAAAGTACAGACAACTTGAAGTTTCCAGTTACCTACACCGAACACTTTTTGGTTGGCGGTCGGTATGTGTCAAGTGGAAGCAACTGGACACAAAAAGTAACTGCATTTGCGCAGCGAGTGGACGATTTCATATTGATTATATGAAAATAAAATATTCACTGGTAACTTGTATCTCACACAAGATACAAAACGTGTATTATGTGAGATACTACTTTTGTGCAGCGCTTTAGTTATTGGAATGAAAAAATTCGCTGTCTGACGAGGTTAGATTGTTTTCGCTGTTCCCAGGGTTCACTGCCTGTATCTGTACGACACGGGCGGGATACATGTGATGGCTATTACTTTAGCCCCGATGTGTGCCTAGGTAAAATCTACCTCGGGTGGCAGCCCTTGACGTTCTATTATAGAACTGATGAGTCTTATACTGTCTAGGCGTAAAATTTTTTTCTTCACATTGACGCCTATTTGAACGATACCTACCTGCATTGCAATTGGTTTGTTTCTACTGAGTCTTCTGCCTTTGGTATTACTGTGTTTGCTGAAGCTGCTCTGACTGACTTCATCTTTGGAATAGCTTTAATTTAGAGTTGGTTTCGTTGATAGTCTACTAATGAATAGAAGGTATTAGACCTCTATGCTAGAAGAAAGGGTCGCATTGAGGTATGTTATTGCTTTAGGGAATTTAAAATGAAAAACATGTTTTACGTAAGGTACGCAAAAGTATATTGTTGGAAAAACAGTTATAGCAATATATAGTTCACATGCGGTGTGGGGAGTACTGGGATACTCCCCAAATTAACCTTACGCAGAGTACTGCATAAGGTTAATTTTACACATTCGTGGGACCGTGTTTAAATTTGATCAATTTATAATTTAAATTGAACTTATTTGCTTACTCGAAGCTTCGTTTGTTGAATGTACTCGTATGTAAAGGTAACATTTTATATTACTTCCTCTTATTGAGTAATATATTTCTCTGTCGTTGTTTAACTTTCAGTTTTCACATGTTTTTAATCTACATTTTATTCGAATTTTAAGTACTTCTCATACAAAAACTATGGTTTGTATCAAAGTAGTTGAGAATTGGAAAAGATTTAAAGTATCGTCAAGATTATTTAATTTTTTTAAATTAATATGGTATGAAATGTTAAATCCCAATTAAAATCCTTTAGAATTATTTAAAATATTACAAAGAAACACTGTTACGAGGGCGGCACTGAAAATTTCGGGAATCAAGGAAGTGACACAACATTCCTATTTAAAAATGTATTTATTGCTTTTCGAAGTATTCTCCGCGAAATTTGACACATTTTTCCATACGATGGAACCAATCATTGACGCAACCATTCCATTCGGAAATTGAGGTCTCCAAAACGGCCGTTTTGTAGGCGTCCACAGCTTCTTCACGTGATGAAAATCTCTGTCCACGCAATTTATTCTTTAGTTTAGGGAAGGTATAGAAATCATTAGGGCTTAGGTCGGGGCTGTACGGCGGATGGTCTAATAATTCTATGTTTTCTTGCTCTAAAAACTCTTTTGTTCTGTGTGAGGTGTGAGAACTCGCATTGTCGTGATGGAGGATGATGCGGCGGTTGCAGTTCTCTTTACGGAGTTCAGAAACGACCTGTGGCAAACTAATGCTAGCATACCATTCTGCATTAACCGTTCTTTGTCCCTCAAGAGGAATAGTCGTAACATGGCCGGTTTTGAAGACAAATGTGGCCACCACTTTTTTTGCAACACTCCGTGAACGATCAATTTTTGTTGGCTTTAACTCATTTTCGAACACCCAAACTCGTGACTGGTTTTTTGTTTCGGGTTCGTACGCGTATATCCAGGATTTGTCACCTGATACGATGTTGTATACAGCATTTGAGGATCCTGCCTGGAATCTTTCGAGAATTCTGACGCACCAAGTAACGCGAGCCGCTTTTTACTATTCACAGAGTGAATGCGGTATCCATCGGGAAAACAACTTTTTTACACCTAATTGTTCATGCAAGATTATTTGTATTTGACTCATGCCAATGTCTAAAGTTGCCTGAATTTCGCGCTATGTCACATGTCGATCTTCCTCAATCAGCTTACGCTTAGCATCAACGTTTTCTTGGGTGACTGCAGTTTTTGGACGACCTTGACGGGGATCATCACTAAGCTTGACACGTTCATGTTGAAATTCAGCAAACCACCGATAAATTGTGGTTTAGGATGGGGCTTCATCACCAAATGCAGAAATGATCCGGTTAACACACTTTTTTATGTTAAACCACTTCGAAAGTCATAATAAATCATCGCTCTTGAATTTTCTCGAGTCAATTCAATTTTCTCAACGACTAAGCAAGTTTGACAAAACCTTGTAACAAGACCGAGAATCTTTTTTAAATAAATAAATGGTATTCGATTTTTAAAACCAAGGACTTTTCAATTAAAAAGATTTTAATATGACAAGAACACTGGAAATATTCCATTCCCGATACTTTAAGTGCAGCCTATGTATTTTTCCAATACTACATGTATTTGAAAATTCAGATAATATTATACATAAAATCAAAGACAAAAATATAATCATTTCGTAATTGTTCAATTGTAAAACAATTTATATTGTTGAATGTTTGTGACCTGAAACATCGATATATCTACGTGTTTCGTGCCATGAATGTGGCACCCCGCTTAGCGATCAATATGTCGTTTACCCAGCCATCTGTCAGGAGCTTTAACATTTTCCTTGCGTTCCTTGAATTTTTCGACTCCTATAAGTAAAGGCGGTGATTAATTTTCTAACGCTACATTATATATAATAGTAATGTACAATAAACATTGTATTTATGTTCCGTGTTTCGAGTGTAAGAAACTTTCGATTAGTATATTATTCAGACAAAATTCGCTGTCAATCACGAAAGCAGAGTGGCGCAGTGGGAGCGTGCTGGGCCCATAACCCAGAAGTCCATTGACACATGCTCTGCTAACGTTAAGTGTCTTATTTTTTTTTATGAATTAAAACCGTATTTTGAATTTGCAACAATTCGATACTTTCTTTGTTTTCTAAAAAAAATTACATCCAGAAAAGATTAAGAGAAAAAAAAATCTTGACGAGACGTTTATAACATTACTTTTTTATTAAGTATAGTAACTGAAATAGAATGCTCTACGAGAATTTGCTACGAAATTTCGTAGTATCGTAGCACATGCAAGATCGTTAATAGGGATTCAAACCTTCGCAGATCTAAAGCGAAATACGTGAATAACGTGACGATATTGAAATTCTACGTACAAGAGACGTTGACGGTTCTGTGGCGCAATGGCTTAGCAACGAGTTGTTGCGCTGGGGGCCAAGGGTTCGAATCCCCCACGGAACAAGTATTTGTATGGCCTACAAATAATTGTTCCGGGTCTGGATGTTTGTCCTTGTGCAATTTGTGTTTGTAAACTACCTCCACGATACATAAAAAAATCCTAGTGTGGGGGTAACGTTTTTTAAAAGAAAAGAGACATTCCATGTCTATCTGATGTCATGAATTTTTACGAGCAGATGAAAAAAAAGGTGAAGAGTTTATTGATACGTTGTTATTAGTATCACTACACTGAAAAGACTCTATGACTTTATCACTTCTTACTTACATCAAATTTTGTTTCAATATTAGTAAACTATAATGTTGAGTGATGATGAAAGTATGTGTTTACGACCACGTTAAGGAAATCTGAATACTATTGCATATAATCTACTCCATTTCTGGTAATTAATTTCTCAACTCTATATAATAAGAAAAAGCAGATAAAGTTTCATATTACGTACTCGCTGTACTTCCTGCCTGCGACTTCGTTCGCATAAAGCTGAGTAAGTTGCTAATTTTGCTCAATTTGAGGCTTTATAACTTTGTACCTAAATATAATTTTACAAACTATGCTACTGTTCTTACTCAAATAATAACCGTATAATAATAATTATTATAAGTAATTTCATCGTAAAACTCCATCAACTGTACGGATGACTCTAACACCCAGGTTTCAAACGTGAGCACACGTAGCACAGAAGCTAAGTGATCACTGTAAATTTCACAGTACGCAAGCAACTGCGTCTCGGTCTACGCTGGCCCAATGTAATTACAATTAATGCTGATTATCAAACTACATATAACTCAAAGGCACTCAATCGCCCGATTTAATAATATCTGATATAACATTTACCTTTGTTATAATATTTTAAATAAGACCGTCATCAACGACATCATCAGTTGTAAAGGCAAAATCAATATATTGCGTTTCCTGCTGAACCTTGACCCATCTCAAATTGCGCACATTTAACCGTATTTTCGGTTTCATTTATCTAGTTGTTACCAATCAACTTCTGTGTACTGAACTGTTTACTAAGCTTTATTTTTATATTAGGTTATTATTTATTACCAAAAAATTACAAGCTATTTTTATATATCCTTATGGAAGAATAACAATAATATCAATTTAATATTGGTAAAATAATAGTGGCAGCGTAAGAATATGCACTAATCATTACCCTCCCCTGGGTGTCGTCAGAAGAGACAAAGGGAAGCTGTAACAGGAGATGAGCATCAGCAACTTCCTGATAAGAACTGCAATTGCCAAACCGCCTGCCAAACGTAGCTTCTGTGGTGAAAAATATGAGGCTAACTATAGAGGAGGCCTAGAATTTTTTTAATTGTTACAATAAAACAAGTATATAATTAACTGCATTAAAAAATTGTGGCGAGTGTGTTATCAATCTTTTTATACAACTTTTTAAAATTTAATTAAATTATCTTTATAAATTGTTATACTACATGAATAACTTCATGCACATATACAACCACAAACAATTTCCAAGAAACTTTGGACGCTTATGCTACGAGTATTATGTTGTATGCACTGAATTTGCTATGTATTTAACCAACTACAATATAGTAAATATAGTTCGTATTATGTCAAAATTGTATATTATATATGAACAATTATATTTAATAGGATATAGTAGTAGTTAGTTATAGTAGTTATAGTAGTAATATAGTAATTATAGTAGTTATAGTATATAGTAGTAGTTATAGTAGTAGTTCTCTTTTGCGGCGTAGGCCAGTGAGTCGTCTTCCCTGTACAGATATCGTAGTAGTGGCTTACAGAAATTCCCTTGGACAGCCTTGGCGAGAGACCAGAATGCACGGGTTCCCAAAGGAAGGCGAACTAGTTTTGCGCCAATTCTGCCTATGTGCTCTAACTTTGCCATGGCAATAACTCTTTTGAAGGACCAGGAGGCGAAGTTATACTTCTTTTTAAGCATGCTGGTGTTTACATCCCGAGTCGCCCAAGCCGCAGCCTAGGCTTGATAACACTCCTGCTTACTGCGTAATGCAGTCTTACAGGAGCGACCAAACCGAGGCTGAGATCTGCATCCGATGGGTACCACAGATGATGGAATAAAGTGGTGTTTTTATTTTACTCGATAAGAATGACTCGTACTATTGAGTTATTTTTAATAGATTTTCCATCTCGTTGTATTTCAACTTACGTAACCATAATTAAACTTTGGATTTTAGTAGGTACATAGATAGGTTTCTCACTTTATTGTTTACACTAAAGTAATTGTAAAGTCTTGGTGCCTGAAATTGATAATGCTGTCGAGCAATCTTACATCTCACTCGCTCAACTGTGAAACGTTCTCGTCTTTTTCCAGTGGAGGGAAGATATGGTACCGTAAATTTATGGTATTTTTTTATACAATTATAGATATATAGTTGGCGCACAGAAAGTACAGACAACTTGAAGTTTCCAGTTACCTACACCGAACACTTTTTGGTTGGCGGTCGGTATGTGTCAAGTGGAAGCAACTGGACACAAAAAGTAACTGCATTTGCGCAGCGAGTGGACGATTTCATATTGATTATATGAAAATAAAATATTCACTGGTAACTTGTATCTCACACAAGATACAAAACGTGTATTATGTGAGATACTACTTTTGTGCAGCGCTTTAGTTATTGGAATGAAAAAATTCGCTGTCTGACGAGGTTAGATTGTTTTCGCTGTTCCCAGGGTTCACTGCCTGTATCTGTACGACACGGGCGGGATACATGTGATGGCTATTACTTTAGCCCCGATGTGTGCCTAGGTAAAATCTACCTCGGGTGGCAGCCCTTGACGTTCTATTATAGAACTGATGAGTCTTATACTGTCTAGGCGTAAAATTTTTTTCTTCACATTGACGCCTATTTGAACGATACCTACCTGCATTGCAATTGGTTTGTTTCTACTGAGTCTTCTGCCTTTGGTATTACTGTGTTTGCTGAAGCTGCTCTGACTGACTTCATCTTTGGCATAGCTTTAATTTAGAGTTGGTTTCGTTGATAGACTATCAACGAAACCAACTCTAAATTAAAGCTCTAAATTAAAATTAACCTTACGCAGAGTACTGCGTAAGGTTAATTTTGCACATTCGTGGGACCGTGTTTAAATTTGATCAATTTACAATTTAAATTGAAGTTATTTGCGTACTCGAAGCTTCGTTTATTGAATGTACTCGTATGTAAAGGTAACATTTTATATTACTTCCTCTTATTGAGTAATATATTTCTCTGTCGTTGTTTAACTTTCAGTTTTCACATGTTTTTAATCTACATTTTATTCGAATTTTAAGTACTTCTCATACAAAAACTATGGTTTGTATCAAAGTAGTTGAGAATTGGAAAAGATTTAAAGTATCGTCAAGATTGTTTAATTTTTTTAAATTAATATGGTATGAAATGTTAAATCCCAATTAAAATCCTTTAGAATTATTTAAAATATTACAAAGAAACACTGTTACGAGGGCGGCACTGAAAATTTCGTGAATCAAGGAAGTGACACAACATTCCTATTTAAAAATGTATTTATTGCTTTTCGAAGTATTCTCCGCGAAATTTCACACATTTTTCCATACGATGGAACCAATCATTGAAGCAACCATTCCATTCGGAAGTTGAGGTCTCCAAAATGGCCGTTTTGTAGGCGTCCACAGCTTCTTCACGTGATGAAAATCTCTGTCCACGCAATTTATTCTTTAGTTTAGGGAAAGTATAGAAATCATTAGGGCTTAGGTCGGGGCTGTACGGCGGATGGTCTAATAATTCTATGTTTTCTTGCTCTAAAAACTCTTTTGTTCTGTGTGCGATGTGAGAACTCGCATTGTCGTGATGGAGGATGATGCGGCGGTTGCAGTTCTCTTTACGGAGTTCAGAAACGATCTGTGGCAAACAAATGCTAGCATACCATTCTGCATTAACCGTTCTTTGTCCCTCAAGAGGAATAGTCGTAACATGGCCGGTTTTGAAGACAAATGTGGCCACCACTTTTTTTGCAACACTCCGTGAACGCTCAATTTTTGTTGGCTTTAACTCATTTTCGAACACCCAAACTCGTGACTGGTTTTTTGTTTCGGGTTCGTACGCGTATATCCAGGATTCGTCACCTGATACGATGTTGTGTACAGCATTTGAGGATCCTGCCTGAAATCTTTCGAGAATTCTGACGCACCAAGTAACGCGAGCCGCTTTTTGCTATTCACAGAGTGAATGCGGTATCCATCGGGAAAACAACTTTTTTACACCTAATTGTTCATGCAAGATTATTTGTATTTGACTCATTCCAATGTCTAAAGTTGCCTGAATTTCGCGCTATGTCATATGTCGATCTTCCTCAATCAGCTTACGCTTAGCATCAACGTTTTCTTGGGTGAATGCAGTTTTTGGACGACCTTGACGGGGATCATCACTGAGCTTGACACGTTTAAGTTGAAATTCAGCAAACCACCGATAAATTCTGGTTTTGGATGGGGCTTCATCACCAAATGCAGAAATCATCCGGTCAATACACTGTTTTTATGTTAAACCACTTAGAAAGTCATAATAAATCATCGCTTTTGAATTTTCTCGAGTCAATTCAATTTTCTCAACGACTAAACAAGTTTGACAAAACCTTGTAACAAGACCGAGAATCTTTTTTAAATAAATAAATGGTATTCGATTTTTAAAACCAAGGACTTTTCAATTAAAAAGATTTTAATATGACAAGAACAGTGGAAATATTCCATTCCCGATACTTTTAGTGCAGCCTATGTACTTTTCCAATACTACATGTATTTGAAAATTCAGATAATATTATACATAAAATCAAAGACAAAAATATAATCATTTCTTAATGGTTCAATTGTAAAACAATATGAATATTAATGTTTGTGGCCTGAAACATCGATATATCTGTGTTTCGTGCCATGAATGTGGCACCCCGCTTAGCGATCAATATGTCGTTTACCCAGTCATCTGTCAGGAGCTTTAACATTTTCCTTGCGTTCCTTGAATTTTGCGACTCCTATAAGTAAAGGCGGTGATTAATTTTCTAACGCTACACTATAAACAATAGTAATTTACAATAAACATTGTATTTATGTTCCGTGTTTCGAGTGTAAGAATCTTTCGATTAGTATATTATTCAGACAAAATTCGCTGTCAATCACAAAAGCAGAGTGGCGCAGTGGGAGCGTGCTGGGCCCATAACCCAGAAGTCCATTGATCAAACACATGCTCTGCTAACGTTAAGAGTCTTATTTTTTTATGAAATAAAACCGTTATTTGAATTTGTAACAATTCAATACTTTCTTTGTTTTGTAAATAAAATTACATCCAGAAAAGATTTGGAGAAAAAAAATCTTGACGAGACGTTTATAACATTACTTTTTTATTAAGTACAGTAACTAAAATAGAATGCTCTACGAGAATTTGCTACGAAATTTCGTAGTAGCGTAACACATGAAAGATCGTTGATAGGGATTCAAACCTTCGCAGATCTAGAGCGAAATACGTGAATAACGTGACGATATTGAAATTCTACGTACAGGAGACGTTGACGGCTCCGTGGCGCAATGGCTTAGCAACGAGTTGTTGCGCTGGGGGCCGAGGGTTCGAATCCCCCACGGAACAAGTATTTGTATGGCCTACAAATAATTGTTCCGGGTCTGGATGTTTATCCTTGTGCAATTTGTGTTTGTAAACTACCTCCACGATACAGGAAAAAATCCTAGTGTGGGGGTAACGCTTTTTAAAAGAAAAGAGAGATTCCATGTCTATCTGATGTCATGAATTTTTACGAGCAGATGAAAAAAAAGGTGAAGAGTTTATTGATACGTTGTTATTAGTATCACTACACTGAATAGACTTTATCACTTCTTACTTACATCAAATTTTGTTTCAATATTAGTAAACTATAACGTTGAGTGATGATGAAAGTATGTGTTTACGACCATGTTAAGGAAATCTGAATACTATTGCATATAATCTACTCCATTTCTGGTAATTAATTTCTCAACTCGAATACCATTTATTTATTTAAATATAATAAGAAAAAGTAGATAAAGTTTCACATTACGTACTCGCTGTACCTGCGACTTCGTTCGCATAAAGCTGAGTAAGTTGCTAATTTTGCTCAATTTGAGGCTTTATAACTTTGTACCTAAATATAATTTTACAAACTATGCTACTGTTCTTACTCAAATAATAACCGTATAATAATAATTATTATAAGTAATTTCATCGTAAAACTCCATCAACTGTACGGATGACTCTAACACCCAGGTTTCAAACGTGATGATAGCGCAGAAGCTAAGTGATCACTGTAAATTTCACAGTACGCAAGCAACTGCGGCTCGGTCTACGCTGGCCCAATGTAATTACAATTAATGCTGATTATCAAACTACATATAACTCAAAGGCACTCAATCGCCCGATTTAATAATATCTGATATAACATTTACCTTTGTTATAATATTTTAAATAAGACCGTCATCAACGACATCATCAGTTGTAAAGGCAAAATCAATATATTGCGTTTCCTGCTGAACCTTGACCCATCTCAAATTGCGCACATTTAGCCGTATTTTCGGTTTCATTTATCTAGTTGTTACCAATCAACTTCTGTGTGCTGAACTGTTTACTAAGCTTTATTTTTATATTAGGTTATTATTTATTACCAAAAAATTACAAGCTATTTTTATATATCCTTATGGAAGAATAACAATATTATCAATTTAATATTGGTAAAATAATAGTGGCAGCGTAAGAACATGCACTAATCATTACCCTCCCCTGGGTGTCGTCAGAAGAGACAAAGGGAAGCTGTAACAGGAGATGGGCATCAGCAACTTCCTGATAAGAACTGCAATTGCCAAGCCGCCTGCCAAACGTAGCTTCTGTGGTGAAAAATATGAGGCTAACTATAGAGGAGGCCTAGAAATTTTTTAATTGTTACAATAAAACAAGCATATAATTAACTGCATTCAAAAATTGTGGCGAGTGTGTTATCAATCTTTTTATACCACTTTTTTAAAATTTAATTAAAATATCTTTATAAATTGTTATACTACATGAATAACTTCATGCACATATACAACCACAAACAATTTCCAAGAAACTTTGGACGCTTATGCTACGAGTATTATGTTGTATGCACCGAATTTGCTATGTATTTAACCAACTACAATATAGTAAATATAGTTCGTATTATGTCAAAATTGTATATTATATATGAACAATTAAATTTAATAGGATATAGTAGTAGTTAGTTATAGTAGTTATAGTAGTAATATAGTAATTATAGTAGTTATAGTATATAGTAGTAGTTATAGTAGTAGTTCTCTTTTGCGGCGTAGGCCAGTGAGTCGTCTTCCCTGTACAGATATCGTAATAGTGGCTTACAGAAATTCCCTTGGACAGCCTTGGCGAGAGACCAGAATGCACGGATTCCCAAAGGAAGGCGAACTAGTTTTGCGCCAATTCTGCCTATGTGCTCTAACTTTGCCATGGCAATAACTCTTTTGAAGGACCAGGAGGCGAAGTTATACTTCTTTTTAAGCATGCTGGTGTTTACATCCCGAGTCGTCCAAGCCGCAGCCTAGGCTTGATAACACTCCTGCTTACTGCGTAATGCAGTCTTACAGGAGCGACCAAACCAAGGCTGAGATCTGCCTCCGATGGGTACCACAGATGATGGAATAAAGTGGTGTTTTTATTTTACTCGATAAGAATGACTCGTACTATTGAGTTATTTTTAATAGATTTTCCATCTCGTTGTATTTCAACTTACGTAACCATAATTAAAATTTGGATTTTAGTAGGTACATATATAGGTTTCTCACTTTATTGTTTACACTAAAGTAATTGTAAAGTCTTGGTGCCTGAAATTAATAATGCTGTCGAGCAATCTTACATCTCACTCGCTCAACTGTGAAACGTTCTCGTCTTTTTTCAGTGGAGGGAAGATATGGTACCGTAAATTTATGGTATTTTTTTATACAATTATAGATATATAGTTGGCGCACAGAAAGTACAGACAACTTGAAGTTTCCAGTTACCTACACCGAACACTTTTTGGTTGGCGGTCGGTATGTGTCAAGTGGAAGCAACTGGACACAAAAAGTAACTGCATTTGCGCAGCGAGTGGACGATTTCATATTTATTATATGAAAATAAAATATTCACTGGTAACTTGTATCTCACACAAGATACAAAACGTGTATTATGTGAGATACTACTTTTGTGCAGCGCTTTAGTTATTGGAATGAAAAAATTCGCTGTCTGACGAGGTTAGATTGTTTTCGCTGTTCCCAGGGTTCACTGCCTGTATCTGTACGACACGGGCGGGATACATGTGATGGCTATTACTTTAGCCCCGATGTGTGCCTAGGTAAAATCTACCTCGGGTGGCAACCCTCGACGTTCTATTATAGAACTGATGAGTCTTATACTGTCTAGGCGTAAAATTTTTTTCTTCATATTGACGCCTATTTGAACGATACCTACCTGCATTGCAATTGGTTTGTTTCTACTGAGTCTTCTGCCTTTGGTATTACTTTGTTTGCTGAAGCTGCTCTGACTGACTTCATCTTTGGAATAGCTTTAATTTAGAGTTGGTTTCGTTGATAGTCTACTAATGAATAGAAGCTATTAGACCTCTATGCTAGAAGACAGGGGCGCATTGAGGTATGTTATTGATTTAGGGAATTTAAAATGAAAAACATGTTTTACGTAAGGTACGCAAAAGTATATTGTTGGAAAAACAGTTATAGCTATATATAGTTCACATGCGGTGTGGGATACTCCCCAAATTAACCTTACGCAGAGTACTGCGTAAGGTTAATTTTACACATTCGTGGGACCGTGTTTAAATTTGATCAATTTACAATTTAAATTGAAGTTATTTGCGTACTCGAAGCTTCGTTTGTTGAATGTACTCGTATGTAAAGGTAACATTTTATATTACTTCCTCTTATTGAGTAATATATTTCTCTGTCGTTGTTTAACTTTCAGTTTTCACATGTTTTTAATCTACATTTTATTCGAATTTTAAGTACTTCTCATACAAAAACTATGTTTTGTATCAAAGTAGTTGAGAATTGGAAAAGATTTAAAGTATTGTCAAGATTGTTTAATTTTTTTAAATTAATATGGTATGAAATGTTAAATCCCAATTAAAATCCTTTAGAATTATTTAAAATATTACAAAGAAACACTCTTACGAGGGCGGCACTGAAAATTTCGGGAATCAAGGAAGTGACACAACATTCCTATTTAAAAATGTATTTATTGCTTTTCGAAGTATTCTCCGCAAAATTTGACACATTTTTCCATACGATGGAACCAATCATTGAAGCAACCATTCCATTCGGAAGTTGAGGTCTCCAAAATGGCCGTTTTGTAGGCGTCCACAGCTTCTTCACGTGATGAAAATCTCTGTCCACGCAATTTATTTTTTAATTTAGGGAAAGTATAGAAATCATTAGGGCTTAGGTCGGGGCTGTACGGCGGATGGTCTAATAATTCTATGTTTTCTTGCTCTAAAAACTCTTTTGTTCTGTGTGCGGTGTGAGAACTCGCATTGTCGTGATGGAGGATGATGCGGCGGTTGCAGTTCTCTTTACGGAGTTCAGAAACGATCTGTGGCAAACAAATGCTAGCATACCATTCTGCATTAACCATTCTTTGTCCCTCAAGAGGAATAGTCGTAACGTGGCCGGTTTTGAAGACAAATGTGGCCACCACTTTTTTTTCAACACTCCGTGAACGATCAATTTTTGTTGGCTTTCACTCATTTTCGAATACCCAAACTCGTGACTGGTTTTTTGTTTCGGGTTCGTACGCGTATATCCAGGATTCGTCACCTGATATGATGTTGTATACAGCATTTGAGGATCCTGCCTGAAATCTTTCGAGAATTCTGACGCACCAAGTAACGCGAGCCGCTTTTTACACCTAATTGTTCATGCATGATTATTTGTATTTGACTCATGCCAATGTCTAAAGTTGCCTGAATTTCGCGCTATGTCACATGTCGATCTTCCTCAATCAGCTTACGCTTAGCATCAACGTTTTCTTGGGTGACTGCAGTTTTTGGACGACCTTGACGGGGATCATCACTGAGCTTGACACGTTCAAGTTGAAATTCAGCAAACCACCGATAAATTGTGGTTTTGGATGGGGCTTCATCACCAAATGCAGAAATCATCCGGTCAACACACTGTTTTTGTGTTAAACCACTTCGAAAGTCATAATAAATCATCGGTCTTGAATTTTCTCGAGTCAATTCAATTTTCTCAACGACTAAACAAGTTTGACAAAACCTTGTAACAAGACCGAGAATCTTTTTTAAATAAATAAATGGTATTCGATTTTTAAAACCAAGGACTTTTCAATTAAAAAGATTTTAATATGACAAGAACAGTGGAAATATTCCATTCCCGATACTTTTAGTGCAGCCTATGTACTTTTCCAATACTACATGTATTTGAAAATTCAGATAATATTATACATAAAATCAAAGACAAATATATAATAATTTCTTAATGGTTCAATTGTAAAACAATATGAATATTAATGTTTGTGGCCTGAAACATCGATATATCTATGTGTTTCGTGCCATGAATGTGGCACCCCGCTTAGCGATCACTATATCGTTTACCCAGCCATCTATCAGGAGCTTTAACATTTTCCTTGCGTTCCTTGAATTTTGCGACTCCTATAAGTAAAGGCGGTGATTAATTTTCTAACGCTACACTATAAACAATAGTAATTTACAATAAACATTGTATTTATGTTCCGTGTTTCGAGTGTAAGAATCTTTCGATTAGTATATTATTCAGACAAAATTCGCTGTCAATCACAAAAGCAGAGTGGCGCAGTGGGAGCGTGCTGGGCCCATAACCCAGAAGTCCATTGATCAAACACATGCTCTGCTAACGTTAAGAGTCTTATTTTTTTATGAAATAAAACCGTTATTTGAATTTGTAACAATTCGATACTTTCTTTATTTTCTAAAAAAAAATACATCCAGAAAATATTTAGAGAAAAAAAAATCTAGACGAGACGTTTATAACATTACTTTTTTATTAAGTATAGTAACTAAAATAGAATGCTCTACGAGAATTTGCTACGAAATTTCGTAGTAGCGTAACACATGAAAGATCGTTGATAGGGATTCAAACCTTCGCAGATCTAGAGCGAAATACGTGAATAACGTGACGATATTGAAATGCTACGTACAGGAGACGTTGACGGCTCCGTGGCGCAATGGCTTAGCAATGAGTTGTTGCGCTGGGGGCCGAGGGTTCGAATCCCCCACGGAACAAGTATTTGTATGGCCTACAAATAATTGTTCCGGGTCTGGATGTTTGTCCTTATGCAATTTGTGTTTGTAAACTACCTCCACGATACAGGAAAAATCCCAGTGTGGGGGTAACGTTTTTTAAAAGAAAAGAGAGATTCCATGTCTATCTGATGTCATGAATTTTTACGAGCAGATGAAAAAGAAGGTGAAGAGTTTATTGATACGTTGTTATTAGTATCACTACACTGAATAGACTCTATGACTTTATCACTTCTTACTTACATCAAATTTTGTTTCAATATTAGTAAACTATAATGTTGAGTGATGATGAAAATATGTGTTTACGACCACGTTAATGAAATCTGAATACTATTGCATATAATCTACTCCATTTCTGGTAATTAATTTCTCAACTCTATATAATAAGAAAAAGCAGATAAAGTTTCATATTACGTACTCGCTGTACCTGCGACTTCGTTCTCATAAAGCTGAGTAAGTTGCTAATTTTGCTCAATTTGAGGCTTTATAACTTTGTACCTAAATATAATTTTACAAACTATGCTACTGTTCTTACTCAAATAATAACCGTATAATAATAATTATTATAAGTAATTTCATCGTAAAACTCCATCAACTGTACGGATGACTCTAACACCCAGGTTTCGAAGGTAATGATAGCGCAGAGGCTAAGTGATCACTGTAAATTTCACAGAACGCAAGCAACTCCGGCTCGGTCTACGCTGGTCCAATGTAATTACAATTAATGCTGATTATCTATATATATATATATGTAGTTTACATATAGCACAAAGGCACTCAATCGCCCGATTTAATAATATCTGATATAACATTTACCTTTGTTATAATATTTTAAATAAGACCGTCATCAACGACATCATCAGTTGTAAAGGCAAAATCAATATATTGCGTTTCCTGCTGAACCTTGACCCATCTCAAATTGCGCACATTTAGCCGTATTTTCGGTTTCATTTATCTAGTTGTTACCAATCAACTTCTGTGTGCTGGCCTGTTCACTGAGCTTTATTTTTATATTAGGTAATTATTAATTACCAAAAAATAACTAGTTATTTTTATATATCCTTAGGGAAGAATAACAATATTATCAATTAAATATTGGTAAAATTACAGTGGCGGCGTAAGAATATGCACTAATCATTACCCTGCCCTGGGTGTCGTCAGAGGAGACAAAGGGAAGCTGTAGCAGGAGATGGGCATCAGCAACTTCCTGATAACAACTGCGATTGCCAAGCCGCCTGCCAAGCGTAGCTTCTGTGGTGAAAAATATGAGGCTAACTATAGAGGAGGCCTAGAATTTTTTAATTGTTACAATAAAACAAGTATACAATTATCTGCATTAAAAAAATTGTGGCGAGTGTGTTATCAACCTTTTTATACCACTTTTTAAGATTTAATTAAAATATCTTTATAAATTGTTATACTACATGAATAACTTCATGCACATATACAACCACATACAATTTCCAAGAAACTTTGGACGCTTATGCTACGAGTATTATGTTGTATGCACTGAATTTGCTATGTATTTAACCAACTACAATATAGTAAATATAGTTCGTATTATGTCAAAATTGTATATTATATATCAACAATTATATTTAATAGGAAATAGTAGTATTACTAGTGTAAATGTATTACCTCTTTGGTTACCAACCTACTTTCTACCTGAGCAACGTAAGGAGTTAGCTCAAATCTACCAAGTAATACAATACTGATGTTTTTTTATAGGATAAGGGTGACAAAAGAGCATACATTCCACCTGATGGTAAGTGGTTGCTGTGGCCCATATACATCTAAATATATCCTCGATTACGAATCAAAATGCAGTCCAAGAGAAAGAAAAAAGAGAAATTGCCACCCGTGAGGACTAAGTTGGAATGCCTCGTTTCCAGTAAAAAGGGTCTCCGGTTCTCTACACTCACCATACGAAACACTGCAGTGTTATGCTGCTATTTTACGCTGGTATTTTATTCTGTGAGAGCTTGGTCCTTCCCCGGTCGAGCCGACCCATTCGTGCTTCAGTTACAGTACAATATCAACCGAGAAAGCTCCTTCCTATAACGCATTGTACGGTTATTAACAAAATTGTGTGTATATTTTTCTCATTTTTGTTTATTATTACTATTACTAATCCATTTTAATTGATAATTGATAGTTGTTGTTACCACACACAATTATGTATAAGGTTATATTTAATGTCTTATATTGTACTTCTTTTTTTTTTGCTGCTTTTTGCTTTATTTTAAATTTTGTGTTATAATTATATAGAAGGTTTAGGCTTTTTTCGTTTTATCGAAGGACTAAACTACACGTAACAGCTGTGCTACGTTCGTGACGCCAATGAATAGGTTTCTTGGCTGAAAATCAGCGCTGTGTGAGGCCATACTCACACAACACATGCTGAGCCAACCCCTTTTCGGCACAATGCGACCTTTTTTATATATATCAATATGTGCTTTTACTTTCATGTGTATGAACTGCCTGTGCTGAATAAATGTTTTTTCTATTCTATTCTATTCTATTCTATTCTACTTTCTTGAAGAACTACAGAGCGATTTTCCTTCTGAGCCGCGTCTACGTGCTGTTTTCGAGAGTCATAACGAATCGTCTCTTTCAGTCGACTTCCAGCCTCGCGAACAAGCCGGTTTCCGAAAAGGCTTTAAGCACCGTAGACCACATACATACCCTTGGGTAAGTTGTACAGAAGTTCGAGGAGTACAATTTGCCACTATGTCTGGCGTATGTTGACTATGAGAAAGTCTTTGAATCCGTCAAAATTTGGGTGATGCTGCAGTCCCTTCAGCGGTGCCAAGTTGACTGTCGGTATATCGAAGTGCTGAAGTGTTTGTACAGTAAGGCTACGATGGCTATCCGAGTACAGACCCAGAGTTGTAAACCTATCCAACTGCAGAGAGGTGTAAAACAGGGTGACGTAATATCCCCGAAACTCTTCAGCGGTGCATTGCAAGACGTTTTCAAGCATTTGGACTGGAAAGGATACGGTATTGACATCAACGGTGACTATATCACTCACCTTCGATTTGCGGACGGCATAGTCCTTATGGCATAATCGCTGGAGGACCTAAGCTCTATGCTCAATGCCCTCAATAGTGTCTCCCAACGGATAGGTCTTAAGATGATATGTACAAAACAAAGATCATGTATAATGTCTATGTCACACCTATGCCGGTAGTTGTTGGGAGCACTAAGCTCGAAGTTGTTGACGAATATGTATGTGTAATTAAAACAAAATTTGAACTTAAATTATCTATTTTTGATGTTTAAAATAAATGCCGTGATTATTGATTACAAGCACAGGCGCGGTTTGTGCTCTACAAATACTTTTTGTGTTCAAAATTGTAGCGTAGTAAAATTCTAAGAAACAAGTTGTGGAGATTCTCTAAACAATAGCTGCCGGTTGCATGGCATTTCCAGGTAGCTCGCCCAATGAATAGAACTTTAATTTTAAAGCAAAACCTGGCGTCGAAGATGATATTTTGGCAGCGTCTGAAGCGTATGTAAACTTAGAGCCATGTGGAATATTTAGAGACAATAGCGAAAGATCCAGCGGTATGACTTTAGTTCCTTGGGAATGTCTAGTTGGGAAGGAGAAACAGTATAATACGGGATGCTTCATGCAGACATTTTGGTGACACATCTTCTCAGGGCTACCTTGTTTAGAGAAACCGGCAGATAACCGCGCTTCTGCTTAACGCCTTCGGTGTAGTGCAACCATGGAGGAAGGAAATGAAGAGCGAATTATGTCACTTCGTTGCTGTACGCTTTACTAAGCCTTGTTTTGTTAAAATAATGCAATATATATATTGAGTTTCTTCAACAAACTCGTTACGCTGCGCAGGTAGGAGATAGGTTAGTAAACAAAGAGACCATACCTTTATACCGGCTATATACAGCTTTAAACATTTGAACACTTGCTTGACGGTTTTAACACCCACCACGCCCAATGACTCGGTTCACGTTCAACCGATCATGCGGGGAGATCTGTTTGTGACTCTGCCTTGGCATATGGTTTTACGCAACTGATTACTCCTACGTAGATTCCAGATGTGCAGGATCATGCACCTTCCCTGTTGGACCTTCTGCTGACCTCTCATCCGGACGGATATCAGGTTTCCGTCGACGCTCCTTTAGGATCGTCGGACCATTGTCTTGGTCGGAGCGTAGTGCACTCACACTGACGTCGCGGTTGGTACTATAGGTTGGCTGATTGGGATAGGATGCGGTCTTTTTTTGCATCCTACTCTTGAGGGGCGGGTTTGCTTTTCGCCGGAAGATCCCAGAGTTTTTGCTGATTCTGTTGCTGATGTGGTACTTCAGGGTATGAAACTTTTTATTATATCCTCTGTGGTGCCTATCGCAAGCAAATCCCAGCCATAATTTGGTAGCTCCTGTAAAAAAGTGAACTCGGGATGTAAACACCAGCGCTCTTAAAAATAAGTATAATTCCGCCTCCAGGTCTTTCAAAATAGTCATTGCCAAGGCAAGGTTTGAGCACATCGGCAGAATTGGCGAGAAGCTAGTTTACCTTCCTTCGGGAAACCGTACATTCTGGTCTCTCGTCAAGACTGTCCGAGAGAATTTTTGTCATCCATCTCTTCACATCTCTGCACAGAGAGAACGACTCACTGGCCCATGCTACAAAAGAGAAAGCCGATCTGTTAGGTTCTCTCTTTGCATCCAACTCGACTCTCGATGACGGGGGAGCACACCGCCAACCATCCGGAGGTGTGAGTGGTCATTCCGGATGTGCGGTTTACATAGCGGTCGGTTCGCAAAGCACTCCTCTCCCAGGAAGTCAGCAAGTTGAGTGGGTCTGATGGAGTCCCTCCCGTTGTGATGAAGATGTGTGCTCCGGAGTTGGCACCGGTTTTAACGCGTCTGTTTCGCTACTCCTACTCCCAAAGCGTTGACCCGAATTCATGGGCAACAGATTTTGTCCCTAAAAAGGAAGACCACTCAGACCCATCCAACTACAGGCTTATCGCCATCACCTCCTTATTCTCCAAAATAATGGAGTCCATTATAAACTGCCAGCTCATGAGGTACCTTGTGGATCACCAGTTAATTAGTGACCGCCAATACGGTTTTCGTCGGGGTCGAACAACTGGTAATATTCTGGTCTACCGGACTCATAGATGGGTGGAGGCAGTAGAGTCCAAGGCATTGGCCGTTAGTTTGGACATAGCGAAGGCCTTCGATCAGGTCTGACACAAAGCGCTTCTTTGGAAGCTCCCTTCCTATGGGCTTCCCAAGAAATTGTGCAATTAGATCACCAGTTTCTTCGCTGATCGGAGCATCAAGGTCGTAGTAGATGGTGCATGGTCTGATTACAAGCCTACTAACTCTGGTGTTCCACAATGCGGCGTGCTGTCACCAACGCTGTTTCTTTTACATATTGTAACGAACCCCCCCCCCCCTCTTCTTTTCTCTCTTTTTCTAATTTTCTAATTTTCCAATTATTACAAGAACACCTTCATCAATTTCGAAAATTTTGTTCCATTTTTTCTATTATATTACAAATGTTATTTATCGTTATTATTGTAATATAATCGACTTGTATTTATATGATATTATACATTTTGAATATTTAAAGCAGAATTTTAATAAATTTAGAGATTTTTAGAGACAATTGATGCGTTAACTGTACTAATAATATTCATCATTCCAAATGAACATATTTGAACGTTATACTTATTATTTGCAATTTAATTGTTTAAATTATAATTTCTAAGACATCTTAAATGTCTTTATAATGAATTTAATTATTATTTATTAATAATAATTATGAGGCGTCACAATATCAATGGTATGTTGCAAACTGCTTACATTCATTGCTATGCAGGCGACAGCACTGGTGATGCCTTATATACCGACCGTGCCAATATTTCTCGGGAAAACTTCGCCGAGTACTGGGACAAACTTGTGTCTGAAGTCGAGTCTTTGCTGAACAAAGTATCGGATTGGAGGCGACTAATCTATAAATATATAAACACTCACGCCTGTCACCCAGAGGTGTAGGCAGAGACTATGGACTTCCATTTGGCATGATCCTGGCACACCTCTCTCGCTTCCTCCTTATCCATATACCTGCGCGTAATACGATAATACGATTTATAATCTATGATTATAAATCTAGTCCATTTCAATCTCCAGAAGGTACAAGTTTGCGTGTTTACCGCTAAACGTTTGTCGTATCTTCTCAGTTTCAAAGCACTCCCCTTGCTGCCTCAGCTAGCATCGGAATCCTCGGCGTCGACATATCGAATAATGTGCAGTTTCGTGGTCACTTAGATGGGAAGGCCAAATTTGCCTCTATAAAGCTTGGTGTGCTCTGCAGAGCGAGATAGCATTTCATTCCGACACACCGCCTGCAATTTAACAAGCGCAAGTTCGGCCCCACATGGAATACTGTTCTCATCTCTGGGCCAGGGCACCCCAGTGCCAGCTCCTTCCACTTGACCGTATCCAACCAGAACGGTTCGAATTATAAACGATCGAGTTCTTTCTGATCGGCTCAATTCACTGGCGCTGCGTAGGGATGTTGCATCCCCTTGCATTTTCTATCGATTCTACCACGGGAAGTACTCTGAAGAATTATTCGGATTAATACCAGCCGCCAAATTTCACGAACACATATCGCGTCATAATTCACGATACTAACCTCACCATCTGAATGCTTGGCAACCCACCACTGTCCATTTTACTAGGAGCTTTCTTCTTCGTACAACTTCTCCTTCAAGAAAAGAGCTTACAACTTCCTAAAAGGCAGGCATCGCACCTGCAATTTCCCTGGTGTTGCGGTTGTTCATGGGCGGCGATAGTCATTTACCATCAGGTGAGCCGCATGCTCGTTTGCCCCCTCTGCTATATAAAAAGATCAAATTTTCCGAAAAAGAAACGATGGAACTAATAACGGACAGTTCCCTTATTAGTAGTGATAGGTCGTCACTGCTTTATTACACGTTATTAATTTATTAATTAACTAGCGATCCAGATTCATATGCAGATGCGTTGTCACCCCTGAGTACTAAGATAGAATGCCTCTTTTCTAGTAAAAAGGGTCTCCGGTTCTCTACACTCACTATACGAAACACTGCAGCATCAAGCTGATATTTTACGCTGGTCCTTTCCCGATCAGGCTGAAACATTTGTGCTATAACCATAATATAGCTGCAGCATGGCTCTACCACTTAAATAATCATCAATAAAGAATAATCTCAACCATAAAAGTAATTTACGATAAGTTTTGTTTAACTGTAAATCAACTAAAAGGTCTATACAGCACGGTCGTTATTTGTGTAAGATAGCATATGTCATTGCTCTTCAGCATACTTGGTTAAAAAGCCACACGACTTAGTTTTCTTGAATGAAATTTATCAAGAATTTAGCTCCCATGCTAAACCCTCTATGGATATGTCAGTGAGTGTGCTGCGAGGGAAGCACTACGGTAGGACAGCGCTGCTGTGGCGTACGAGTTTATTTACCAAAACGAAAATCGTGTAGTGGGATAATGAACGAATAGTGGCAATGCGATTAGATCAGAGTGACCGTAGCCTTCTTGTGTTTTGCGTGTACATACCTACTGATTATGTGCATAACCTATCAAAATGTATTCAGTGTCTTGCGAATATAAGTGCAGCAGTTGAGAGTGCCGAGATTGAATGCAGTCTGATCTTAAGCGAATTCAACGTGCATCCGGGTACTCTATTTGGTAAGTAGCTTGTGGACTATTATAGTGAGCAGTCGTTACTATGCATAGACTAGAGACTAGATTCAAACTCGTACACGTTTGCGAGTGAGGCGCATGGCACATGTCGGTGGCTTGATGGCAGCCAGTATGATAACCGATTTGTATGTGAAATATGACTCGTTTTGGTCGAATCATATACCTCTAGTTATTAATTGTAACCTTAATTTTGTTAGAATTAAAGAAATTTACCATGCGTATAACCAAAAAATGATTTCCGGCACGATTTTTTTAAAACCTATATGAATAATTTAATTGTGAAGCTCAACAGATCCCCGGTAGGGATTCAAACCTGACCACAGATATGTTAACAGTCTGAGCTATGTAGACGATATGGTGCTGCTCAGTCCCTTGATTAAAGGCAGAAATAATGATCTTCGTATCAGGAGAGGTACTTCAGAGCGTGCCGGAAATTCGTCTCATTGGGAAATCATTAAGATAGTAGAGAAGTTCAAGTATCTTAGCCATATTGTAACTTCAGGCCTAGAAG
Organism: Parnassius mnemosyne; assembly: GCA_963668995.1. Lineage (NCBI taxonomy): Eukaryota > Metazoa > Arthropoda > Insecta > Lepidoptera > Papilionidae > Parnassius > Parnassius mnemosyne. Next base: position 52,329,272 of record CAVLGL010000082.1, on the reverse strand, counting down.
ATGACGCTGATGTAGAACGTCAACGTAGACCTATGTGTGTAATAGGCAATATGATTGCGTTCTGCAAGGCGTCGCCTGACGTGAACTACTTAGATCTTTCTGCCAAGCGTTTGACACGTGTCAGTCAACTCTGGGTTGTCTACACCAAGAAGACACATGATAGTATACTAGTAATTTATAATACTATTTTTAGAATTTTAATGGATTTAATCGCTATTATAGTGCTTCTGAAATGTACGTGAAAAACCCGAGTTAACTCTTTTAATATATTTTTTTTTTAAATTTTATTTAACAAAATTATTTAAATTTACACTGTTAAAGTTTTACAGTCTGCCAAACTGCTCAGCAGTTTGTTGGCAGAAGAAAAATGCTCTCTTATTTCCTAACATGCAAAAAAGAAGAAAAGCTTAATACAAATATACACACAATGTACATGCAATCAATCGAAAGAGGATAGCATTATTTAAGTCCATAGCTGACCTGTGTAACAACGTTATTATGCGTAATTCAGCAGATAGGCAGATAGAGACTGCAATTTACAGACGCTGGGTGAAAATTGCTGGCTGACGGATAGACTTTTGGAAATATTGCGTGTAAATATTTCAACATTTTTATTCTTACTATAATATATTATTAATTTGTCTTGTAAATATGGAAATTATTATTTTTATTATTATTATAGGCCATTCTTAAAAATCAACCTCTTGTGTATTTGCTCAAATATTAGTTAGAATTCAATGTGTATTTGCTCAAATATTGGTTAGGAATCAAACCCAGGAAACCCGATTTTTTTCTTTGCTAATAGTCTCCTACGATTGTATGTACTTTTATCAAGTCAAGTAACAGGAAGTTAAAATAATTTGTTTAATAACTTCCTCACAATATGTTGATTCACCGCATTTTTGAAGATGTCTACGTATCGGCGATGAGAGTATAAGCATCTAAGCGAAAAAAAGAAATTGAGATTTATATGAACATGGGAGCACTTGTTTCGCCGTCTCCACTCAAATTTCACACGTTCAGATGCTTAGTTCACAATTGCATCACTTTTACGTATCAAAATCCGATTTAAACCATTATTTAAACCATAAAACGGGAGGAACAACAATTCGCAGGCGGTCAAGTTCTCACCAAAACTCAAACCACAATCACGATTAATTTGTAGGGTATCCTACAGATTAATGCATTTGATGTTAAGGGTCAGCGCTCACGCGGTAGTTATTTATCCATACACATATAAATAAAATGTAATATCGAAATAGCTGCCTTTTATTGAGTTGACGGGTACACTTGACATTAAGACATGAACGACCTTTTTTTTATAAATTTTAGTTTGTCTGGCTATCCGACTGTCCGGGATAATCTTCGGAATGGCTGGACCGATTGTTATGAAACTTCAGGAACAGATGGAGAGCAATGAAGAGTGTGGTCTAAGGCGATAATTTGTCCGAAAAACTTGTACAATTCACTTTCCTATTAATATTTTTGAATGATGGACTATTGTTATATGATGTGCTGAGGCTATATAAAATATGCAATAAGAAAAAACCGAAGAGAAAATTGTTTAACACATGATAAAAATCTTGAAGACTATCAAGGGTACTTGTACTAATTTACTGTAATACTAGATAGTTACGAGGCTATTTACGAGGAATTAGTGATGCCTCAATCTATAAATTTGAATGAAAACACCACCTACAACTTGATATAATTTTTACTTATTTTTTCATACAAAATATGTACAACATATAGAGTTATACGTACTTTGTATAAGTGTATAAATACTGGCCCAATTTGTACTAACACGTGATAGATTTTTTTCGAAATTGCACCCTTTTCTTTTTGCTGTTTAATTGATTAGCGATTGTATGTCGTACAATCAGCAATTTTGTTAGACTATGTGCAAGTTGAATAGAAAATAAGTTTGCATTATTGTAAATATTAGGAACGAATGAAATGAAATGCAATGACAATGAAAATGATAGTAATGAATTGAAATCGAAATGAAACCTCTTTATTTTCTGACGTAAGAAATTAATCTTTTGCTCGTAAATCGTCAACACCTTTTATAATCTACTACTTTAATGTAATTACTTACATACATATGCTGTATGCATAGAGAGAACCTATAATATTCAAATAAGGCAAAAAGATAAATACTATCGCAAGATGTTGCGTGTAATTTATGCTTAGAGCTGTTAATGACAAGTGGTCATCTTTGGTCTCTATACTATGCCGAATATAAAACTTATTATCATTTGAGCGGTCAAGTAAATTGTTTTCTAAATCAAGTGATAATGATTATATTACATTGCAAATATTTGTGTGGCAGACTTTAAAAACTAATAGTTAGTCGCGTATAAATACTAAGTCTTGACAGTTACACAGTACACGCCAGTTACACGCCATATACAATTGGGATCCCCAATTGTAACTCCAATTTTATATGCCTATTTACCACTTTCTTAACGGAAAATAAAACTATCGCGTAAGCCATCTATCTGCTTGGATGAAAATATTTGGAAATCATGAAGTGAAGGCTGGACTGAGAATACCGTATAGCGTCGGCGTAAGAGAATCCACTACATCCCAGTAAAGAAAATATTTTATTACTTAGAATCTTTAAGACCTTCCCCCGACGTTGCATCCGTAAAAGGCAATAAAGGGAAATGAAACAGGATATAGGCAGCAACATTAGTAAAGGTGGGTTGCCAGTTTTAGAATGAATACGTTAAATTTCAGTTCGTTCCCTTAAAAAGTTTTTTTTTTGTTTTTGAAATCTAATGTAGAGATAAACTTGGCTCTATATTAGATGTCAAAACTTTTTAAGAGTGAATAAATAACGAAAGATATTTACAATTTTTGAAACAAGAAATATTTTTGTAGCTTATGGATTAAATATAAATTTAAAGATGAATTAACTAATTTCACATGGGTCTTTAATGTAAGTAGAGTCTTATGTTTGTCATTTTTGGTGTCATATTTTCATATAAAATTAAAAAACTAAAATGACATGTTAACAGTTTCGAACTGTTATAGTTTTACTAGGCCATATGCATGAATTAGTGCATTATAAACGGTTCTTTTAGAAAGTATGCTACTCGTAATTGCATATTATGCAAAGTTTCGGAAGCGGGTGAAAACTTAATAAAAATTCCATTGCATTCATACAATTATATTTATATATTACATACATACAATTGAAAACGTGTAAAAGTACTTTTCTTTCTGGTAAGTGAAAGGCTTTTTAATACGATGTACTAAAATAGTCACTAACCATCAAGTGAGCCGCGTGATAGTTTGCGCGTTCATCTATAAAAAATTAAAAGGCTTAGTACTCTAAAATTTAAGTCATAATAATATAAATATAATAGTCAAATAAGGGACGTTTAGACTAAAATATATACGTATGACGCTCGCTAAAGTATAATATCCAATATATATACTCATATATATAAAAATAGCCATCACGGGACGCCCGACAGATATTAAACATCGTAGTTAAAGATAGCATTTATAATTACTGAAAACCAATAAATGAATATGGAGTAAAATAAATAAAATAATATTAAAAATACTATAGACAAATAAAAAGGCACATGCAGAACATAACTCACACAGGGAAGCAACGAAATATATAGTATACACGCGCACACACAAAAGGAAGTCGAGAGCGGTGGTGTAGAAAGTTGTACATGACGACATAAGAGAGCGACACGCCGTTTGTCATCGCGGCATACAAGTCGATATCGATCGCCAATAGCTGTTTCACATCAAAATATATCACCTGTATCGATAAATATGACACTTCTTTAAGTATTTTTCAATTGTATAATGTGAGGTCAAGGCGACACTGAAAGTTCTTAGAAAAATCAAAAACTGAACAACCTAGCAAGTTATTAGTTTTATTATATCTTTTCAAAATAGTGTCCATTTACATCAATACATCGCGGCATCCGATGGAACCATTAAGAAAAGCACTTTGCCCACTATTCCTTAGGGGTTTCTTCGACGGCATTTTGAAAGGCAGCGACTGCTCCCTCGGCGTCCATAAATCGTTTTCCTCGAAGTTTTTCTTTTATTTTCAGAAATAAATAAAAATCGCAAGGTGCTAGGTCGGGGCTATAGGTTGGGTGATCCAGTAATTCCACGTCTGATGTCACCAAGTAGACGATTGTTTGTTTGGTAGTGTGCGACGAGGCGTTGTCGTGGTGAAGGAGGATCCTACAGCGAGGTCGTTTCTCCCGAACTTTTTCCAAGACAAATGCAAACAATTGTTAGTGTACCACTCTGCAGTAACTGTTTGTCGATCCACTAAAACAATTGTTGCGTAATGACCTGTCCTTCCGAAAAATTAGGCCACCATCTTCTTTCCCCACTCTTTGACCTCTCTTCACTTTAGTTGGCAACTCCTCGGAAGGAAACACCCAGACAGCAGACTGTCTCTTAGTTTCAGGATCATAACAAAAAATGCAGCTTTCGTCATCCGTAAGTATCTAGAACACAGTATTTTATTCACCTCCGTTAAATCTTTGAACCATTTCACGACACCAATCAACACGACGGATTTTTGGGCCTCTGTCAAATTATAAGGTTTCCACCGGGCACAAAGCTTCCTGACCGCTAAATCTTCATGGGGGATTTTGTGCACTTAACTCATACCGATGCCTAAGATTGTCCGAATCTGCTGATAAGTCACTCTTTTGTCAGTCTCTATCATACACCGCATAGCACTGATGTTATCTTCAGTCAATATTGAATAAAAAATTATTCTATTCTATTCAAGTCGTCGCCGTAGAAGGCTGTCCCTCACGCAGATCATTGGTGAGATTAGTGTGACTACGTTTAAACTTATTAAACCAGTTGTAAACAATGGCACGAGATGGCGCTGTATCATGAAAGGCCAATCGAAGCCTATCATAACTATCTTGTTGACTTAAATGACATCGAAAGTCATAAAAAATCATTGTACGAAAATTTTCTGGCGCTAAATTCATGTGACGTGACACAGACAATTTCCAATTTGCCACCAAATCGTAAACAAATGACAAATTAATAAAATACATACACAATTAATACATATTTCCTAGTTTCAAAATTTTTACTTATTTTTTTATTATATCGTTTACAAGTGGCCAGTTCTAAAAACTTTCACTGTCGCCCCTCGTAAATATGAACCCGAATTCAGTAATAGTAGAATACTGAATTTGCTTTCCGTGTTTTCAATTGTAGGTGATTTGTAAAAAATATATCCATATTAAAACAAAACTAAACTATGTTTTTTTTTTATTATAGGATATGGGTGACAAAAGAGCACACACTCTACATCTATCTTCGATTACGAATTAAAAAGCAGGAGATGCCTTGTGACCCGTGAGGACCAAGATGCAATGCCTTGTTTCTAGTAAAAAGGTTCTCTGGTTCTCTACATTCACCATACAAAACACAGCAGCATCAAGCTGCTATTTTTAGTATTCTGTGAGAGCATGGTCCTTCCCCGGTTGGTCCAACCCATTCATGCTACAACTATACTACTTATGTAGCTGCAGCTGTCTCTACCACGTACATATAAAATATTTTTGGGTTCGATCCCCACCAATAAATTGATTTACGTACCATATGCTTGGCGGTGAATAAAAATATCGTGAGAAGACCTACATGTCTAAAAAATGTATATCTCTCAGAAATGAGAGGAAGCCTGTGACCAGCAGTGAGTCGTATATAGGCTGTAACTTTTTCAATTTATATTTAGGATTCTTAATGTACTGTTACAGAATATTTAACTTTAATCCATTAAATATAATTTATATCATTTTTTATATCTTGTAAATGTTGCCTACACATTAGGATTTTCTCCTCTAACGTGGAGGCAGTTTATATACTTAAATTGCACAAGGACAATCATCCAGACGCGGAATTATTTATAGGCCATACAAATAATTGTTCCGTGCGGTATTCGAACCCGCAGCCCACGGCATTTCAACACAATATTAATCAACATTCACTGTAAGAAAATTAACACAGTAATCAACAGCTAGACACTATTATTTTTGTTTTAACATTGGAGTAACGAAAGAGATTTTAATATCGACCTCAATGTTACCTAATAGTAGGTGCGTTGTCACTCCTGAGGCGTCCTTGCCATATGTAATGTATTAAGTCTTGTAATTATTGTTCTAGCTCTTCTCTTTTGATCTTTTTTTTATATGATAAGGATGACAAACGAACACACAGTCCACCTGATGGTAAGTGGTTGCTGCGGCCCATAGACATCTACATCTATCCTCGTTTGCGAACCAAAATGCAGATGCGTTGCCACCCTTGAGGACTAAGATGGAATGCCTCATTTCCAGTAAAAAGGGCCTCCGGCCACCTGCACTCACCAAGCGAAACGCAGAGGTAAACCTCTACTTCACGCTGGTATTCTGTGAGGTCGTGGTACCACCTCGGTTCGAGCCGGCCCATCCGTGCGACAGCAAAAGCTCCCGCGTGGCCTACCACTGTTAAAAGGCTCGAATAGATCGAACTACAAAGGCGTTTGCACAAATGATTCGTGGCTGAAAATTAAGATGGCAGTATGATAGCTCCTATAGAGGAATATTATCCAGAATTATCTTATGCTTATACCAGACTAGGGCTGCATGCATCCTAGCCCACCTTAGATATTTTCGTATTAGTGTTAGCCTGGAAACGAGACGATTAGGATGGCTAAACTAATATTATATCATAGAAAGGGTTCTGCCTGCCTAAAGATGCGACCTATAATCGTCGGCAATACGGTATCAATTATTTTGGAGAGAAGGTAGACATTATAGTAATGTTATTCAATCCTTTCATTATAGAATAGAATTGAATATTATATTGAGTCATACACAAATTATTCCGTATTGAGTATTGAGGTATAAAACGCTACCACTTGCACCACGTCCTTTTAAAATCATAGCTTCTATCAAATGTTGATGTTTGTTGATTTTGTTATGTTTTTTTTATTGGTCTTTCTATAGAATAAGGGTGAAGAAAAAGCACAAAGTCGTACCTAATGGTAAGTGGAGGCTGCAGTTCATAGACGTCTACATCTATCCTCGACTAAGAATCGAAATGCAGATGCGTTGTCACCCCTGTGGACTAAGATGGAAAGCCACGTTGCAATAAAACGAGGCTCCGGTTCTCTACACTCCCCATACGGAACACAGCAGCATTAGCCTGCTGTTTTAAGCTAGTATTCTGTGAGAGAGTTATTGCATTATTTTGGTTTACAACAACACCTAAAAAATTACTACCCGAGCTGCAATCTGCTAAAAATAAACTTTCATATTATCTATATGAGAACAAAACGATAGATACTCAGTATATAAACTCTAGATAATTAGTTCATAATAATTGTATATATAATCATGCCGTCATGCAGGCAATAATATCTTAATATATTTTATAACAAGTTCATATCACGTGTATCGACCAAAGAGATTTGAAGGTTTGTAAAGCGGCGGTAGGCAAAAATTCATACAAAAACTTTCATCTCATACCTCAATAACGTTATCTAGCTTAAAATAGCAAAAACGCGTATTTAAATAATTAGTATAAACTTCAAAATAATTTTCATTGGCCTAAGAACTCGAATACAAACTCTCGTGATAATTCACACTGGACTAAGTGACCTATAGGTAACAAGTATAATAAGTAATGGATAACGACTGTAACCGCTTCGTCCCGTCGATCGCTCGTTAATATTCAAATGTCTTTGGTATCGACTCAGCATTTCTAGCTCTATCGGCAGTTAAAACCTAATATCTGTTTAAACGCTCCGTCACATAGTGCTATATTAAGAATAGCTTTCAACTAAATTATGTTATATAGACTTGAATTATCCTCAACATTGTTTGTTTTAATGTCAATATTTAATAATGTTTTGTTAGACAGTTTATATAGTTTCTATAATTCATAGCTGGATTAATTATTTGCTGGTAGTAAATAATTTTATAACAGCTTCAAATATGCTAAAAATGATATTATTGGGTACGGCATTCGAATTATATTTTATTTTGTACCTATTAGAAATAACAGAAAATTTACTTTTAAAAATCTAACCATGCTTTTGCACCTAAAACAACCAATTTGTAACGTTTCGAAACTTGTCGTATAATACAAGACACAGTACATATTATTTTGTTAAATAAAATGAAAATACGTTTTATATTTTATTTTAAAGTTTGTTGCTGGTGGCATTCGGACTGCCTAAAAGTTACATATAGTACAGATTTGACTATAGTTCTGTAAAGTTTAACTTTCATATACACTTATTTTGTCTTAAGATTCGTCTTTAGATAAATATGGTATATGTATCACTTACCTTCCTTGCTCTCAGTTTAACTTCGATGTTCTGAGAGAGACTTTTTTATTATTTATTAAAGGATTACATTATCTAGCGGATATTTACGATCTATTTATCTTTATTTTTCGTGTTGTACAATTGTGTTGGAGAAAACATGGAACGGCCGCAAATACAAGTAGATACTTTCACGAATAATGCATGGAATCCGTGGAATGTCCGGGAGCGACCAATGCTTCATGTTTTATTTCGGAGCTGTTCTATATAGCGCGTTAACTTCAGTACTTTGGTAGTGCGACTTAAACTTCGATGCGTTTCGCTTGTGGCGCGTGACAGCGCCGCCACACGCTAACTAGCAATGATTTATCGTGTAGATGCAGTGTAAGAATATCAATTACCCCATATCGACCCCTACGTCTCGTAAGAAGCGACAGATAGAATTAAACCAGGATATGGGCAGCAGAGTAACAAAACAGCTTACGGGGAGGCCTATGTTCAGCACCGAACTTTGATAGGTTATAATGAATGAGCGAATACCGTTACCGTTATATACTATTAAAGTCCAGTTACTACGCTTGGCAAGCGCCTTAGCAACCGCAGTTTTTTTATCTTTAGTCGTTATTAGGAAGACGCTACTGCCCATCTCCCGATTTGTTTCTGGGTAATGGATATTCTTACACTGCCACTACACGGTACGTGATTGAATTATTGATATAAAATACATTACATGGCTCGTATTTTCCTTATTTCTTTTAGACATAAATCGAACAAACAAAATCTTATAAGTAAAATATATCATAGAAACAAACAAAAATCATACTAAAATAGTTCAATATTTCAAAATTATTTCGGTAGCTACATTTTGTTGAATTGGATTGGAATTTTTAATATTGTACCTAAACCCCAAACATAGTAATAACGTCGACTATTATTTTAGACCAAGAAGCAAGTGAATGGAAAATTCGTTTTTCATCTCAGCGTCTTTAACGGAATTAAATTTTCACTCACCTTCCTTGCTCTCAGTTTTACTTCGATGTTCTGAGAGAGACTTTATTTTATTATTTATTAAAGGATTACTTTATCTAGCGGATATTTACGATCTTAGTTTTATTTTTATTTCTTGATTCTTAAGATTACATGATAAATACATGAGTTATGATGCCTATCGCACAGCCACATACCTCCTTTCATTTCAAAGGAGTTATAAAACAATTTAATATCCACTGACTGTTCCAATGTTCCAGTGTCTAGCGAAATTCAAAAATTACATAATTAAACAAAGAATAAAGATTTAAGTTATACGTTTTTATTTTAAATAGCGCCTATCTGTTAAAAGTGTAATAAATGAGATGAACTTCTTCAATTAAAATAGCAACCTTTGTGCGTCCCACAGCTGGGTAAAGACATTTTCACATTTCTGCGAGTTTTCGATGACAGGGAAAAATCTATCACGTATCACGTGTTTACGAACTAACTTTTTTTAGTATGAACTAAGGTATTTACTTTTTATTTGTAAAAGATACTTAAATTAGACAAGACCAACCTATTTAACAAAAATATTTATTAAAAATATCGTTTGTATACACTTAAAAAGGTAAAAATAATGTAACTATCGATTTACCTTAGCTTTATTACATTTAGAGTCGATTTTTCAATCTCCATTGAATGACTAAATATAAAAGTAAACAATTGAGCTATGCTATTTATTTAAGGCGTGGAATAAGTTTGAATATTTACCGACAGATGCAACTGTCTACTGTTATTATGCTTTTTATAAAAAAAAAAAAAAACACAAAAATCAGTTTTTATTAAAACACGGTGCAGACGCAGATATTGCCAACTTTTTACTTTATTTTACATATATCTTCCATCATCATCATCATCAATACAGCCATTCTCCAGTCTGGGGTGCGAAGTCAGAAGTCCTCCACGTGTGCCTGGTAGTTGCGGGTCCCTCTCGATACGTCTGGAGAGAAGAGCAGATACTGGGCCGGTGCACCCTGGGCGCGGCAGTAATCTTCCTCGAGAAATGAGAAGAAATTCTTACTCCTTGGGGAATGGTACTGCCGCGGCTAATTATTCTGACATGGGGGGGGGGTCCGTCCCGGACCAACGATGTGTTCCACTGCGTGACCCTCTGATCAGCAGAGGGCATAGCAGAGGAGTGAGGGCGGGCTCGGTGTGCACTTACCCTGCCTCCGGGCAGACAGTGAAGGATCCATCCTTTGCTGTCACCGCCGGTCTCGTAATCCCCGTATCGAAGTGTCGTGGATCACGTCTCGCGGCTTTGATAGGGACCGAGGGTCTTGGCTTAACCGCCCGGACCGCGAGGGAGAAAACCTCTATAAAAAGTTACCCCGAATCTCAAGCGGCGACGCACCGCGAGGGGATGGATGGCTGACGGGGTTCTATGAACAAATCAGTCGTTAGTGCGCTCCTCGCCAGGGTACCTGCAGACCCCCTGGCGAGTAATAAATCCTCTAAATCTGCTTACCTTGGTAAGGGGTCTCTGCCAAGGTGGACCTTTAATTCCCCCATACTCGTGGGTACAAAAAATGGAAAAAAAACAAAAAACCAAAACCGCCGGCAACGGCAACGTAGAGGAGAGGAGGAACGATGCGGGGACAGAGTCCGACGCCGCATCGAGCAGCGAGGTAGGCTCAGAGAGCTACCGACAAGTGGAGCCTGGGACCGCGGAGACCAGCAAGTTCTTCCGCAAGCGGTCCAGGCGGGATGGCGACCAGTGGTCGGCATCCGGTGAAGAGGAGGTTTCGGCCCGGAAAATCCCCACCAACAGGCGGGGCGGGCTGAGAGGCAAGGGGAGGGAGCTCTCTGCCAATCAGAGGGCCGAACGAGCGGCAAAGCTTGCCGAGGAGGGGTGCCACCCGGACGATACGGCTCGGGAATCAGGCGAAGAAACAGATGCGACTGGCGGCTCCGAGGTGGAGCGTAAGGCCAGATTCGTAAAGGAGGTGGAGGCCGCGATCAAGGTCGTGGCCAACAAGCAAAAGTCCTCCTCGAAAGTCAAGGCCATTCCCGTGGCCTCCGCCTCCATCATGGCGGCTGCGGAGGCCAACTTTGCTGGGGCCGGGCCTAATGCGGACGAGGTGGCGAAGCTGCGGGCGGACGTGGCCCGCCTGACGTCCGCAATGGAGACTCTCCAGAAGGAGAATGAGAAGCTCCGCGCAGACCTGGCCAGTCTGCATGAGCCTGCCTCTCGCGCGGCGCCCCAGACGCAGCGCCCAAGCCAGCCCGTGCCGGTAGAGAACCAGGTTCTGAACCTGGTCCGGCAGGAGCTGGCTGCCTTCCAGCACCGGTTCTCCGTGCTGGAGGGCATCGTCCTGCGCCCCCCCCTAGGGGCAAACAAGACGGCGGCGAGGCCGGCAACGGTTTCCTACGCGACGGCCACGGCGGCCACATCCAGGCCGGGGCCGTCCAGCCAGCCCTCGGGTGGGGCTGCAGTTGCCCCTCCCCCCCCCCTGAAAAGCTGGCTCCGGCAAAATCGATACCGGCTGAACCGGCTCCGGCTAAGCCGGCGACGGGAAAGAGAGGCAAGGCGAAGGCGAAAAAGGGCAAGACGGCAGCACAGGTGATGGCTGCGCCAGCCCCAGTGCCTGCGGCGAATGGGCCAGCGCCAGCGGCAAGCCAGCTGCCGCCGCCGCCACCGCCCCCCCAGCTCCCTACACCTCCCGCGGCAGAAGCCGGTTGGCAGGTGGTCGGGGACAAACAGAAGGGGAAGAAGGCACCCAAAAAGGCCAAAGAGCAGGAGCGGCAGCGCCAGTTCAGGGCGCGCAAGATCGCGGCTAGGCTCCGCGCCCTGAAGACCGCAGCCGTAGTGATTACACTACAGCCGGACGCGGAAAAGAAGGGCGTTACCTACCGCGATCTGCTCGCGAAGGCGAAAGAGGCGGTGGATCTCGGGGAGCTCGGGATCACTGGGGGCCTCCGGCTCAAAGTCACCCAGACGGGGGCCCGTATGCTGGAGATCCCCGGGAAATCCAGTGGCGCGACTGCGGACGCTCTGGCTGCGAAGCTCAGAGCGTCCCTGAACGCGGACGAGGCCCGAGTGTCCAGGCCCGTCAGATGCGCAGACCTGCGCATCATGGGTCTGGACGACTCTGTATCGGAGGAGGAGTTGGTGGCCGCCGTCGCCAGGTCCGGGGGGTGCACTACTGACCAGGTCAGGTCAGGCGCCATACGCCCGGACCAACAGGGTATGCATGCCGCCACGGTGTGCTGCCCTGTTACGGCGGCCAAAACCATAGTGGAGGGCCGAAGGCTTCTGGTGGGCTGGGTCTCAGCGCAGGTTAAGCTGCTGGAGCCCAGACCTCTGAGGTGCTACCGCTGTCTCGTGGGGCATTACGTATCAGCGAAATGCGCCTCGGAGGTTGACCGCAGTGGCCTCTGCTTCCGCTGCTGTCAGCCCGGTCACATATCGGCGACCTGCTGTGCCACGCCGCACTGTGATGCATGTGCGGCGACCGGCAAGCCAGCCGATCACTGGGCCGGGAGCAGGGCCTGCGTGTCACCCGCCAAGGCCAAGGCCGCGGGTAGGGGAGGGCCCTCCTCCGCCGCCACCGCCTCTATGGTCACCGCCGCAGCTGCAACTGCAGCCGCCGCCGCTGTCACTGTCGCCGCCGCCGCCGCCACCGCCGCCGCGACACCGACGCCTGCAGAGGGGCGCCCCGTGGAGGAAGCTGAAATGGAATGCCTATAACGGCCCCATTAAGCTTCCTCCAGGCGAATATCAACCACTGCGCCTGCGCTCAGGATCTGTTGCTCCAGAGCATGGCGCAGTGGTCGATTAACATCGCTGTGGTCGCTAAGCCGTATTCTGTCTGGCCTAGGAAGGACTGGGTGGCGGACCTTAACGGCTCAGTGGCCATCATTTCTTCGGCCGCCGCCGGTACCCCGACCCTTGAAGGTGTCAGGAGGGGTCAGGGGTGCGTAGCAGCACGGTTCGGGGAGTTCGTCGTTGTGGGGGTGTACTTCTCCCCGAACCGATCTCTCGCCGAGCTCCACAACTCTCTTGCAGAGCTGAGAGCAGTCGTCGTCGGAAGCTATCCCCTCCCCGTGCTTGTCCTCGGGGACTTCAATGCCAAGAACTTGGCTTGGGGTTCTCGTCGTACAGATGTGCGGGGTAGGATGGTGGAAGACTGGGCTCTGGAGACAGGCCTGGTCGTCCTAAATCGGGGTTCTGTCCCCACGTGTGTGCGGATGCGGGGCGAGTCGGTGGTGGACATTTCGTTCGCTAGCCCCGCTCTGTCGCCGCGTGCCATTGACTGGCGAGTCATGGAGGGGGTGGAGACCTACTCCGACCACCGGTACATCCGGTTTGACGTCTCCACCCAGCTCTCGAGCGCGCCAGTCCAACAGGCCCCGAGTGGTCCGCGTTGGGCGCTGAAGCAGCTGGACCGGGAGCTCCTCCTGGAAGCCTCGATCGTGCAGGCCTGGGTGTCATCACCGGATAGGCCTGCCGACGTCAATGATGAGGCAGGGTGGTTCCAGGAGGCCATGCCCGAGATATGTGACATGGCAATGCCCCGCGTCCGGCCAGGAAGCGCCCGACGCCAGGTGTATTGGTGGTCGCGTGAGCTGACGTCTCTACGCGAGGCGTGTGTCGCCGCGCGGCACCTGTACGCCAGGCATCGCAGGCTCCGCATTCGTCCACCGAATGCGGCAGCCATTGAGGCGGAGCTGTACGAGGGATACAGAGCGGCGAAGACCGCCCTCCGGGAGGCTGTCATGCGGGCCCGGGATCGGGCCCGTGAGGAGATGCTGGAGACTCTCGACAGAGATCCGTGGGGGCGCCCTTACAAGATGGTGCGGGATAAACTCCGCACCTGGGCTCCCCCGCTGACGCAGAGTCTTCGGCCTCAGCTCGTGGAGGACGTGGTGAGCGCTCTGTTTCCTGCGCGAGGGGAACACCCGCCCCCGCCTATGGCTCCGCCACCTGCGGTGCCGGAAGCGGACCACCAGGACGACGACGACGGCATCCCGGAAGGGACCGGGGTAGACCTGAGAGTGGCGGTACGTAGGCTTAAGGCCAGGAATACCGCCCCAGGACCCGATGGCAAAGCCTGGGTCCTGGCCTCGGAGGCTCTCGGGCCCCGACTGGAGGGGCTCCTAAGCGCATGCTTGGAGAGAGGCCAATTCCCGCTTCGTTGGAAGACGGGGAAGCTGGTCCTCATTCAGAAGCCGGGGCGCCCTGCGGACTCTCCGTCCGCATACCGGCCCGTGGCGCTGCTCGACGAGGTGGGCAAGCTCTTTGAAAGAGTCATTGCAAACCGCCTTGCCGAGCACCTTGCGGGGACGGGGCCGGATCTTGCGGAACACCAGTTTGGTTTCCGCAAGAGGCGCTCTACGGTGGACGCCATCATGCGCGTGAGAGCCCTCACGACGGGGGGATGCAGTGGCCAGGGGGGGGGGTTGTTTTGGCGGTGTCTCTCGACATCGCCAACGCCTTCAACTCCATGCCCTGGAGCTGTATTAGGGAGGCACTCCGGTATCACCGGGTGCCGACCTATCTCCGTCGTATAGTCGGGGACTATCTGACGGATAGGGCCGTCATCTACCCCGGTCGCAACGGTGAGTGGAACCGGCGAGAGATGTCGTGCGGTGTCCCACAAGGTTCGGTTCTGGGGCCGCCCCTGTGGAACATCGGTTACGACTGGGTGCTGCGCGCCGACCTCCCTACCGGCGTCAGCGTAGTTTGCTACGCTGACGACACGCTGGTACTGGCACAGGGGGGGTCGTACGAGGCGGCGGCGGAAAATATGACACGCGGGGTTGCGATAGTCGTTAAGAGGATCCGGCAGCTGGGTCTTGAGGTGGCTCTGCACAAGTCCGAGGCCATGCACTTCCATGGTCCTCGGAACAGGCCACCACCGGGATCCTCAGCGATGGTAGGAGGGGTATCCATCGGCGTCGAGTCGACGTTGAAGTACCTAGGACTCGTCCTCGACGGCCGATGGAACTTCGTTGAGCACTCCCGACGTTTGGCTCCCAAACTGGAACGGACCGGGGCTGCCTTCAGGCGGCTCCTGCCGAACCTGGGGGGGCCAAACGCCTCCTGCCGGAGGCTCTACGCGGGGATTGTGCGGTCCATGGCCCTTTACGGGGCCCCGGTGTGGGCGCGTGGTTTGGCGCGGCTTGCCGTCCACCACCTGAACGCGCCCCAAAAGGTGGTTGCCGTAAGAATGGTTCGCGGCTACCGCACGATATCCCGCGAGGCAGCGTGCCTCCTTGCCGGATTGCCGCCATGGGATCTGGAAGCGATAGAACTCGCGCGCCTGCACGAATGGCGCGCGGAGGCACTATGCCGGGGGGAAACCCCGCTGCCGCGGCAAGTTGTCGTGCAGCGGACAGACTTCCGGCATGATCTCATGGCGACATGGAGAGAGCGACTGTCGCAACCCCGTGATGGGCACGCCACTATAGCGGCGATAAGACCCCTCTTTGAGGAATGGCTTGAGAGACGCCACGGCGTCCTCACCTTCCGCCTGACGCAGGTCCTCACCGGACACGGTGTGTTCGGGAGGTTCCTGCACCGAATCGGGCGGGAGGAAACGCCCGGGTGCTCCTACTGCGAGGATCGACCGGAGGACACAGTGGAGCACACCGTGGAGGTATGCCCTGCCTGGGCGGAGCACCGCCGTGTCCTCGTAGCGGCGATAGGCGGCGGCGACCTCTCGCGTCCCGCCCTGGTCGAAGCCATGGTCCGGAGCGAGACGGAATGGGATGCCGTCACCACCTTCTGCGAAGCAGTGATGCTAGCGAAGGAGGTGGCGGAGCGGGAGAAGGAGAGAGCAGCAGCTTTCCTTCCCGGCCGCCGCGGGAGACGCCCCGGGCGTCGGGGGCTACGTCGTGGCCCCCGGCCACCGTAGGCGCGGGCCTGTGGACGGCGAGCAATGGGTAGCTCGCCGTCCGTCCGTCTAACGACGACAGGCCGTGTCGACGGCGCGTTTTGTTCCACGCGCGCCTCAAAGAGCTGTCAGCAGCGTGGCCCGCAAGGGGCCCGCAAGGGCCGACGCCTGCCGGGGCTGCGGGCTGTTCAAAAGAGATACCGCGGCCCCGGAACGTAAGGGCACTGAAGGAACACGGATGGTTTTTAGTCAGTAAAAGTCTGACACTCCCTTCCGCTCCACCCAGAGCGAAAGGCGTCATTTGATGATTTTCCATCCGCAAAAAAAAAAAAAAAAAAAGCCATTCTCAAGTCTACTGAACTTAATCCTCACTAAAAAATGCAACAAAAAACTAATTGTAGTCAAGTAAACGTTTTTTATACGTGGTAGAGCCATGCTGCAGCTATGTTAGTAGTATAGTTGCAGCACGAATGGGTCGGCTCGACGGGGTAGGACCACGCTCTCACAGAATACCAGCATAAAATAGCAGCTTAACACTGCTGTGTTTCGTATGGTGAGTGTAGAGAACCGGTGACCCTTTTTACTGAAAAAGGGGCATTCCATCTTAGTCGTCACGGGTGATAACGCATCTGCATTTTGATTCGCAAACGAGGATAGATGTAGATGTCTATGGGCCACAGCAACCACTTACCCTATATATACACTTAACTCAGGTGGACTGTGTGCTCGTTTGTCACCCTATCCTATAAAAAAAACTGCATTCATCGACTTCGTTTTGCATTTCTTAACAGATTTCATTAATTTCTCATCGTTCCCGCTTTTTGTTTAAACGAATCCAAGTGCTGATGGATATTTACTTTGCAATGACAAAGAAGAATGTTCAGGGCATACAGACGATAATCTAAAGCTTGGAAGTGATCAGATAGTGAAGTTTCGCTCGCGCCATTCTTTCATCTTAATATAAGATTTGAATAAGGAGCCAAATCATACTTTGATTGATACTATGTAATTAGGGGTCAAGTCCCCCAAGTAACGTAATAGAGTTTCCATTTATTAAATATATTATTTGTAAGGAACTATTGGTGTGGGATTCTTACACTTAATCGATTTTATGACGAAATTATACAATATACGTATATTTGTATTTAATATGGTCCCATGTTTATGTAGTAAGAGTAGAATAAATGCTATAGAATTGCGGTCACTAAGGAGTATGCTAGGGCTGAATCTGAATGACAGGGTGCGAAATAGTGTGATAAGAGAAAAGTGTGGTTTGCAAGATGACGTTGTGACCAGGATTAAGAAAGGAATGCTTCGGTTGTTTGGTCATGTAGAAAGAATGAACGAGGAAAAGACGCCTTGGACGAAGGTTTATCGACCAAATCGGCGATACATTGAAATTGGGCCAGATTAGGAGTACCCTTAACCGACGAGCGTGTATGCGTAGATATATCGATGTTAAGGAGGCGAGAGAGGTGTGTCAGGATCGCGCCAAATGGAAGTCCGTAGTCTCTGCCTACCCCTCTGGGTGACAGGTGTGAGTGTTTTTTGTTTTTGTGTTGTGTTTATGTGGTAAGGTGACTAAGGGGATTTTAGGTTTGTGATCGCGTTGGCGACTGGCTGGAAAGTTATCATTTCCTTTACAAATTTCCATCCAAGCCCATATTTTTAACGAAAGTTCGGTCAAGTAGCTTGCTGTTTCTTGGACTCTGCCTAGCCCCTCGGGGATTTCAGATATGACCTTATATATGACTAATATGTCTATCACCATATACGTTGATTGATTAAACCCATCTGAGAATATCAAAATAAAACGTCAATAGTTTCTGAGCGTTATCCGTATTATTACAGCTAATCAGAGTGAAGCTATATCTACACTGTAAACTTGTAATAATTTAAAAATATATAATGAATTAAATTCGTTATTTTACACTGTATTAATTTTCTAGTATCGCCGTATTAGAGTTTTTGCCACGGAATTTTGTCATAGCAAGCTTGGCAGACGGGTTGGCAACCGCAGTACTTTAGTCCTGTGTGTTGTTATTTTCTTTTAAATAAATGATGCTTTGAAGTTGTAGTACCTTTGCATAAAGATGCTTTTGGTACCATTACCATGTATAGGGTACCGCAATTTCCTTTTGCTGGTTCAAAAAAAAGTTCTTTTCTGGTGCAAAAAAAAGACCGCATCCCGTCCCAATCAGCTGACCTATAGTGCCAAACACGGCGGCAAGCTGCAGATCGTAACTGCGATTGGAGCGTGAGTGGCACCGTACTCCGGATCAGACAATGGTCCGAAGAGCCCAGATCGACGGAGACCTGATATCCGTCCGGATGAGAGGTCAGCAGAAGGTCCAACAGGGAAGGTACATGGTCTTCCACATCTGGGATCCGCGTAGGCGAAGTAACCAGTTGTGTTCGACCATATGCCAAAGCAAAGTCGTAGACAGATCTACCCGCATGATCGGTTAAACGAGAACCAAGCTATTCAGCGTGATGGGCGTTGAAATCAGCGAGTATCACGATCTCTGCGGATGGGACCTGTTGTAGCACGGAGTCTGCAGCCATTTGGACGTGGTCGATGAGTCAGTCTGTGTCGGTATTACCGCTATGGGACATATAGAGGCACCCGTAGACGCGGGAATGGTCGTCTCTGTCTACGCGCGGCCATAGGATGGACAGGTCCGTACCTTCAAGGCTGCCGAGGCGTCGAAAACAGATGTCCTCTCTGACGTATACACAAACTCCAGCCCGGGGCACAAAGGAGTGTTCCAATTTGTATCCCAGGTAGGAGAGATATGAAGTATCAGCCGGAGAGGACACCTGAGGCTCGGTTAAAAAGAGCAAGGCCGGCTTCGCCGTCTCTAGATGGTAATGGATAGCGTTAAGGTTGGAATGAAGTCCCCTGATGTTGCAAAAATTCACGGATAGTGTGACAGGGGTCGCCTTGGTTGTATTGCTCCGCTTGCCCCGAGCAGCATTAGTCGCGAGCGGAATTTTGCCCCCCCCCCCCCCAGAATACGCGGGGCAGCCTGAGCACCCACGCTCAGGAGTGAAGTAGTTTGGTCGTGGATGATCAGCGAGGGATTCTCCAGGGGTGCTGGTACCCTCCTGGGGTAGTCTTTTATTTAATTCCACTACCATGTTGATGGGGGGGGGGGGGGGGGGGGGGGGAATTGGGCCTCCGGCCACCTGCACTCACCAAGCGCAACGCAGAGGTAAACCTCTACTTCACGCTGGTATTCTGTGAGGTCGTGGTACCACCCCGGTCCGAGCTGGCCCATCCGTACGACAGCAAAAGCTACCGCTTGGCTCTACCACTGCTCTACATAGTATGGATAGATTTATAAAATTTAAGATCAACTGCATATAATAGAAATTTAGAATGGAGAAAACAGTTACTTATGTCATTGATAAACATTACAAATAACAGAGAACCGAGAATAGATCCTTGAGGTACACCAGAGGTTACCATCGTAACGTTAGAGTGGTATCCATTGATTACAACCCTTTGACAATGGTTAGTGATATAAGAACGAAACCATCGTAACAA
The DNA here is from genome assembly GCA_963668995.1 of Parnassius mnemosyne. Classification (NCBI taxonomy): domain Eukaryota; kingdom Metazoa; phylum Arthropoda; class Insecta; order Lepidoptera; family Papilionidae; genus Parnassius; species Parnassius mnemosyne. The sequence continues at coordinate 52,309,528 of CAVLGL010000082.1, read as the reverse complement.
ATTACCCCGAATTCCATTGTAAGCTATTCGAATTAGTAACATTTCATGGTCCACCTTATCGAAGGCCTTTCGAAAGTCTGTATATAATGAATCGACCTTTTTTTTTATAGGAACAGGGTAAAAAACGGGCACACAGTCCACCCGATGGTAAGTGGTTACTGCGGCTCATAGACATCTACATCTCTGTTACAGATCAAAATGCAGATGCGTTTTCACCCGTGAGGACTAGGATGGAACGCCTCATTTCCAGTAAAAAGGGCCTCCGGCCACCTGCACTCACCAAGCGAAACGCAGAGGTAAACCTTTACTTCACGCTGGTATTCTGTGAGGTCGTGGTACCACCCCGGTTCGAGCCGGCCCATCCATGCGACAGCAAAAGCTGCCGCCTGGCTCTACCACTGTTACCTGTACGCGATTATCAACATTTTCGAATAAATAGCTGGAAAATTACAATAAATTAGTGGCTGTTGATCGACGTTTAATGAAACCATGCTGTTGCTGTATAATAATATTATGCAATATGGGATATATTTCGTTATGCACAAGTCTCTCGAAGAGCTTCGACAAAGTGGACAAAATTGATATCGGGCAATATTGATCTACACTGCGTTTAGATCCGCTCTTGTGTACAGGTGTGATGTTAGCTTGTTTCCATACTGTTGGTATAACACCTTCAGTAATGCATTTATTGTAGATGATAGTTAGGGGTTTACATATAACAGACGCGGTGTTTCTTAGAAAATAAGAAGATAGCCAATCAGGGCCTGGCCTCTTAGATGGATCCAGAGATTTCAGCTCTCTTAATACCTTTTCTACTTCAAAATGAAGATCATTAATAGTAGTATTATGGCATGCTGAATCGGCAGGTGATCTCCACTGCGTGTAGATTAGGGCGGTTCATAAACGGAAGAGAAGAATTCAGAAAACATGTTGCATATTGTCTGTGGATCACTTGCAACATCATCATTATATTCAACCTTAGCCGGTATTGCAGGTTTGTCACGACGATTAGAAATGTATATCCAGAGACCCTTAATATTTTTGCGTATGCTATCTTCGACAGATCCAATATATTTAGAAAAATATTTATTACACATAACATTCTATACTGGGAAAATATCTCATAGTCTGATATGTTATTATATTTCTTCCATTTCACCCACGCTTTAGGTTTTTTTCTAAATGTGCTAATTAAATATTTTGAAAACCAGATCGGAAAAGCAGAGGTTTTGGAGCCAACCAATGGCGTGTGATGCTTAATAATTTCTAAAAATACGCTAAGTGCTTCTTCAGATCCCATGGGAGTAAGTATTTCATCCCAGTTAGTGGACTGTATTTTGCGGTTGATGTGCATGTAGTCGGACTTATAAAAATTATACCTCGGAAGCGTCCGCCTTTTCATTGGAACAATATCAACATAGAGAGCTATATCACAGATAAAGGGTGGATAATGTGCGTCAATGGGAAGTAGGGTACTCAACGCGGCCGATACTTTACACGAGCGGTTTGGTATGCATAAATCAAGTATTTTGTTTTTAGTATTCACTACGTAGTTGTATTGCACAGCATCTAGAAATGAGATTAAATTATATAATAGATTATTGGTTTAATCTCCGAACTTTCAAAATACTTCCACAGTTCTGCGGAAGCTCAATATTTTCCATTATATCTTTCTCGTCCCAGTCACATGGAACACCTCTCACTATTCCCATGCGGGTGATAGTCAATGCCGGAATAAATGCTTTGTATTTATTAACTTCAAGAGATTTGTGATTTAGAAATGTGTTCCTTCCAATTTTGTGATGCTTCCCTCTACAATGCTTTTTATTAAACTTTTTTAAGGAAAAATCCAAATTGTATTGGGTGAATAGATCCGGTTTGATTTGGTTGTAAGATTTTTTCAACATGGACAAAATAAGGCGCAGGGTCTGACGCCTGGTAAAGCGACCTAGCAGCGCGAGGGTTACTTGTAATATTGTTGGAGTGAGCGGCCTCATTATGGTGGATTTCAGTGTTTTTATTATCAGACTCAAGCACTTTAGTTATAACATTATCCTTTAAATCATTAGGGGAAAGTTGGCAATCTTATAGACCCGTATGTCAGTGATTCCTTCTCTTCTTTTGGTTTCTAGCTGAGATTCTCTTTCTTTTAACCGATTTCGTGTTTTCCAAACAGTCTGTATCTATAATTGAACCTTCCGTTTCCATTCCCGACGCATCGATTGTGACTACATGAGACACCTGGAGGGATGTCCCTCCAGGGTCTTCGGGCTCCAACATAGGCGCCAAGAGAAAAGTCCTATTTACATATAATACAATGAAATGATTTACCAGGCGAAGAAAACAAACTAAAACTATAAATAATCAACAATAACTACTAATATATATACTTTACAACTTAACTGAACCTGTAATATCAAATTTATTTATTTTTCAAAAGTTTAGCCAAAAAAAGGACGCCCGCCTACTTCAAAACTTCCCGCGCATTTTCGCTTTATAAGTTTCAATAACTTTTTTTTGCTAGCGATTATTCTTAATTGTCTGATTTATTATTTATTAACGATCTATTCTTTCCAGCTCAAAGTATCGTCTACTTGAACACCTAGATATCGGATATATCTGGCTCTAAATAATGTGATACAATTAGTAGTAGATAGTATTGACTAAAAAGTGTTCCATTATATGATAAAGAATGTAATGTGATAGTAATGTCTTCAGCTGGACCTGGAGTTGCATACCTCGTGTACCAGAGGTTGTCGTGAAGCGACAATTAAGAACAAAAAGAATCTAACCTAAGAGCAACAAAACAACAAAAATACAACAAAAACAAATAATATATTTAAGATTCAAAAGATATTTACAATTTTATATAACAAAAATGGAGTATGAAGGTGAGGTTGGATGATGTGATTTACAAATTATTTAAAAAAGGTAATAAAAAAAGGAGATTAGTGTCGAAGCTGAGTCTGAAGATCCAAAGTGTGCTCTCAGCGCCTGGAACGAGCACGCACGGCGTAGGTGAGAAGGCGTGGGCGTCTCTAGGCGACGACCTCAGGTGAATGCGGTGATTGCAGGATCCGGCGATTTCAGGCCAGACAGGGGCTTGCAGGATCCTCAGCGACTTCAGACAGCACAGAGGCCTGCAGGATCCAGTGACTGCAGGCGGAACAGAGGTTTGCAGGTTCCGGTGACTTCAGGCGGAACAGAGGTTTGCAGGTTCCGGCGACTCCAGGTAGAGCAGAGACTTGTAGGATCCCGGCGACTTCAGGCAGAGCAACGGTTTGTAGGATCCGGCGACTTCAGGTAGAGCAGAGGTTCGTAGAGTCCAGTGGCTTCAGGCAGGACAGAGGCTTGCAGGATCCCGGGGCAGTGCGGCCCCGGGATAAGGCCTTTAGGAGATGCTTCCAATTCGAGAACTGAAGCGAGACTGAATTTCTTCACCGATTGTTCGGCTTTTATACCTTTCTAGAGAGAACGGAAAAATTATTTAAATTAAACGCAAATTTTTTGTAAATGGTCAAGAGGAAAGAGTATTTATGTAGAATTATCGAAATAGAAACAACAGACCGGTAGCAAATTTGAATATAATTGTCATAGAGACCAAATAAACAACAATGTCAAAATATGTCAAGTTTTGGTTTTAGGCTTGTAATAAAAAAACGGAAAGATTTGAGTGAAAAATGAGATATTATTGATATAGGAAAAAAGGTAGCGCAACAGCATGCACAAAGCCCGAAATTGCAGAGTTACGGAAAACTAAATAAAAGATCGAAAAAAGGTAGACTCCATTGACACCAATTTAAAAGTGCTGATAATGTGAAAATACGAAGTAGAAATGATTTGTTATTGTGTTCTTATGGTTTAAAATCGTTACAGGATCCTATGGAAATAAAGGTGATGTAAAATATACAGTTTTGAGGTGAATGCAGAAAATCGAAACAGAATGGAAAAATGAATTTAAAATAATGTAAAATGATATGTAAGTAGCATAACACTACAAGGTATTTAGTTTTAGAAATATTTAATTTAAGCAACTCATTCTCTAACCAGGCTGAGACCTTTTCCAAACAGGTCTCCGCAAAAGATTGAGCTTGTTTCCAACTCTGACCATGAAATAGTAGGACTGTGTAAAAAGTTTAATATGCTTTTGATGATTATTCAAGAATTAATACTACTTTCTCGGATTCAGACTATTATTATAAAAAACGAGAAATCTATGTCATGCAAAGTCAAAACTTAGAAATCGGAAACGTTACCAATATGTCGGTTTTATAATATTAAAATAGCTATGATGTAAGCTATAGTTAATACCTTGAACTTATCATAGATCAAATTATTTCAAATAAAATGTCTCATAATAGATATATCTGATAAATAACTCAATTATTCTAATTAATAAGTCATTAATAGTTCAATTATTAATTAAGATTTCATTTTAAGCTACGACTTCTCAAGTATAATTGAAAAAAAAAGTTCGTTGAAAAGTTTGCATAACTTTACAATACGTTAAATGCAACGCAGCCATTTTAAAAATGAATTTCTCTTTAAGATCTTGAATTACCAAAGGATTTTCTAAATGTTAAAACATTTGCTAGAAGAATTAACTACCGATGAGAAAGAAAGATTCCCGAGTGGCATCCTCATACCCGCAAGCAAAGTGTATGATGGTCCTCGCACTTGATAAAGTGACGGCCAGAGTGATGGAGTGAGTCGAAAGCAGGAAGCTCAGATCCACATTTTGTGGCATTCTTTGGGGGAAGTCTATGATCAGTGATGAATTTATTATATTTTTATTTCATTGTATTGGAACAACAAACAGCTTAATAAGATATTAACATATAAAATAAGATCAAACGGGAAAAAAATGTTAATAGCATTAAGAGGATATTAACATGTATTCACATACACATTTTATAAAATACTAATAAGCAGAAACATCTCGATAAATATGAATATTATGTTCACAAGTATAATTTGTACAAAAATCTTTTTAAGAATAATTGCTTTGATAATATTTTTAAAAATAATTACCTTGGTTATCACTGACCTCTATATATACAAGTATGCTGTACTGGCTATACCATACAAAATGCTTCTGCCTTCTGATTCTGATTTGAAGCACCTTCATTGTTCGTACCGGGAACTAAAACTGACATAATAAGCCAGTCTGTTGTGTTATTTAGATGTTATCTCTGTATTTTAAGCTTTTAAACTTAAAAATGAAAGTATTTTATGTGATTTGATTATATTTGATTTAATTCCATAATAAGAATTATTTTTAGTAATAGTGTGTAATATATAAAACTCGTTACCAAAAGGAAAGTGGAAGAACATTCCACAAATAAGTTAATTTACAGCTAATATTAAACAAATTAAAACTATTTGATAATAACGGTACTTAAAAATTTATTACTAATCTCAATATCGTAATTTTTTTTATAAAAATACTAGTAATGTTATTAAACATTACTAACATTCCCTTTAACCACTTCTGGTAAGCTTTAAATGCTTGTGTTAGAAATGGTTCACGACAGTAGTCGAATGGCAGATTCTAACCCACGACCTTTCGAGTTCGCGGTCCGCGCCCTGCCATTAGGCTACTGACGCTTGAATTATTAATTATCAACATGTTTGTCTTTATATTACTGAGTTTTGATATACAATGAAATTTAATAGGGTTGTCGAGTTCCTTGTCTATAATACTTATCGATGTTCTTTTCTACCCATATCTGTTAACAACTAAAGTCGCCGACAACAGATAATTATGAAATGTTTATTAATTAACAGGTTTCCAACTGAACCTAGACTAAAAATATGGCTAAAAAGCATAAAAAGTGTGAATCGTGAAAGGCGTCTGAAACAAAATGATTATTTTTGTTCTTAACCCTTCAAAGACGACTGTTTTAGTAGACATGAGAAATGCACCAACTTGAAAAAGTACAATATAACCACAATATTTTCTGGTGGTACCAGTACCAGTAAGTATAAAAGTATTTGATTATTATTTCGAATTGGTTTTTTATTTCTTCTCTTCTTATTTTCCCTCAGACTCAAGGGCCATGTATAGAAAGGTCGCCTGATGATGACTTTGTGTTTAAAAGACGTAAATTTGTTAAATCTGTTTAAATATGACTGATTTATTATATCAAGGGAATAAATTTATTATGGGACTGCAAAATTATTAATGTTCTTAGTGAGCTCGCGTGAGTTAAGGTGATAAATAGCTCCTCACTAAACGGGTTCCCGTGTCGTGGCAGGGGGAGAGGGTGTGCGTAGCCGTGGCTTAGTAACGTGTAGGGCGACTCACATGGCTGGCCCGAAGTGAAGGGCTGGCCTAAGGTGGCCACTCTGAATGGACTTGTCGAGCCCTTGAATAGGTTTTAGTGGGCTGCGTCTAGAGGAGTGTCCTCTCCCTAAATCGCTGCAGCGATGCGCCACTCGACTATCCTCCGCGACTACTACTGGGTAGGCCTGGCTATATAGCATTTTTATCGATATGTTTTGTCACACAGTCTTATCTCTATTATTAGTACCTTGGACGATTACTTCTGCTGTCAGTGCCAAAATGGCGAAAATCAAATCGCCTCCCAAATGTCACGGTGTATAGCCAGCCCATATATAGAGGTCAGTTTTAGTTATGGAATAGTTCAAAATCATGTCGGTCATAAATACGTTGACCGATATGATTTTGACCTACCTATTGAACAAAGAAAGAGTGTGACTGACCTAAAATATATTTGACAGATAAAAAATATTTACGAGTAATTGACTTATTAATTATTTAAATATTTCATTATTGTGATCATCATCACTTTAATATAGCCAATCAAAGTCCTAACCCGTCGTAGGGTGAATTTACCTTAATCGTTACGCTTGGCAGGCGAATTGATAACAATCGCATTGCCAGACGTCTCGCACGTTTGGGGCCGCGGCCCGTCGCCGGTCTGGGGTATTTTACGTCTGTAGGAAACGAGGTGGTTATATTACCATCTATCGGAAGCAATTAGATTTTTTTAAGTAGTATAAGTGTGATGGTAAGTGGTTTCTTCGGCCCATAGACATCTACATATATCCTCGTTTGCGAATCAAAATACAGATGTATTGTCAGCCGTGAGGATGAAGCTGGAGTTTCTCTTTTCCAGTAAAAAGGGTCACCGGTTCTGTACACTCACCATATGAAACACAGCAGTATTAAGCTGCTATTTTGCGTAGGTGTACTGTGTAAACGTAGTTCTTTTCCGATCGCGCGGACCTACTCGTGCTACTACGTTTTTCATAAAGGGTTTTCTTTAATATATTCTCATCTGTAGTTTACGCAATAATATGCACATTATATTATATTTTGTTCGCATTAGATAGGATATGACTTAGATATCTTTTCGATATTCCGATTCAAAATATAAGACACCCCGGGGACTGACATACGTCTCCCTGTTTCGTGTTACCATAATAATTTAAATATCAATATTAAGCTACACATAATATGCTCGAATGGAATGGAATAGAATGTTTTTTTTATTCAATATTGATTATTAAATAATACTTATTAAAAGTCATTTTTTATTTACCACTGATTACGAAAATACCTCTGCCCTGGGAAGAACCAGCAAGAAACTCAGCGGGACTTTTATCAAACATATTTCACGTAACAATAATTTTATTTGTACAATCTTTAAATGAATTTTCATAGAACTAGTATGGTGGCGATCTACTTATTCCCAGGAGTTATTTTCATTCATTTATTCCTTGATATTATAATATTTTTTTATAGGATTGCGTGACAAACGAGCACACAGTCCACCTGATGGTAAGTGGTTACTGTGACCTATAGACATCTACATCTATCCTCAATAAAGACTCAAGATGCAGATGCGTTGTCACCCGTGGGGACTAAGATGGAATGCCTCTTTGCCAGTAAAAAGGGTCTCCGGTTCTCTACACTCACCATACGAAACACAGCAGCGTTAAGCTGCTATTTTACGCTGGTTTTCTGTGAGAGCGTGGTCCTTCCCCGGTCGAGCCGACCCATTCGTGCTACAAACATAATATAGCTGCAGCATGGCTCTGCCACGTAACCTTTTTTGTACAGTTTTTCTTTAATACAACTATCAAGCTCAACATATAATATGCTCGAATAATCCTAAGCACTTACGTATGTACCTAAAGACATAAAATACATATAAAAAATTATTTTTTTGTCTGTGTTATCTAAATAACTATTGAGTTAAGGAGGTTACTCGTGTTATATAAACCATTTCTAATATTTTTGTCTGTTCGACTTTCTTTCCTGGATAATTTTCGGAATTTTTTTGCACATCTGTTGATAGTTTTTCGATCTACGACTCTCTAAGTTCTCGCTAAGTCAATTACTCATGCAAGGAAGTTAATACATATCTTCGTCACAGAATTTAATAACTTAGAGAAATCCCAGCTACAGAAAAGTCACAGCTCTTTCCATAACTCACTTAGTGCCGGCTTCGCCGTTTGCTTCGGAAATCAAGATGAATAAAACCAGAATTTGCTTCACTGAGTTCCAATGTATAATTTAATTTGATCTCAGTTTTCATCAATCTGATTTCACCAGTTCGATTTTGATTGCGTTTACGAAAACTAAGTTTACATGAAAATGTCGTCATAATCATAGACAAAAGCTCCATGTGATTCGTATTCGCAGAATATTGGCAATATGAAACAGTAATTTGCTGCGATTACATAAATTACTTCGCAAGCTGTGACTTTAATACAAAATTTGCAGTATGATTGATGGTATGAACTAAACGCAGTTGCCAAAATTGTCATGTAGACTAGACGCTCCTCCTAAACTGTTATTCACGTCTCACGTGTCTGTTTTATTTCGTTTTCTTTTAAGATAATAATTAAGTATTTTTAGTGATTTTCTGTTTTGATATGATTGTTACGTATTTTTTTTTGTTATCAAATAAATTTATCCGACGTGGTATGAGCGAGGTCTATATTTAGCGGTTGAACTATGAGGGGGAGGTCTTTATTTAGCGGTGGACTTGTGATATTATGTCATGATCAGCATCGTCGTGCTTACGACCACTAAACACCACTCATTAAAACATAAATAATATCATAGTTACGGTATAGGCAATATTATGTTGTTTTATTATTTATATTATTATATTATTAAGTAGATCAAAATTCAATACATAAAAAAGCAATTTGTAAAATTCACATCAATCCGTTGATTTATCTTTAAATTTAATCCTATAATGAATTGAATACAACAGACTGGATCTAGAAAAGCACTAATCTGAATAGAAGCATTCATTTAGTTAGTCAGTCAATCAGACAAACTAACGAACGTAGAAATAGACGGCGACAAAAAGCGAACTAATGGACGCCCCCCCCCCCCCCCCAATCGAACCAAGAAACGAATTTGGCAAACTATACGCTTGTATTTCATAATATTGTAAAACAACAAAATTTTCTCAATAACGCAATCCAAATTTTTTTAGCGTATTTCTCTAGTATCTGTACTGTATTTTTAATATTATTGCCATTAATATTAAAAATATTTGAAATGGAAACTACAATCCTGTACCTAAAGTTATCTAAAGTTAAGTACTTGATTAGTGATTACATTAACAAAATTAAGTACGAAAGTACGTACCTATAATATGTCTCATCCTGCAAACAAATGAAAAATAAAACTAAATTCAACCGAGGTAAGTTTTTTTACCTTTAAATATATAACAGGTGTGTTTTCATCAAGAAGTTCTTAGTAGTAGCCCGGGGCGGTGATTTTAGCGGTGTTTCATCCATGTGCCTCAGAAAACACTTAAAGCCGTTGCTTCTGCGTCTTATCTCTTTATATTTGTGTCGGATTACCGCCCCTTCGGACTATGAGAGCAAGGGAATAGAAAGTGCATTTATGCGCAATCACTCGTGATTGAAAATCTTTTCCTGCGTCATTGAAGTAAAATTACGTAACTTACGTACCTATTATAGAATACTATTAGGTACTTTTTACTTAAAGATTCGTACATAATATCTAAATGTCCTGCATAAATGGTTGGTCTTAGTTGAGACTGGCCGCCATGACCGTAATTCAGCCAAAAGGGTTTGATGGGTATGTTGGAAAGATACATATTTTTTTTAAATATTCACCGGTCAAATCATTTAAAATTTAAATATTCAAAAACAGATTTACTTAATATAAATATAACGCATTTAAAAACTTAATATAATTATATTTAAAACCTTTTATTATAACCTATGGTAGTAACAAAATCTTCTTTTAATTCAGCGCTAACGCCATCAAGTTGCAAATTGAATAATACTAACCTATACGCAATGATAAATAGACGACTTTACCACATAAGGGGTAAATTGGCGCAGATTTTTTAAAATTCTAAAGTATGTATTATTCCTAAATATCATAATTTCATTCTACGAATTTTCCCACCACCATGTCATTGAAAACTATTTTTTTCACGCAAACTTTGCACTCTCGTCATATCACTTTAAGTTAAGATTTCGGAAAATAAAAAGTGTTTAATTCATTAATCCAAAAATATGAGCACTAATTTCTAAGTTACAAAAATCATTTAATAATATTTCTCCAAATAAATTTGAAATTGCCTCGTAAAAAAGTTTCTTAAAAGCTGTATCACCAAATTTCATCTTCCAAGACATAAAATTTTCCAAACTCCTTTCTTAACGGATGCTTACATTACAAAAGGAAGCTATGGTCCTATTTTTACGCTTCTACGTCCAGCGGATAGAACTGTGCATCTAAATACCTTAGTTTTATACAAAATTTGCAGCTTAGCGAATAATAGCAGCTTAACACTGCTGTGTTTCCTATGATGAGCGTAGAGAACCGGAGACACTTTTTATTGAAAATGAGGCATTCCATTTACTAAGACTAGTAGTTAGTAGTGAGGACTACCTCACGGGTAACAACGCATCTGCTTTTTAATTCTTAATCGATGTTAAATTTAGATGCCTATGGGCCACAGCATCCACTTACCATCAGCTGGAATGTGCGCTCGTTTGTTACCCTTATGCTATAAAAAAATATATATAAGATTTTTCTCTTTTCAGTAAACTTTTTTTCGCAGTCAGGTTTTTTTATTACTGTATAAACCTTTAAGCTTGTTTTTGAAGTATTTTATACAATAAAGTGTAAATATATGTATAATATTTTTCACGTGGTAGAGCCATGCTGCGGCTATATTAGTAGTATAGTTGTAGCACGAATGGGTCGGCTCGACCGGGGAAGGACCACGCTCTCACAGAAAACCAGCGTAAAATAGCAGCTTAACGCTGCTGTATTTCGTATGGTGAGTGTAGAGAACCGGAGACTCTTATTACTGGCAAAGAGGCATTCCATCTTAGTCCTCACGGGTGGCAACGCATCTGCATCTTGAGTCTTTATTGATGATAGATGTAGATGTCTATGGGTCACAGTAGCCACTTACCATCAGGTGGACTGTGTGCTCGTTTGTCACCCTATCCTATAAAAAAAATATCCAAATAAATACACACATAAATGTCTGACGTTATAAATATATGTTCAAGGTTAATTGACTGATAAACGTTCGAGTGCTTTAGTAAATAAGAATTATTTTGTATGATAAGTGAACATTCATAAGTGTATTTACTTACACTTGTAACGAATAAAATACGTAAACACATTTTAATGAATAATGTCCTCCAGACCGAATTTCGATCACGGCGGCCAGTCTCAACGGAGACCAGCCATCAGGACAAGATTATCGTGGATGAATGTGAGCGCAATCACAGGTGCACCTCTCTATTCTCTCACTCTCATAGTCCAATGGGACGGCAAGCTGACACGACCGGAGAAAAGTCAGGCAAAGAAACAACGGCTTTGGGTGCTTTCCGAGGCACGGTGATGTAACACCGCCAACTTCCTAACTCCGGGTCGCTATTGAGAATTTTTTGACAGAAAAATCCAATTTTTGGCCCGACCCGGGATTCGAATCCGGGACCTCATGATCAGTTGCGGTTTAGACCACCAGACCAACAAGGCGGCCTGAATATCTCAGAATGGACTATAATATTTTATATGTTACAGCTAATGTTATTGTAAATAATAAATTTAAAATTATCCGGTGTGACGGCCCATTACTATTAACTATCTGATTAGGGGTTGACAAAAATACAATTTTATTAAATTAAAAACATTATTTACCAAGCGGATTAGTAAGCTGAAGTGGCAATGGGCCGGCCATATAGCTCGAAGAACCGACAACCGATGGGGAAAAAATATTCTCGAGTGGCAGCCTCGTACCGGCGGACGAAGTGTAGGGCGTCCCCCCTCTAGGTGTAGTGACGACCTGGTAAGATATGCAGGAAGTCGATGGATGCAGGTGGCTCAGGACCTTGCTTTGTGGTATTCCTTGGGGGAGGCCTATGTTCAGCAGTGGACTTGTGAAGGGCTGTAATGATAATGATGATTATTTTATTGAATTTTTTCACGGATTAAATAGACTATTTTATTTTATATTAAATGAAAAAAAAATTGTGATTTTTTTACTTGAATATCCAAGAATTCAGGCATTTCACCTGCTCTTAGGGCCTTAATGATATCTGTTATCTTATGCTTAGTGATCAATTAAAACCGACGCTAAAGCGCGGTTTTGTTAGAATAACAAAGTGAATAATGGACGTGAGAGATAAGGTACGCCAACTTTTATCTCTACAATGTAGGTACGATAACCGACGGGCGCAGAAAGCGAAGAATTAATATCAATATTTTTTGTAATGTATTTAGATATTATGAAAAAGGCGGTTAAGCCTAAGCCTTTTGCCAACTCTGCCTTTTCTCTGCGTGATGTCCCATATTTAAATCGTAGATACATAGGTAAATACTTAATCAGTAGGTGTATCTAAGGTGTGAAAATAAAACTTAATGCGTTGCATGAATGTTTACAATCGAAACGGTTTCATCCACAACAGCACCGACAATTGTACCAATTGTACAGTAAATGCGGCCGTTTTAATCACCTTAACCAAATAACGAAGCGTTTATTAGAAGACTATAACCGTTATTAAAAAATTCCGATTCGAGACCTTTTTTTATAGGAAACGGTTACAAACGAACACACAGTTCACCCGATGATAAGTGGTTGCTGTGGCCCATAGACATGTACATTTATCCTCGTTTGCGAATCAAAACGCAGATGCGCTGTCTCTTTTCCAGTAAAAAGGGTCTCCGGTTCTCTACATTCACCATACGAAACACGGCAGCGTTAAGCTGCTATTTTACGCCGGTATTATGTAAGAGCGTGGTCTTTCCCCGGTCGAGCCGACCCATTCGTGCTACAACTATACACTAACAAAGCTGCAGCATTGCTCTGCCACGTATAAACCTTATCAAGTAAGAAATAATAATGGGACTCACGTCTTCTACTTTAGAAGCCCCGGGGGACCGAAATGGGCGAGTTTTTATCGCCTACGAATACGAGAATTTATTGAAAACATTTCTTTCAAGGAGTTTTATTACCTAGCCTTACTTACTAATATAATTCATAAGTAAAGGAAGACTTAACAATAAGAAGGACTCCTTCATCTTTTGTCGTTCGAAAAGTCAAACAGAAGAAAATTATTTCACTGCAGCTTATGATCTATAATATTTCCATCGCTTTCTGAGTCATTATTGCTTAAACAGATTTGACATAGTGAGGCACTTCGGTTAAACAGTCAACGAATTATAACTATTTATACGATATAACTATCTGAAGACAACGAATATATTTTTTTTTATTTTTGTCGGCGTTTAATGCCAAAACTGAATTACCTACAAATAATAAAATTGTATAAATCATCCACCCAGAAATAGCATGCCCCGGTTTTTTCATTTTAAAACTAAAAACATGGAATAAAATACTAGAATAGAAACATTTCCATTTTATTCAACGTTTCTATTTATTAGTGTGCAGCAATGCGTTAAGGTACGTCTCTATATTTAATAACACAAAGCTTGAGCCAACGATCAAGGAAAAGTATAAATCCGCTTTCGTTTCTTCTTACATTCCATCGTATCTACGTACTAAGAACGAATTTCACTTTGTTACCACGAATAAATTCAAAGAACCCTTTTATTAAAATTTTAATAAATACGACGCTTGTATCAAATTTTAAAGAATGGTAAATGGAATTTTAGGATCATGCTTCTTTATAAGTATGAATATTATTTAGATCTTATGGGCTTAAATCACGCTCACAACTAACTAAAATAAGAAAACTTTTATATTTCGTGATTTGGTTAGGCAGAAACAATATGTAGCTGAATGAAACCGCATACATAACTGTAACCAATATCCCATATAGATTATCAACTTGTATCACTGACCTCTATCAAAGAGAATATAATCACTACGTTTAACCTCTATATATACAAGTACGCTGCACTGGCTATGACATACAAAATGCTTATGCCGATTTGAAGCGTCCTCATTGTCCGTACCGGGAACTAAAATTGACATAATATGATAAAGTCTTGTATTATTGAAATCGTATTTTGAATTTTTAAACTAAAAAATGAAAGTATTTTATGTGGTTTGACAATGCTTGATTTTAGTTACATAATAAGAATTATTTTTAATAATAATCAGACTGTGCGTAATATATAAAACTCGTTACAAAAAGGAAAGTGGGATAACATTCCACAAGTAAGTGAATTTGCAGCCAATACTAAGCAAATTAAAACTATTTGATAATATAGGTACTTAAAAAATTGTTACTAGTCTTAATATCGTCATTACCAACATGTTTGACTTTATATTACTGAGTTTTGATAAACAATAAAATTTAATAGAGTTGTCGAGTTTCTTGTCTGTAATACTTATTGATGTTTTTTTCTACCCATATCTGTTCACAATCAAAGTCGCCGACAACAGATAATTATCAAATGTTTATTAATTAACAGGTTTCCATCTGAACCTAGACTAAAATTATGGCTAAAAAGCATAAAAATTGTGAATTGGCGTCCGAAACGAAATGATTATCTTTGTTCTAAACACTTCATAGACGACTGTTTTATTGGACTTGGGAAACGCACCACTTTGAAAAAGTACCGTACACCCACAATATTTTCTGGTAGTAACATTATCATTAAGTATAAAAGTATTAGATTATTATTTCAAATGTTTTTTTATTTCTTCTATCCTTTTTTCCCCCATACTCAATGGCCATAGTCTAGTGTAGAAAGGTCGCCTAATGATAACTTTGTGTTTACGAGACGTAAGTTTGTTAAATCTGTATAATTATTATGAACAATTTATTGTATCAAGGGGATAAATTTATTTTGGAACTGCAAAATTATTAACATCCTTAGTGAGTTTGCGTTAGTTTAGCTGAGAAATAACTCCTCCCTGAACGGGTTCCCGCCTTGTCGTGGAGGGAAAGAAGTCGAGGGGGGGGGATTAGTAGCCGTTGCTGGGAAACCCATGGTAAATGTAGGGTGACCCTACATGGCTGCCCCAAAGTGAAGGGATGGCTCAAGGTGGCCACTCTGAGTGGGCTTGTCGAGCCCTTGTATCTGTGTTAGTGAGCTGCGGCTAGTGGAGAATCCTCTCTCTATATCGCTGCAGGTGGAGTCGCAAGGGAAGAGGATTGTTGGTATGGTAATTCGCCACTCAAAAATCCTCCGCGATTTTGGCGGGACTGTACCACTTGATGCTTCCGAGTGCTCGTTTTTTCTTGGCTTCATGGCCTCCATATATCGGGCTCGAGAAGTCGGGGAGGGAAGTCCTCAACTAAGGAAGGGTCCACGCTGGTGGGGACGCGGATGTGCTTGAAAGCGTTTCCGTGGCCCTGTCAATGTGTGGTGAAGGTGGAACATCGGGGGGTTTTAGTAGGAGCAAGTCCAACATAATCCGTTCTTGCCCCCGCAATGCAGGTATGCGTAGGCATTTTATCATTTGAAACTCGGAACAAATCCATTCTGTAGTTATGAATAAAAACGTAGATAGATCAACGCAGAGTCGATCTTGGTCTTATATTAGGTATTAAGCTTGCGTCTAGGGCCTAGGTATTAATTGATACATTTATTTATTAAAATTTATTAAATTAAATCGCCTCATTATGTCAAGGTGTATAGTCAGTTCATATATAGAGGTCAGTGACTTGGATACATTGGTGTAGCTACCATAGGACTAGGCGGGGCAGTGCCCCTGGCCAAAGGGGCCCACGGGATTCTTTTATCGGGATAAAATAATCCTATGTCTTACACAGGTCGAGGTCTATCCGTGTGCTAAATTTTGTCCAAATCCATCCAGTAGTTTTCGTGAAAGCATAACAAACAAACAAAATTTCACATTTATTGTGACATTATTAGGAAAAACGATTAAACATTGTCTGCTGCGTTACACGTACGAGCCATGCAATCGTAGATATCAATGTCCGGCAATTTATATTATCCATGCCTCGTGGGACCCAACGAATATACGAATATCGCCAAGTACGTTCATATGAATTCGATACACGGTTTTATAGGAGTCTAATCGAATCCACGACATTATCGTCTTATTACTGTTATGTAAAACCTTGTGAAGATGTACTAACCAAAACAACTTTAAAAACGTCACAGATGGCTGTATTTTAAAATTAATAATGGAGCTTAAAGATTCTTATAAAAAGCAAAAGTGTAGTAGTGTAACTGGTGAAACATGACTTTCCCGCCCCAATCAAACCCTCTCAACAATCTGAGAATGCATATACTCAGTCGTGAGCCATATTTGTTAATTGTTGTAGTCGTGATATTGTTTAGAATAAAACACAAGTAATTTGCTAACGTATATGCTTCGTTTAATGCTCGGACAACCGACTGAATGTTTCTCCTCTTACCCTCTATGTGAGAACATTACAATCCCTCCACCCTCACTTCAAAAAAATAACACCTAATTACATAATCTATAATACAAAATTACTTAAATATTAATCTAACAAACATGTTCAGCTTTAATATTTGTACTTAGCACTAGGATTTCTTGTGGAACGAACATGATAACGGCGTTTGTTAGGCTCTCTCGACGTAAGGTCAAGGACATTTTCAGATTGAGAACATTCATTTGAGTCTGGGGACACATTAGGACCTACACTTGGCTCTATACTTTCCCCTTCTACTTCGGGCTCGTTCGTTACAATTTGGTTAGGATAATCGGTTTCTTGCACTGAGTGTCCGCTACATTTTAAACCAGTTCCCCGAAAGAACTAGATAAAACGACATTATCCTTCCCTTTGTTATGTTGCTTTGTTATACATAACTCTAAACCACTAAATCTAAATCTAATATTCTATTACCAATTTTTTTTGAACAATACCCTTTTTCCATGTACGAGTATGTTTATTACCGTTATAAAAGTAATGTTTAACCAACACTTGATCTCCTTTTTTTAATTCAACACTGCGTTGTCATCCATAGTTTCTAGTTTGTGAGATCTGTTTAAAGCAAACATTTTGATTAGATTTAAAAGACAATGTTGAAGGTGAGTTTTGTGACTCAAGCGATTTCGTGCCTCGCAACAGATCGAAACGACAACGTAACGTACGGCCAAACATCAATTGAGCAGGAGAAAACCCTGTTGTTGTATGAACGGAGTTACGATAGCTAAACAAAAGGTTATTTATTTTTTTATTAATTGAAACTTGATTATTTCTTTCGGTTAGAATTATTTTTATACCCCTTTTTATTGTTTTAACACTGTTTTCCGCTTGTCCATTCGAGACGGGATGATAAGAAGGGCTAGTTATGTGTTTGATTTCGTTAATACTACAAAACTCGTTAAACTCATTAGAACAGAAATTTGTTGCGTTGTCCGTTACTAATGCTTTCATTAAACCAAACCTACTCATAACGTCTTCCAATTTTATAATAATCGATAAGGTGTCTGTTGACTGCATAGAATAACATTCAATCCACTTGGTATGAGCGTCAACGGTGATGAGGTAATGCTTACCCTGTAGTGAAAACATATCAAGGTGCACACGTTCCCGAGGATGCTCCGGGTAGGGCCACGGAGAGAGCGGAGAGCGTGGTGGGGCGGATCGCATTGTACTGCATATGCTATATGAACCTATTTTTTGTTTAATATGTTTGTCGATATTTGGCCACCACATACGCGATCTCGCTTTCGCTTTAGTTTTCACAATTCCAAAATGGGAACTATGAAGTTCATTTAAAAGTTGCTCCCTAAATATTGTAGATATTACTAATTTATGCCCCCTAAGAAGACAACCGTTTTCTACGCTAAGTTCAAACCTACAATTATAATACGGTTTAAAATTATCATTTAGTAATTTTCCTGGCCATCCTTTGTTTACGTATTGCGCTACTCGCTTTAGAATCGCATCTTCCGCTGTCGCTAACTTAACGTCATTTAACATAACCGGTTTCAAAATATTATTCGTTAAAAAATTTATGTACAAACATGTATCTACCTCTGGGCTAAACTCTTCGTTGCAATGGCGCATACCGTGTATTGATCGGGATAGAAAGTCTGCAATGTTATCATCGCTCTTAATATACTTAATATTGAAATTATAACTCGACAAAAATAGAGAATATCTTTGTAACCGATTTGCTGCCAACTCTGGGATTCCTTTTTTATCATCAAATATTGTTATGAGCGATTTATGATCTGTACGCAAAATGAACGGTGTCATTCTACCATATAAAAAATAGTGAAACTTTTTCACCGCGAAAACAAAGGCCGCAGCTTCTTTTTGAATCTGTGCGTAATTGCACTCTGCTTTCGAAAGTGAACGTGATGCATAGGCAATGACGCGTTCCTCGCCATTCCCTTGTACTTGCGACAGCACAGCGCCTAATCCCTCAGGCCCCGCGTTCGGTGTAACTATCGTCGTCAGCTGGGGGTTATAGTGAGCTAACACCCGTTCAGAAGCCATTTCTTGTTTAATAGCATTAAAAGAGTTTTCGTGCTCCTCTCCCCAATGCCACTCCGTGACGGCTCCGTGGCGCAGTGGCTTAGCAATGAGTTGCTGTGCTGGGGGCCGCGGGTTCGAATCCCGCACGGAACAAGTACTTGTATGGCCTACATATAATTGTTCCGAGTCTGGATGTTTGTCCTTGTGCAATTTATGTTTGTAAACTGCCTCCACGATACGGGAGAAAATCCTAGTGTGGGGGTAACGTTTTAAAAAAAATTAAAAAAAATGCCACTTTGTGTCCTTTTTTAAAAGACAATTCAAAGGGCTTAGAACACCGGAATTATTAGGAACGAAACACTTATAATAGTTTACTAGGCCCAGAAATTATTTTAATTCACTTATATTTTTGGGTCGTTTACAATTTAAAATAGCGTCAATTTTTTTTTGTGGCTTGTGAAGTCCGTTTTTATCTATTACAAATCCTAAATATTCCACCGAATTCCTAAAAAACTCACACTTATCTTTCTTTAACCGCATACCAGCTGCCTCTAATCTGCTTAAAACATTCTCTAAACGTTCCAAGTGTATACTACGATTTTCACCCGTCACTAAAATGTCATCAATGAATATGCAAACACCTTCAATATCACCCAGTAATTTTTCAAGAGTTTGCTGAAAAATAAAAGGAGCATTGGATAATCCAAAAACTAGCCGGTTATAACGGTATAAACCCTTGTGGGTATTAATGCAAGTCAGCTGTTTCGACTCATCCAGTTCCAACTGGTTGTAGGCCCTAGAGAGGTCAAGTTTGGTAAACTCCTCACCTCCATGGAGTTTGGCAAATATTTCTTCAATACGCGGTACTGGATAATTATCTACATACAGAGCTTTATTTAGGGTGACAGAATAATCCCCACAAATCCTAATATTTCCATCGGCCTGCAACACCGGAACTATTGGTGTAGCGATGTCGGAATGATCTATTTTTTCTAAAATACCTAATTCCACCAACCATTTTATTTCAATTTCTACCTTATTTTTTAGAGCAAACGGTACAGGGCGCGGCTTAAAAAATTTTAAAGGTACATTTGGTTTGATTTTCAAGGTAACTTTAAATTTATTAAATCTCCCCAATTCGTCAGAAAATAATTTTTCATATTTTTTTAAAAGCTTAGAATCTAAATCGCTCTCATTTGCACTATAATAACATGACCCACAAATCTTTAACTTAAACAAGCTCAAAAAATCACGTCCCAACAAAGTAGGTAATTTATGTATTGTATCGATTACAAAAAATGTTATTCGCTTTGTACATTTTTCATACGTTAACGGTAATTCCACGGAACACTTGGGTGCTATCTTACTCCCGTTATAACAATTTAAAAAGATATTAGAAAAACGCATTGTAAATGTTCGCGCAAAACGCTGTTGTCGGAATGGACGCCAGAGGGCACTCGGCTCGGTGCGAACTGGTTTGAAGTTCGGCCGAGCGTGGCAGTGGCGCGCGGGTCGCGAGTGAAAAGGCTCAGTCGTCAGTCGTCTGCCAGGTGTGCTTGGAATAGCACGCTGTCATTCTTGTGCGGGAACCGCGGAAGGCTCAGTCGTCAGTCGTCTGCCAGGTGTGCTTGGAACAGCACGCTGTCATTCTTGTGCGGGAACCACGGAATAGTTAGGGCGTCTAGTAAATATCCCGTCTAGGATTTATAACGCGCATTCCCTGTTTGGATAGCCTTTCCCGGGACTTATTGGGTCCGACTCAGAATCTGTATAAGTGCATTCGACAATATAAGTTAGTGCGGCCTCTGATATTCTAGAACTAACTGTTGCAACGCGAAACGGTAGTGACCTTTGACCCAGAAACTCCGTGCGTGTTTTATGCGGTAACCTTATACCCAGCGATAGTTAGTGGCTTCTGTAAGTTAGTTAATCGTACGATAGAGTTAAGTGACTGTTATCGTGACGAACAAGGAAAGTGAATGTGGACAAAGCCTCGGAGGGCCCCCTCAAGTTGGAGCGGTGTCGACGCCCGGGCTGCTGCCGACGGCTAAGGTCTAGGTTCAATCACCATCAGTCACACCCAGATACACACCACATCACCATTCTTTCCCTTGCACTACACAACCACATGCGACCTGACCGACTCCGGAGGGACCAGTCGCCTTGGATATAGGTAAGTAAGCTTCGTCCAAATTCCTTCCGGTCGACTGGCCGTAGTATAACGCTTCCCCATATATTTTAGTGTAATTAGAGAGATTCCACGTGGCCACATTGAGGCTCGACCTACGTCTGCTCGGGAAGTCTTCAGCTCATGGGCCCCTGAGGATCTGATCCTTTAAGGGAGCAGCCGTAGACCGTAACAATCTGGTAGCAGAGCGCGGTTCCGGGTTCGATTCCCGGTCGATCCCGACCATAGTGTTTGATAAACATTAAACAATTCTGGTGGCAGGGAGCGTTGGTTTGATTGGTTTAATTTATATCTACAATCACGCCCGTCCGTAATACGTAAAAATATTTTTGATACGTAATAATAGAATTATTTCCCTTGGTTGTTTGTTGCTTGCCTTTTTTTTGGTTAGTAGGTAGTTTGAAAAGCCGCGCCCTAGGTTGCGCAAGCGGGAGTTTTTCTAGAGATATACGTCATGTAGGTAGATGGTTATTTTTATGTAATCGGTTAATTATCGTTGTCGGATAGTTGTAGTGGATTACTTATCGAAGGGTCGATTTCCGAGCTAGGCATTTTTTGTTGATCGACGGTGATGTGTATCTTCGTTTATACTGTAATTTGTATTTGAACTAAAGAGTAGTAATTGTATGAATAAAACACAAGTCATTTGCTAACGTATATGCTTCGATTAATGCTCAGACAACCGACTGAATTTTTCTCCTCTTACCCTCTATGTGAGAACATTACAATCCCTCCACCCTTACTTTAAAAAAATAACACCTAATTACATAATCTATAATACAAAACTACTTAAATATTAATCTAACAAACATGTTCAGCTTTAATATTTGTACTTAGCACTAGGATTTCTTGTGGAACGAACATGATAACGGCGTTTGTTAGGCTCTCTCGACGTAAGGTCAAGGACATTTTCAGATTGAGAACATTCATTTGAGTCTGAGGACACATTAGGACCTACACTTGGCTCTATACTTTCCCCTTCTACTTCGGACTCAGTCGTTACAATTTGGTTAGGATAATCGGTTTCTTGCACTGAGTTCATATGCATTCGATACACGGTTTTATAGGAGTCTAATCGAATCCAAGACATTATCGTCTTATTACTGTTATGTAAAACCTTGTGAAGATGTACTAACCAAAACAACTTTCAAAACGTCACAGATGGCTCTATTTTAAAATTAATATTGGAGCTTAAAGATTCTTATAGACCGAAGCAAAAGTGTAGTAGTGTAACTGGTGAAACATGATCTATAATTTTCATTCAGTAATAAACGTACTTCAAAGCATTACACTCGTGTTCCTATTGCTATCAACCTCTCACGCCGCAAGTACATAACATTGTACCATTGCGCCTTGTTTGCTCTCAAACTTCTAAGATATAGTCCATATATACGTCTCACTGCTTGGGCACAAGCTTCCTCAAATTTCCTTAAGTGTTATGTAAGAATATGGATAAGAATAGGTGTTACTGTTTTCGGTCGGTTTTTTTACGAATTAACTTTTCTACTGTTCGATCATTTTTCTGAGCGATCGCGGTTGCCGACATTTCTTCTTTTCTGGTTTAACGGTCATCAGTGTTATTTTGAATTCAGAGAAACAATTTAAAAATGTTGCTTGTGAATAAGCAGACTGACCAAAGGTAATAGCCAAAAGTTTAATCATTCTTGTGGCTTAAACATTTTTTATAGTCATATAACTGTGATATGCGTAAAATCATGTCGACTGAACCCCGTTGCTGCAAGAGAACTTTCTCTAGGTACCCAAGAAAAAAGCATTTCCAAACTCAGGCCTACAAAGAACTTTATAACATGCACTTTATTACTGAATCCAAATTTTAAAATAAAAATTAAGTAATTTTTAAACAATTAAAATGAAGTAAAGAGAACAAATGTGTCAGCACAGCACGTCAAAGGCATCGCGATGGACTTTCCCGCCCCAATAAAACCCTCTCAACAATCTGAGAATGCATATACTCAGCCGTGGGCCATATTTGTTAATATACCAATATTGGTATATTATATTATATATGTTAATATACCAATATTGGTATATTATACCAATGTTAATATACCAATATTAGCTTTCTTAGGATGTAATTACTGTAAAAACGTTCTGATATAGAGTTTAATTAATAGCATCTATTGGTTTACAATGCAAGCAGAATAAAGAATTTAATTAAAAAGTAAAGTATTATTATTATTATTATATTATTATGAGCTATTTCGCGTAAGAATAACATAAATATCAGGAGCAAGAAACAACCCGCTTCTTAGCGTCGCTTTTGCCGGACAAAAGTAAGAAAATTACATTAAATACTCTACTGATAGCATTGCGTTTGAAAGCACCATCTAATTAGAGTAATTACACACATACGTATACTCTGAGACCATCTATTACAGATGTGTCATATGTCATACTTCGAGTGTAATAAAACCATGCCCTGCTTTAAAATACCTATAGCGCCATCTAGGTGAAATTTTAAGTAATTAGTTGATTATTACACTAAAATAAAAACTATGATATTTAGATAATAACGGATAGGAATAATATAAAAACAACCCAAAATCGGATAATGTAATTTTTCAATCTCACGACATTGTAAATTTTAAACCTTTTTGTAGCTGCAAAAGGGGGATATAAGCCTACGGCCCAGCTCCTATGATAGATAGCGTGATGAATCATAATTACGTATTCCTACGCTTCGATCTCTATATAACATGATAGTGAAAGTCTCATCCAAAACGGTTCACAGGTTTTGCGTGATGTATGTTTAGGTAGACAGACAGATAAAGTTTCCAAAAAAATTGCTTCGGCTCGATTATACAATCAAATATGTGATCAAATTTCAAAAAATATTTAATGGACAGAAATCGTCGTGTTAGAATTTTATTATAGTAATAAATGAGCTCTTGTCGTACTTCAATATTTACAACTGGAATCAATGCTAGTATTTAAAATTCATGCAACAACGAGTTAAATTTTTGCTTTAAATTTTATTAGTTGCATTGCCTAATAAACAAAGTAAATTTATTACTGCTTTTATGTTCATAAGTGAATCCATTGTGCGGAGAATTTGTCACAACTGACAGCCTTGGTAGGCGGAATAACGATCACTGTGCTAGATTTTTCTTCCCTTTGACAAAAAAAGTTATTATTACAAACTTAACTCGTACAAGTAAAAAATAATAGAAGTTAAAATAAGAATAATTACATACACATATACGTTCCACTATTGAGCTAGTCATTTCTGAGAAGCTCAATTAGTGCGCTGCAACAGTGCTGTCCGCATCATCTAAAATTGATCAAACCAGTCTTGCTTGCGTGATTTGTTAGACTAATCTGACATAAGCAGGAAAGAGCGAAAATATTTTCATCCTAAGGGGGATCTTCTCGTTCTTCCAGGGGACTTCCCGTTCAGATTAAAAACTACTTTTATTCTCTTTCTTTTTTTTTGCAGCCCTCAAACGTCCAGTGCTTGACACTAGCCAGATATTAGCTGGACATTCTTGGAGGAGGGATTAAACCGTAGTACCACACGACTCGCACCTTTGACGTTGCTCCCCGTCTTTCTGCATATTTATTGCATTCCCTTAGAAAAAAAATACAACGGATGAGATTCATAAAGGCATTCTCTAAAATTGAAAGAAAAAAAATAAAAACGAAAGAATGGTTAAACCGCTATCCATAGCCATAGGTCTTATATCGCCACCTGTCGGCCTCTTACGTCGCCTAGAGGACGAAAAAGATTATCCTACGCCGACATCACACTTCTTTTCATTATACACTATAAGTGTTCATAAGCTCCGGATAAAAGCTTGTATAAAATAATTTAATAACTAAATTCTTTAAAATAAAAGTTTATTTAGACAGACATATACATCATCGTTGCGAGTCCTTAGTTACTTTCGACCTCCAGTTTAGAAGAAAAACAATCTTACTTAATTATTAAGTTGTTAAATATTTTTTATTCATTCAATTCCCATTCTCTTTACTGCAGCATGTTTTTACTTTTTTAATTCTAGTTTCTGATGATGCTGTTAGCCTTTTTGGCTTTTACGGCTCCATCGGGCTGTAAAAAAGGTGTGATGGTATATTACTCTCAACGTTACTTATGTAACGATGTTCAGCTAGGACAGTTAACACTGAACATAGATGAGTTATCTAACGGCCGTCCGAACAGGGAGTGGCGGGTCCCGGCTCTGGCGGCAATCTCGTATCGTGGCCGGTGAGAACATGGCGGTGTGTACGCGGTATATTTGATTGATCGAGATACATAATGATATAGCACTATACGATACGAGAATATGTAGCCGCCCAATCAGTAAGAGCGTGATAGGGACGTTTTTTGAAACCATCATAATTTAGTGTCATCAACGTTGACCGTGGCTATGGAGAACTAGACTAGGCTTGTTGTGTTATATATAATTATTTCTCTATATTTTTAAAATATTTATTTAAATTTCACGTAGTAAAGAAAATAAAGGTAGAGGATAAAAATAGAAGCAGAGTATGGGCAGCAGCATCTTTCTGATAACAGCAAAACAACAATAAAAAAACTGCGGTTGCCAACCCGCTCACCAAGCGTAGAAGCTATGGCAATATACCCCCCATGATAGTAACGAAGAGACGGCCCCCAGTCTCCGGCGGCCAGCTATTCCTGGCTACGGTGGCGACCATGGTAACGGCGGGGCAGGGGGTGCTAAGAATATCCGGTAGAGGTTCAGTTGCCACCTTTTTTTCTTTTTTTTTAACGTGGGGAAATCCTCATGGATACCTTCCGCTTCAGGGGCAACGAAAAGGTTATGCCGGACTCATACCGGCTAAAACCCCACGGTGGTCACCATCAGCGTATACGAGTGGTCCCGGGATCTCCGTTCGGAACGCAACCGGGGCCCTTCCATCGCTTTGCTATGCTTATAGCACGTCCTGGGGACAGCACTTGTACTTAATAATAATAATAATATGAAGGAATTATTATAAACCCATATAGCTAATAAATATTTCTCTCTTCTCTTCTCTTTTTTTTTTAAATATCGTAACCTCCACATTAGGATTTTCTCCTGTATCGTGGGGTCAGTTTAGAAGCATAATAATAATATATTACAATAAATATTATATTATAATATTGACCGACTAGAATAAATTATTATAATATCTACCTCTCCTTACCATTATCTAATTATAATATTCCTTGCGAGATTAGCATAATGTATTCGTGTCCATTCTGAGCATCCGGAAACTTATTTTACTCTTTAGAACATGTACTCTGTGATGGCCATCAAACAGTGTCAAATGTTGAGTGTGCGGCGCGGCGGCGACGATTATATGCGGTATCAATTGAAGCCGCTGGCGCGTGTATCTTGACCTTGTACTTACGAATAGCTGCAAAATTTCTTTGAAAGGTCAGTATGTCAGTCAGACCTTTGATGATGCCAACAACAAGACGCGCGCACTATCAAAGTGCCAATGTCAAAACTAGGGATGCACTCTTTTTTCTTTTAATGGATATTTTCATTCGCTATGTATGTTTATGGTATTGTTCGTAATGGCATAAGTCCAATTTTTCATATTTTTTAATATATTTTTGCGTCTCATACAGTCCCTAAGCGTATAGCCGACCTCCTATACTCCCTGAAACGACACTCAGTCCTAACTTCAAGACGCAAATCTCGCAGGTCTTGTTCTTGCTCAAATCTTGCGCGGTCGGACCAAGATCGATTTTGGGCAACACTAGTGCTAGGTATCAACTAAAGCCTCGGTACATCGATATCTCAACCCCACCACATCCACCCCATCACTGCAGGATTTCTATAGGAAGCTCAAATCTGAGAAGAATAGCTAGGTAGGTAATCTGGTTGAGTTTATTTATAGTGGACAAGCAGATACAAACTGGTACAAGTGCATACAAGTCGACTTCACTCATCCCTACCACTGTGGCCCAATTGTCCGGTAATCTGGTACGACGGGCAGAGGTCGAGTTGCAGCGAAAAGGCCCTCCTAGATTCTGAGGAATCTTTAAGGTTTTTCGCAATACCTCAGCTACATCGATAGTTAGTAGCGTGTGCCATATCGATGCAGACTTTTTATTCTACAGGAATGTTCCGTAAACTAATCTACATATGTTCTGAGATGTAGTCCCCTTCTCTAGCTCTAAGCTCACTAACGGGTGTGGCCGTTGCGACTACATCTTCTTTGAGCCACTAAAGAAGAGATTGCGCAGGTTGATAAATTGTATCTTAAGTATGGACACCCATTTCGAGCATATTGTATCACTGGCCGTATTGTGTCAAAAAAAAACGCGTCCACGCTTAACTCTGTGTATCAACAAAATACGTCTATACTACCGATCACGACAATCGATCACGTGTATCCTAATGCCAGGTGTGGAAAGGATGTATCAAACACGTTATCACAGTAGAGTATCAAATAATCACGTAAAATTTTGAATACAAACTAGCGATCATGAGCCATGCTGCAGCTATATTAGTAGTATAGTTTTAGTACGAATGAGTCGGCTCGCCCGGGGAAGGACCACGCTCTCACAGAAAACCAGCGTAAAATAGCAGCTTAACGCTGCTGTGTTTCGTATGATAAGTTTAGAGAACCGGAGACCTTTTTTACTGGCAAAGAGGCATTCCATCTTAGTCCTCACGGGTGACAACGCATCTGCATCTTGAGTCTTTATTGAGGGTAGATGTAGATGTCTATGGGCTACAGCAACCACTTACCATCAGGTGGACTGTGTGCTCGTTTGTCACCCTATACTATAAAAACAAAACAAAAACAAGCAATCATGATAACGTCTGCGTCACGCACATACCATACTACCGCAGTCTATTTATATTGTGATACTACGATACGATGATCAAATGTGGACATAATCTAACATACGACACGCGTCGACGCGTAGATTTACCTAAAAGCCAATGCAGTTTTCGAAAGGAATCCGTGGCTTCAACACTCTTCAAATTCCGCATACTAGTCCCACTTTGTATTCGATTTTCACAAGTCCAAACTTTAATATATTTTCACCTTTAAAGGATGCCTGGGTTTAGATATTTCTTACGTTATTCGTCTTTGCCGTCTCAAATATATCTTGAATAAATAAGCGTAATTCCTTAATAAAAAAATAATTTTGCAATAAGATCGCTTTTTAGATTTTTAGGATTTTTAGGCATTTCCGATTAGTCACCAAAAATGCGAAATTATTGTGGTAGCAGACCCAATTGCACGTTCACCTATTTTATTTACTTTCTTTAATTTAAAAAAAATGTGTTAATTCTCTGAATCCCCTTAAAGAGATAATTCTGAAATGTTAAAGTTCATTCCAATTAAGCAATTCTAACGAGGATACCGAATTTTATCGTTCTGTCGCCATTTTACTATGACATTGCGCGAATAATGTCTTCCATTATAATATATAGGTATTATGCATTTCTTTCTGGAGGAAGATATTTGTTTTTCATTATCTTAAGGATAATTTAAGGCACCCTATATTTTTTGAAATAACCTTGTATATAATACAACATATATTTTATGTTATGTTGTAAATTTGTACTAAAGGTGGATAATTTTTGTAGTACATTTTTTATAGGATAGGACAAACGAGCACACAGTCCACCTGATGGTAAGTGGTTGCTGTGACCCATAGACATCTACATTCATCCTCGTTTACGAATCGAAATGCATGTATTCTGTGAGAACGTGGTCCTTCCCCGATCTAGCCGACCCATTCGTGCTACAACTATACTACTAATATAGCTGCAGCATGGCTCTGCCACGTATTAAACATATCGTTATTTGCGTTTTAATGCAGAAGATAGGTAACATAAAGCTATGGACATAGATAAATAAAGCACAGTAAAGATATCTATCGTTTTAAATTTTCGCGTGAAAATGCTAGCCGCCATATTGTTCAACTCGTGACGTCACTGTGCTAGAATTTTGACAATTTTGCAAAGGAATAAGATACTTTTGAATGTTTAATAATGAGTTATCATTTATATCATTGTTGTCTTGTGTCTGATTGACATTTATGGCATAACTTATTCATAAGATAAACAACAAATTAAAAACTACAGCTTTATGAATAAAATTGCTTAATTGTTTAACTTGTATATTCAGTCAGGTTTTAATTTATTCGATGAATAATTTTTAAATGGCGATTAAAAAATCAGCGCCCTTAATTTTTTACGGAATACAAATTTATTCCATCACATCAATATGTTATCATGGTACTACAAATACTATATTAAGTGTTGTAAAATTGGATATTTTACAAAGAGTAAAAAACGATTTGAAAGTCCACATGATGATAAGTGATTACTGAAGCCTATGGATACCGTTTTTCGTGGGGAAATATCTGCACCCACCTCGCGGCGTTAAGACACCGATTATATCGGAATCGCACCAACTAATATACCGCGGTAATCGAACTCCGCCAAATATTGGCAGTGACATACACTCTCGCACTCATCCGCAGCCCGTTTAAAAGCCCCTCTGGAGAAGACTTATTTTATTTCTCCTAGCAAGATGCGCCTCTTAGAAGGGCGGGAAGTGCATTATAAGTTTACCCCCGCGGTCCCACCACTGAGGCGAGGTAAGATTACACTAGAGTTGGTAGGATAGCCCTACAGATCATCACAGAACGGTGATAGCATTGCTGCTTAGCTCAGCATAGGAATACTACCTAATATTAATATCATATATTTATATATATATATATATATATATATATATATATATATATATATATATATATATATATATATATATATATATACAACAACGTCTGCCTGGTCAGCTAGTGTATATATATATATATATATATATATATATATATATATATATACACTAGCTGACCAGGCAGACGTTGTTTCTGCCCTTTTCGATGACCCTTCATATAAAAAATCCTTAAATTCGTAATAAAAAATATTGAGCGTCACTTATCAGGATAAAAACTATCCCATATCTCAAGTTGGACCAAACTACACAGAGTGTGCAAAATTTCATTGAAATTAGTTTAGGAGTTCATCGCGGACTAACAACGTGACACGTAATTTTTATACATAAAGATATATATATATAAGGTATGAAACGGAAAAATAAATAATATTTAGGAAAATGTAAACATAATTAATTATATTTACAGTAGTGATACATAACCCACCTCGGTTGGTAGTGATACATAAATACTTTTATTTCTTATAAATGCAGTGACAAGAGATTGTACAGTCCTCTTATGTGGAGTATGCCAACACAGGCTTTGTAAAATTCAAATCCCCAGAGTTCCATCGCAAAGGGATAAATGTAAAACCTACTTCGCAGTATCAAATAGCAACAATAGGGTATTCCCTCCTTTGCGTTACAAAGGAAAAATACCTTGGATGGAAACTTTATTCTTATTATGTTTAAGTATTAAATATGTAAGTATCTAAAAAAAACACTTTTATTTAATCAAAAAAAATCTAACCTAACCTAACCTATATTTTTATTACTCTGCCCAATAAGTACCGAACTAAAGCCCAGTCAATTTCATTACAGTAAATAGTTAGCGACAATATTCCGGAAATTAAAGCCGCTTGTGCTAAGAACGAGAATTGTGCTGCGTCATAGCAGACATATATGAGGGAATTGACTAATATTTGTTAAAAGATTGGTCATCATCATCATTACAGCCCTTCACAAGTCCACTGCTGAACATAGGCCTCCCCCAAGGAAAGCCACAAAGACTAGTAAAATGAGGCATTTATATATTCGCACCATATAATAAATTATGTCACAAATATGGAGATAAATTAAGTGTATTGTTTGTAGCGCAACAAAGCGATGTATAAACCTTTGATCCCGTTATAACTAAATAACGCTTTCATACTGAGTACTGACTTCAAACAATGTACATTTAATCCAATTCAAATTTCTAGACTTTTCTGAACTTTATTTAACTTCATATTTTCCTTAGTTATTAATACAGGCTTTTGAATAGCGTTGTCTGCAACTTTTATACGAGTATGCGAAATACCACTGATTCACTCAGTCATAACGAAATCTCCAAACTATTCGCCGACTTGACTTGAATTCTTGCATAATATTTACTCCTTTCTCGACATTAAAAATCCACTAAGAAAGGATTTTGGAAAAATCGAAATCAGCAAAATTGGATGTTACAGCCTGTTATAGATATTTGAATCAAAATCTTTAACTAATTTTAGGTGCCTATTGGCTTGAATCTTTGTGAAGTCTTTTCATTCCAATAACAATACTTTTATTTAGAAGACATTATATGATGACGATACGTCGCTGCGTAGTGGCAATGTGAGAGAATCCACTAATACATATTTATTATTCCGTGTATGTCGTAAGAGATGACAGAAGGCAATGAAACAAAAGTTGGACAGCAGCAGTTTCTTCCTGATAACAACTAAAAATAAGTAAAAGAAAACTACGACCACATACATGGTAGAGCCACGCTGCAGATATATTATGGTTGTAACACGAATGGGACAAGAACACCAGCGTAAAATAGCAGCTTAATGCTGAGGTGTTTCGTTTGGTGAGTGTAGAGAACCGGAAACCCTTTTTACTGGAAATGAGGCATTACATCGCGGTACGCAGAGTACTCGGTACTATAAATCAAAATAAGATAAAATAAATACAATTGGCAAACCGCCTGCAAGTGTAGCCCTTGCGACAATCTATGGGAGTGGCCCATGTTCAGAATGGAACTTTGGATAACCTGTTATGATGATGCACCGACTCCGTATGAGTTGATGCTCCGTATGATGAAATTCCTTAATATTTACTGATATCTTCATAAAATTTGGTAAGCACTTTAAGAGTTTACAGCAAAAATAATTGTAATAAAGGCATGTGTTCGTAAAATTACTATCATTAAAATTTGATGTCAATGTTTATTTGTATAAAATAACAAGAGAAGAAAGAAAAAAACAAATTCATTCATAACTTGAACACGATAAAAATATAGATATAAGAAAAAATTACGAAACAAATAAGTATTTTAACGTGGTAGAGCCATGCTTCAGTTATATTAGTAGTATAGTTGTAGCACGTATGGGTCGGCTCGACCGGGGTAGGACCTCGCTCTCACAGAATACCAGCGTAAAATAGCAGCTTAATACTGCTGTGTTTCGTATGGTGAGTGTAGAGTACCGGAGACCCTTTTTACTGGAAAAGAGGCTTCTTGGTCCTCACGGGTGAGAACGCATCTGCATTTTGATTCGCAAACGAGGATAGATGTAGATGTCTATGGGCCACAGCAACCACTTACCATCAGATGGACTGTGTGCTTGTTTGTCACCATAACCTAAAAAAAATATTATAAATGTAGGCGAAAGAGGTTAATTTTTAGATGCACTCGTGATGAATGGCGCAAATATGCGTGCTTCACAACACAAAATACAAGAAAATATAAGCAGATCGTTAGCAATTCGTCGCAAATATATGGTAGGCTCCTCTGATGATGTTTTCTCAAAAATCCTAAATACAAAAGCGTTTGCCACGTTACCAAAGAAACGACGCTTCGCTAGAGTACCATTTAGTCTTGATCTAGCCAGTATTTTATAGACGTGCCTACACGGCCAGTCCTGACATACGACCATTCTCGAGCATGTATCTTTATGAAATCCTGTAACAAAGACTATTAATCATCACTTCTTCCGCACATCTATCCTGATATGAAGAGGTACACTGTCTCTATCTTTGGAGATTTACACAAACATACACAAACATAGGCGATTACGTTTGACCTCATGCAAACTAACACTAGTTAAGGCGTCCTTTTTACCAGCCATTATCTCATATGACTACGTGGACCGGACTACAGGCTCTCTACCCGTTATCTCATATGACGATACCCAACTCAGTGAGCGACAGCTTCCTTTTGACCAGTAGGCATCTCATTTATATAGACCGGACCACATGGACTGGACAACTGGCTCGTTCCACTAAACAAACACATACACACACATCTTTGTCCAGCTTGCATGGCATTATAAGCATCGATAGAAGATACACGCTTAAACAACTCATACTCTCTTGTAGATATACTAACATCCTCAATCATACAATAATCGAAAGCGTGCGTCCCTTCAACCACGCATGGACCCGACGACACCTTTTTCTCAAGCCATCACATACAGGTGTAAACTACGATACTGTTTTCTGTAACCTCATTGACAAACCTGTCTGGACCGGTATGAAATTGTCCTTTGGACTAGCTTCACACAAATTCAACCCTCAACATCAAACATTCATAAGCCTGGACCGGACGAATGTGTCCTTTCAACCAGCCGCGCGTGGCATCGCCTGGTACGACGTTGTCCCTTCGACCAGCTTCACACAAATCCAACCCTCAACATTAAACATTGAAACAGAAACAGAAACAGAAACTTTTTTATTCAATATAGATTATAAATAATACTTATTGAAAGTCACTCTTTTGTTTGATTACCACTGGTTCGGAAAAAACCTCTGTCCTGGGAAGAACCAGCAAGAAACCCAGCGGGACTTTTTTTTAAAATAACAGCTTACAATCATGATGTTACACAAATTAACAACACAACAAATTAGAAATAGCTTGGTAGCGATCACCTCATTTCCAGGGGTTATTATCATTTTTATACAAACTTAGTTTAATAAAGTTTTTGAACTTTGAACAGGTCAAACTTTGTATATTTTCTGGAATTTTGTTGTAAAAGCGTATACATCGCCCCAAGAATGAATTACTGACTCGATGGAGTCGAGTAACTGGTACTACTACTAGAATGAATATCACTTATTTTTATAAAACTACTTTTATTTTTGTGTACGTACATTACATTTTCATAAATGTATTGAGAGGCCAAAGTTAATATATTAATTTCCTTACATTTTTGTCGCAGCGACTCTTTAGGCTTTAAATCATAAATTGCTCTTATGGCCCTCTTCTGCAAAACAAATATAATTTCAGTGTCAGCTGCATGTCCCCATAGCAAAATACCATACGACATTATGCTATGGAAGTAGCTGAAGTAAACTAGTCTAGCTGTTTCAACACTGGTTAGACTTCTAATCTTTTTACAGCATATGCTGCAGAACTAAGTCTGCTTGCTAGTTTTGATATATGGCTCCATTGAAGCTTCGCGTCTAGTGTGATTCCAAGAAAAATGGTGGTATCTACAAGACTCAGTTTCTCCCCATTTAAATTACATTAGTATTTAATTGTTTGACATTTGGAGTCACGAATTTCATACATTTTGTTTTAGTGCCATTTAAATGCAAATTATTAACATCGAACCAATTTACTAATTTAGATATAGCATTATTTACTTCGTCATATTTTAGTAACTGTCGACTTAATTTGAAAATTAAAGAAGTGTCATCTGCAAATAATACTATATCATGGTATCCATAAATTCATAAGCCTGATCGGACGAATGTGTTCTTTCAACCAGCCACGCGCAGCACCGCTCGGTATGACATTGTCCTTTCGGCCAGCGTCACATAACATTTAACAAGTAAAACTGTTACACTTATCAACACATTAGAACACAAGAAGCCTCTCATTCTCTCAATTCATAGCACGTTATAGTTAAACATTCCCCAGTACATCGCTAAATATTTTGAACTTTAAACTATACCCCATCTAAATCATATTTCTATAACTTCATCAGGCAAGATAGTTTTAAGAATTTAATCGATGAGGGATCATAAGCGAAGACCAGTTTCAGACCCTGTTTCTTTAACTCTGGTTTATTTACTAAGGGGCATGTCATTTTAGTAAACTTAAGCTCGGTAAGACAATTAGCTGCATGATCTTTTAAAGCGATTGTTAATGACTTTAACAAATCAAATCATTTTCTATCCAAGCGTTTGTTTTGCGCAATAATTTTTACTATATTACACAATCAGAGGGATGAGAAATATCCGAGTTTGGAGGGTCTGGATTAAAATGCAATAGTTTCGCTAAATTTTTACTCTCGGTTGACATATGCGGCATTGCTAACACTCGTGATAAAATGCCTCCTTTACGTCCGTATATACACCTACGCGTACATGCTCGTCGTTTAAGGGTACTTAATAAAACATACTTTGTATATTAATAATTACGGAGTAATAACACTTTTCTCACTCTCCCCGATAAGTTTTTTCGACAAAATAATTATGTGTAGTGTGCCAAGACACAAAGAAATCATTGAAGTTATCTATTTCATCACATACATTGATCACAATGACACAATCACTAAAACTGTTACCATATCTTCATCGCTTCTTGTAATACGATCTATTGTAGAGAGAGCGACTATCGGGTCGTTCCAAGTCGACCACTGACATTTACGATTTCCACCACGCCATCAGATTTTCATCGCTCCTGAATGAATCACAAGTAAATCGCAGTTACAACTACGCACCAATTCGTATAAAAGTAATATAAAAGTGACTAAGAGTATGAACGCTTGGAAATATCTCCGGCAACTTCTTCAATACTTAATTTTACTTCAACTAGATCAATTCAAAGGAAACTTTACTTTAGTAAACTATTAAATAATCTGTGACTTTACTTATTATATCAAAATAAAATGTCCAAGAGCCATTACTGTCTTAATCGTTCGTTACGCAACAAATGTATACTACTTACTACTATAATACATACTACTACACTTCATTTTACATGTCCTAAGCGCAAAGCGCGTAGGTATGTTCTACTAGCGCCTAAAAATCAAGATTCCAACGTTTTGTCGCATAAAATCATATTTAAGAATCATACAAAACATAAAAAGCACTTTTTTCAGAAAGATTTTTTATTAAATCGATCAATTGCTATTTTTACATAAAATAATTTAAAATTAAAAATTTTATACAACCGACTTCAATGTAAATTATTAATACGAGGAATACGCTTTCCGAGCAAGAGTCTTGTAAATTTAACCAATTCATTTCCAAATAGCAAATTTATATTGTTAATAGTGTACGAGTAGAACGTAACAGGCTAACAGGTTTTTTGAATAAGAAACATCTGCATACGTGAAATATAGATAGTTACTAAGGGGCCAAGGATGTCATTACTTTCTTCTATTAGGTAATGTGGTCTCACGTTAAACTTGAAATATTTTCATGACAACTGTAATACTAGCATAGTTGCTTAAACTTGTTTGAACTGAAATATAGTTTGTTCGAAATAAATAACTATTGCGCAATTGTACCAATAAAGACAGCTAAATTTGTGAAAACAGACTCTACAATCAATGTGCTTAAAATATTTAGCGATCTAATTAAGAAATACTGCGAAAAAATAAATATCGACGCAAATTCGATAATATCAATTTGTACCAAAGAACCGAAGTTGTGGGTTACCCAAATTACACAAACCGAAGGCTTCACTATGTTTTGTTACCTACAAATAAATTGGCTCAACACTCAGCACAAATACTGTTACCACTGAGAGGACACACACAAGAGCATGTGCTCTTGTGTGTGTCCTCTCAGTCCCTTCAGACAAAGTTACTGCATCCTTAGACCACCTTAACTCCAAAAACTCTAAAATTCAATTTTCTTAAAGGAACTCCATCCGCGGCTGGTCGTTGCTGCTGGTGATAAGAGGGCTGGTTCTTTTCTCGCTCAAAGGCTAAGTATAGCCATTCAGCGGGGAAACACAGCCAGCGTTCTTGGCACGATACCGCGGGGAGTAGGACTATATGATAATTAAGTTTATAGTTTTATGTTTTTTTTATTATTATAGTATCTACTATGAAGTTAGAACTAAATGATTCTTTAGCTTTCCTAGATGTTTTAGTTATTCGAAATCCTAATAACGCCACGAGTCATACTATGTATAGAAAAAAGACCCATACTAATCGATATTTAAACGATGAATCTCATCCTTCACAGTAAGCTACCGTGGGAAAATCTTTGTTTCAGAGAGCACAAGGGATCTGTGACAGTAAACACCTGGCCGCTGAGCTCTAGCACATCAAGCATGTTTTGCACGGCAACCATACTAACACAGTAAACGAGTGAAACCAGCCACAGTTGAACGTGTGCCTGCTGCATATGTCAGAGAAGTCACAGACAAGATTGGCTACATTGCTAAGCGGGCATCCATAAGAACATACTACAAGTCGCCGAAGTATATTAGTCAGTTCTTACCATCCCTCTACGAGATGCAGAAGTGTACAGACTTGATGAGCTTGGCGTGCTCAGCAGAGCGGGACAGTATTTCATGCCGGCACACCGCATGCAACTTTACAAGGCGCAGGTTTGGCCTCACATGGAATACTTTCTCCATCTCTGGGCAGGGGCCAGTGCCAGCTCCTTCCACTTGACCACATCCAGCGCAGAGCGGGTCGAATTGTCTACGACCGAGTTCTCTCCGATCGGCTTGACTCACTATCCATGCGATAAAATACCCAAAGAGATGTTCCATCTCTTTGGGTATTTTATCGCATGGATCACGGGGAGTACTCTGAGGAATTGTTCGGACTAATTCCAGCCGCTCAATTGCACCATCGCACATAGCGATAAAACTCGCGATACCATGCATACCATCTGGATGGTTGGCGTTCCACCTTCCTCTCACAACTTCCTTGTAGAATCGATTACCACCAGCGATTTTTCCGGACCGATACGACTTAGGGACCTTCAAGAAAAGAGGTTACTCCTTTTTAAAAGGCCGGCAACGCATCTGCAATTCCCCTGGTGTTGCAGTTGTTGAAAGGCGGTGGTAGTCACTTACCATCAGGTGAACCGCATGCTCGTTCGCTTCCTCTCCTATATATAAAACAAAAGAATAAAAAAAGTTAAAATTAAAAATCCATAAAATTGGTTTTATTCCATGTGTATAATTCGCGTAAATTTAACAAATCATTAAACTAAATTTGTTTCAACTTTATGTACATAACAATAATAATAATAATAATAATCATGTCCTACCGACCGAATTTCGGTCACGGCGGCCAATCTCAACGGAGACTAGCCATCTGCGCAGGACAGGATTATAGTGCCCAAGTGTATGCGCAAGCACAGGTGCACTCTCTATTTCCTCACTCTCATAGTCCAATGGGACGGTAAACCGACACGACCGGAGAGAGATCAGGCGCAGGACCAACGGCTTTACGTTGTAGTGTTATGCTACTTACATATCATTTTACACTATTTTAAATTTATTTTTTCATTCTGTTTTGATTTTCTGCATTCACCTCAAAACTGGATATTTTGTATCACCTTTATTTCCATAGGATCCTGTAACGTTTTTAAACCATAAGAACACAATAACAAATCATTTTCACTTCGTATTTTCACGCTATCAGCACTTTTTAAATCGGTGTCGATGGAGTCTACCTTTTTCGATCTTTTATTTAGTTCTCCGTAACCCTGCAATTTCGGGCTTCGTGCGCGCTGTTGAGCTACCTTTTTCCCTATATCAATAATATCTCATTTTTCACTTAAATCTTGCCGTTTCTCTATTACGAGCCTGAAACCAAAATTTGACATGTTTTGACATCGTTGTTTATCTGGTTGTCATGGCAATTTTTATTCAAATTCGTTACCGGTCTGTTGTTTCTACTTCAGTATTTCCACATAAATACTCTTTTCCTCTTGGCCATTTACAAAAATTTACTTTTAATTTAAATAATTTTCCGTTCTCTCTAAATAGGTATAAAAGCCGAACAATCGGCCAATAAACTCAGTCTCGCTTCAGATTTCAAACTCGAAGCATCTCCTAAAGGCCTTATCCCGGGGCCGCACTGCCCCGGGATCCTGCAAGTCTCTGCCTCTGCCTTCGCCTGAAGTCGCCGGATCCTGCAAGTCTCTGCCTCTGCCTTCGCCTGAAGTCACCGGAATCCTGCAAGCCTCTGCCTTCGCCTGAAGTCGCCGGAACCCTACAAGCCTCGGCCTTCACCTGAAGTCGCGGGGATCCTGCAAGCCTCTGCCTTCACCTGAAGTCGTCGCCTAGCCACGCCCACGCCTTCACCTACGCTGTGCGTGCTCGCTCCAGGCGCTGCGAGCGCTTACTCCAGGCGCTGAGAGCGCCTACTCAAAAGCGCTGCGTGTGCCTACTCAAAAGCGCTGCGTGTGCCTACTCCAGGCGCAGCGTGTGCCTACTCCAGGCGTTGCGTGTAGCTAGACCAGGCGCTGCGCGCCTACCACAGGCCTGTGTATAATCTGTGAGCAGCGAATACCACAACCAAGCGCGGTGTGCCACCTTGGTCTTCGGGCTCCGCTTCAATACTCGTCATCTTTATTATCCTTTTTTTAGAAATAATTGTAATTCACGTCACCCATCATCATCTTCATACTTCATTTTTTTATTTAAAACTGTAAATATCTTTTTAAATTTTTAAATAAATTATTTGTTTTTGTTCTATTTTTGTTGTTTTGTTTTTGTTAGGTTAGGTTTTTTTGTTCTTAATTGTCGCTTCACGACAACGTGCTTTCCGAGGCACGGGGGTGAGACACCGCCAACCGACATAACAATATCTATGTATTAATACTACGTGTAGAGAAAACTTGAGGGTGGCATCAGTTCTTAATTTTCGCAAAAGCCGACTTTCAGCAAAGCAAATCAAACGGAGAGTTTTGTTTTGTTACTTTCGCATAAGTATTGGTTTGCATTAGTGCATTTTGTAATTGTATATTCTATTTAAATTTATATTAAAATTAACCACTTACACACTCTCCGTTATCCGCCGTACGGCTTCTACTTTTTTCAGATTTTGGATAACATTCTGCGGGAAAAAATTCAATAACGGAGTCCAGCTGATTTCTTCAAAATGGATATCAATAAACTAAACCCCTCTCCGCTATGTGAGATTGGGTGAGATTAGGGTCTACCCCTTCCCCCTTAAACACCTCCTGTAATCAATGGACGGCCTCAAGTGAGTGAAATAATTTGCCAGCGTTTGTCTTTCTACTCAATTAGAACGTGGGTGTCTTCAAGGCAAGAGTGAAAAGGCTTTTGTTAAGCTAAGTCAGTGCGCTTTACAATCTTCGGTTGCGTCACCACTTATCGTCAGCACATGAGTAAATATACCAACCAGAAGCAATTTTGTCTTTTATGCAACTCCAGTAAAGAAATCAACATTTAGATCTGAAGAGCGAGGTGGCCACGCAATTGTACCAAGACGACCAATCCATTTTTCAGGAAATTCATTGTTTAGACAACCTATTTGGGCAACCATCTTGTTGAAACCACATTATTCGAAGTATGTTGAGCGGTATATCTTCTAATAAGTCTTGCAAATCGTTTTCGAGGAAATCCAAATAATTCTCACCTTTCAAGGGCTCTAGTAATTCAAAAGAGTGAATTATTTGTCCATTTTTTATTCCAGTCCACAAATTAATTTTAAATTGGTATTGCGATCGGTCCTCTCGCATTAAATGTCGCTTTTCTGTATAGTCTATTCAATTTAGACATGCAACGTTACAAAAACTCGCATACATCTGGAAATTGGTACGAATGTTCTGAACACTATTATAAATAAAACCTAAAAATTAAATGAAGCACCGACGCTCCGGTTCAAGTCAGCTACTCGTATGTGAAGCACCGACGTTCCGGGAAGTCTGCAGTTGATATTCTCATAATTACGCTATTTTGTGTGTATAAGTTACACAGACCAATAGAAAAATATTTTTACTTGTATTACAGCTTCAGTGATGTACTCGTATATACGTGGCGTACTTATGCATGTTATCGTTAATCTCAGAAACGATGACTCTTAAAGAAATAGCGTTGAGACGATTTTTATAGATAATTGCATGATCTACAATTTTTCTCGGACCTAATTTTACGATATAACTTACCGTTTGGCTGAAAAACTCAATAAAACCCATTTTCGCAAACTTTGAATTGTTTGGACCTTGAATTTTTTTTTTTGCAAAAATCTAATTGATGGGGACTTTCGTTTATAACAGTGTTTCGGTCATTCGCACCAATTTTCAGCTGTATGCGAATTTTTGTAACCTTACTACTCTGCATTTTGGTCTAGTATGACCGGACTAGTATGGTAGTATGCCAACCATGAACATTATGAATATTGAAATAATTTTTGAATTTCGAATTCATCGATCCATAATATTTTATCCAAAAATTGCGGATCTTCATGGGGATTTTAACCGACTTCGTAAATGATACGGTTCTCAATTCGAGTGTATGTTTTTATTTTTATTTTTTATGTATGTTACGCGATATATTCGCAGATTGTGAACCGATTTTAATAATTATTTTTTTTATTAAATAAGCTTTACATCAAGGTTGGTCCTATTAAATTTTGAAGAAAAATTCCGTCCCAAAGAGTAAAATAGTGGAAATAGTTTCATATTGGGCTATTGTTTACCGAATTTTATATGACTTCTTCGCAGATTGTGAACCGATTTTACTGATTATTTCTGTACTAAATAGACTTTACCTTCAATGTAGTACTTTAATAAATTTTGAAGATAATATTCCGCCTCTATGATAGAAATTGGGGAAAAATTTCATATTGGACTCTTGTTTAAGGAATTTTATACGAGTTTGATATCTTCGCAGATTGTGAACCGATTTCATTAATTTTTTTTTACTAATTAAGGTAAGTGGTTCCATTAAATTTTGAAGAAAACATTAACAACAATGATGGAAAACAGGGGAAGAAGACTTATTTTGGCCTCTTTTTTAAGTAATTTTTGATTTTCAGCCACTTCCGATTTACCGACTCTAATGAAACTTGGCATAGGCACATAGGCGTAGTTTACAGGACTTAACAATATTATGGATGTAATATTACAGACTATTTACTTTCTGTATCTTCCCGTTCAGCGAAGAGTAGAGCCCAATATGTTGGAACAAGGATGTTTTGTATTTTGGGCGAATTTGGATCTTGTTCTTTCCACAAACTTTCTGTAAGACAATTGTTTTTGTAAGTTAACATTAGTGATCAGATACTTTATAATAACGCACACAAGTACGCACGCACGCTCTCAAGTACGCACAGACGTACGCACAGACGCTGTATAATGTCACATAATTATGCTTAATAAAAGGAAAAAAGAGAAATCGAATTCGAAAGGTTAAGAATAAGAAGAATATGTTTATATTTTTATTTTCATCTTGCAAGATTATCACAG
Organism: Parnassius mnemosyne; assembly: GCA_963668995.1. Classification (NCBI taxonomy): domain Eukaryota; kingdom Metazoa; phylum Arthropoda; class Insecta; order Lepidoptera; family Papilionidae; genus Parnassius; species Parnassius mnemosyne. Next base: position 52,267,356 of record CAVLGL010000082.1, on the reverse strand, counting down.
TTTATTAGATCCGCTATTCATCTGTACAATGGTAACCTATTAATAGGTATTGAAGACAGACGAGGGAACTCCTCAAAGGCGCATATAGCAAATTTTTGTAGGGTGTTCTAATGATTAGTCTTGACGAGGACTTTAGACTCTTTTATTTTTTATTAATACTTTAATATATATTCATGTAAATATACCATTTTCTTTATATATTTGTACATGCCCCCATAAACTTAAAATTTTAATACTTAAGATTTTAATACTAAGATGTTGATGATGTTATGGTGACATTTATGGAAAAGTAAATGTAATTTAAGTTCTAAGTCTTATGATGCTTATATTTTGTAAATAGGTTTCACAGACTAGAATTTATTGGATTTTCGGCATGGAGGCCTCAGCAAAGCATCCTCTAATGCAAGGTCCTGTGTAAAGAATTGGGAGGAATTGACTTAAGAGTTTTGGCGGGAACTTGACCGGCGGCGGTTTGCTGCTCCTGTATTATTGTTTAAATAATGGTTTGAAGTGGACTTTGATATGTAAAAGTGGTGCGATTTTGTGTATTAAGTGTATGCGCATGTGAACTATTAGTGGAAACTGTGAAACAAGTGTGGGTAAAGTTTTACAGCGGTTTTTTTTTTTGGAAAAATTATTATTTTATTTTTTAGCATTGTTTTGCAAAAGTTTATTCTGAGAGAGTAGTCACGCGGAATTAATTCTGTACTCATCTCACATGATAGGGGTGGTATGTATGACGTTTTAGAATTCGATGCACGACAGTTTTAGGTACTCCCGTACTTTTTTGAATCGCACGTACTGAAGTACTGGAGTTGCCTTCAATTTTTTTGTATGATAAGGGTGACCAGCAAGCACACAGTCTACCTGATGGTAAGTGGTTGCTATGGCCCAGAGACATCTACATCTATCCTCGTTTGCGAATCAAAATGCAGATGCGTTGTCAGTCGTGAGGACTAAGATGGAATGCCTCTTTTCCAGTAAAAACAGGTCGCTGGTTTTGTACACTCACCATACAAAACACAGCAGCATTAAGCTGCTATTTACACTGGGATTATGTGAGAGCGTGGTCCTTCCCCGGTCGAGCCTAACCATTCGTGCTACAACACAGCATGACTCTACCACGTTTAAAAACTTCATTCAAAACTACGTCATCGTAGTCCTCTCGGGATCTTCCACCAATAATAATATAATGTACATGGGCGAAAACGCGGTGATCCGGATGACGTTCAGTATTCCTTTCTAGGATACCATTTTTAATAAAGCATGGCTGTAGCACTAGCGTTACGTCCATATTCTATGTAGATGAGGTGCATGTTCGCATATCCTTCAGCTGAGTAGAGACAAAGCATGATTCGGACTACACAAATTAGCGTAGAAAACAAAAATCACTAGTTATTAACGGCTACAGAGTTTGCTAAACAAAATATTCAGGTATCACAATCACAAGGCCAGCAGAAAACCAGTTCAGTAAGCAAGCAAGAATCGAGTCCAATTTTACAAAGCCAAAATCGTTAGTACCGAAACGAGAGCAACAGAAATACAAAAGATGCGCGTTGAACAAAGGAGTGGAGCGTACTGACTAGGAGTGGTCGTTACAAAACGTAACCAGTTATTGAAACTATCTTTATATACAACAGTGGAAGCGAGCTATTACAGTCCAACGAAACTATATATTACAGTCACGGAACAAATACAAAGAGGAGACGGCCTAAGCACTGTGCACTGTGATTATAACTAGGTCCTTACGTCATCACAGTGGGCGTGGCTTTAGTTAGTATACTGTCAGCGTTCGTCCTGTACGCTTATGTGTCGACAATCACAAGTCGGTGTATTTTCGTAGTATTAAGAAGAGAAGGATGAAGTGTTATGTTTTATCGTGTAAAACTACTCAGATAGACGCTTTGATGCTATAGATGGCATCATATTTCATTTGTAAGTAATTTTATACCTAATTTATTAAAATCATTCTAGAAAAATCTCTGCGTCGGCTTTCAAATATAATTAAATATATTCGACACTGGCGACACTTTGTGTTATGGGAACTAAAAATATAAAGGTACGTAGAACTTAGTATTGGTAAAATATTCATATGAAGGTACTGAAACTTGTTTTGCATTCAGTCTTAAAGAATTTTTTATTGCCAAAATATTATTTTTATAGTTTTTATAATCATATTGTGAACAGACTGCCATCTATCGTCAAGGTAGCTAAACTACATTGCAATATCGATATAAAACGATGCGTGATGTTTTACTATTTATCGGTAGATGGAAAACAGTTAGGTGGGCGGGGCTTAACACCCCCTCACCCCGCAAATTGTCACGCGTTGTTACATAGTGAAATCTAATTACAACACCTCCTCTTTGTATGTGCTCCGTGGTAACACGATTCACGAACGAGCGATCACAACGAAATGTAACAAATCGTTTATTCGGCTATTTCCGCGACACATCGGCAACGGCTTCAGCTGTTAAAGTACTACATATTACATCACATTAGACCTATGACTCTATTACCTTTAGATAAATGTGATATTGAAAATGAGAAAGTGTGCAGTCTGAATTCGTCTCGTGTTTGATGACACTGTTTATTTTTTATTAATATTAATTCTTACTTAATTAACTCATCTCGACCTGGCGACATACAACGCACGCACCCTGAAGATTGACGAGATGATCGTGAAGCTGGAAGAAGAGATAGCCAAGTTACGCTGGCATACTATAGGATTATCCGAAGTTCGAAGATAGGGGGAGGACACGGTAATCCTCGAATCCGGCAACTTGATCTATCACCGGGAGGGCGAACATCTGTCCCAACGAGGTGTCGGATTTATCGTCCATAAGTCTCTCGTTAACAACGTTGTAAAGATTGAGGGTGTGTCGACGAAGGTTGCGTACCTTATACTCAGAATCACCAAACGGTATTCGCTGGAAGTCATACAGGTTCACGCACAAAACTCGGCACACCCCGATTAGGAAGTGGAGGAAATGTTTGAGGATATCTCTAGAGCCATGCAATAATTCTACAAGTGCAAATAAAGCAGAAATGTTTTTGGATGAAACAGATAATGACGCCATTTCATGTGAGTTAGAGCGAGACAGGTAGGGATGCTATTTGATGTGATTGGCTGAAACAGATGGTAACGCTTTGGCGGTTGTTTGTGTTTTAATGGTCAGTACTAGCGATGGGGTGTTGCGGCTTTTTTGAGTATCGAAACTAAACTATTTATCGAATATCAATAGCGGGTATTTTATATTTTATATTTATTTTTAATAGCGGCTTCAATAGAGTGTTTCACGACGTGTTTAATTAAAAAGTGTCGAATGAAACAATGGCCGTTTCGAAAGCGAAACGAAAACTTGATTAGCTTGTTTATTGTTACCGTTTAGTTAAGTTTATTGACATCGAGATTTTAGTGTTAAGAATCATTACATCCCTTCACAAGTCCACTGCTGAACATATGGGGAGGCCCCAAGAAATGCCACAAAGCACGGTCCTGAGTCACCTGCATCCATCGACTTCCTGCATGTCTAACCAGGTCGTCACTCCATCTAGTGGGGGGTCACCCTACATTTCGCCTACCAGTACGAGGCTGCCACTCGAGAACCTTTTCTCTCCATCGGTTGTCGATTCTTCGAGCTATATGGCCGGACCACTGCCACTTCATCTTACAAATCCGTTGGGCTATGTTGCTTACTCTGGTCCTACTGCGGATATCCTCATTTCTAAGTTTATCACGCAGAGACACCCCGAGCATAGCCCTCTCCAAAGCTCGCTGAGCGACCTAGAGCTTCCTCATACGGCCAGCAGTGAAGGACCACGTCTCAGATCCCGAAGTCATTACTGGCAACACGCAATGGTTGTACAATTTCGTTTAGGTTTTGAGGTATGTCTAACGAGAAGATGTGTCGTAGTTTCCCGAACGCTACCCTGCCGAGTTGAATCCGTCGATTGACCTCTCGGTCGAAGTTGGACTTACCTAGTCGGACTATTTGTCAAATACTTCGAGCTTAGTGCTCCCAACAACTACCAGCATAGGTGTGACATGGACGTTAAACATGATTTTTGTTTTGTCCAGCTTTGACAGTTGGTTCTTTCTGGCAGACAGATCTCTGGCAAAGACTTTGGTGCCTTGGTTCCGCTCGATCGCTTCTTTAATACAAGCTGTATTGCAGTTGCGTAAGTCCCGCCGCATGCATTTGGAGATCTGTCTGTTCAGTTGCCTGTATGCTGTCAAATCTGTTTAAGAATGTAGCTTCATGTCCCGTGTAACAGCCATGAGATTAAGATGATCGGAGAGTTTTTGTATTCTTCTGCGGCGGGTCTTGCAGAACTTAGCTCCGATCGCATGGACAGTTTCCACGAGCTTTTTATTCATATCGTCCACTTCATTGCAGTCTTCTAGGCACTGAACACGGTTTTGTAACTCGAGCTGAAAGGTTTCGGGACTTTGGAACAGAGCACGAGGGGGACGGAGCGTTGATTTCATTAGACGAGACCTCTCCAACTTAACGTTTAGGTTCAATGTGCCTCTAACCATTCGGTGATCGCTACTAATTTTCATCCTTGCGATTGCGGAGACATCACTGAACAGTTTTCATCTGGTCGTTATAATGAAGTCAATCTCATTTTTTGTCGAACCGTCGGGGCTCGACCAGGTCCACTTCCTGTGAGGTCGCTTCTGGAAAAATTAGTTCATCATAAAGAGTCCCTCTTTTTTCATGAAGTCGGCCACCTGCTGTCCCCTTGGGTGCCGTTGCCCTATTTAAAATTTCCTTACTATCAGCTCATCGTTCTCTCTTGTGCCTAGTTTGCATTGAAGTCTCACGACCCATTAACACCGTATTGTGGGTTTTGGAGGACTGCATGGCTCTAGAGATATCCTCAAACATTTCCTCCACCTCCAAATCGGGGTGTGCCGAGTTTTGTGCGTGAACCTGTATGACTTCCAGCGAATACCGTTTGGTGATTCTGAGTATAAGCTACGCAACCTTCGTCGACACACCCTCAATCTTTACAACGTTGTTAACGAGAGACTTGTGGACGATAAATCCGACACCTCGTTGGGACAGATGTTCGCCCTCCCGGTGATAGATCAAGTTGCCGGATTCGAGGATTACCGTGTCCTCCCCCTATCTTCGAACTTCGGATAATCCTATAGTATGCCAGCGTAACTTGGCTATCTCTTCTTCCAGCTTCACAATCATCTCGTCAATCTTCAGGGTGCGTGCGTTGTATGTCGCCAGGTCGAGATGAGTTAATTAAGTAAGAATTAATATTAATAAAAAATAAACAGTGTCATCAAACACGAGACGAATTCAGACTGCACACTTTCTCATTTTCAATATCACATTTATCCAAAGGTAATAGAGTCATAGGTCTAATGTGATGTAATATGTAGTACTTTAACAGCTGAAGCCGTTGCCGATGTGTCGCGGAAATAGCCGAATAAACGATTTGTTACATTTCGTTGTGATCGCTCGTTCGTGAATCGTGTTACCACGGAGCACATACAAAGAGGAGGTGTTGTAATTAGATTTCACTATGTAACAACGCGTGACAATTTGCGGGGTGAGGGGGTGTTAAGCCCCGCCCACCTAACTGTTTTCCATCTACCGATAAATAGTAAAACATCACGCATCGTTTTATATCGATATTGCAATGTAGTTTAGCTACCTTGACGATAGATGGCAGTCTGTTCACAATATGATTATAAAAACTATAAAAATAATATTTTGGCAATAAAAAATTCTTTAAGACTGAATGCAAAACAAGTTTCAGTACCTTCGTATGAATATTTTACCAATACTAAGTTCTACGTACCTTTATATTTTTAGTTCCCATAACACAAAGTGTCGCCAGTGTCGAATATATTTAATTATATTTGAAAGCCGACGCAGAGATTTTTCTAGAATGATTTTAATAAATTAGGTATAAAATTACTTACAAATGAAATATGATGCCATCTATAGCATCAAAGCGTCTATCTGAGTAGTTTTACACGATAAAACATAACACTTCATCCTTCTCTTCTTAATACTACGAAAATACACTGACTTGTGATTGTCGACACATAAGCGTACAGGACGAACGCTGACAGTATACTAAATAAAGCCACGCCCACTGTGATGACGTAAGGACCTAGTTATAATCACAGTGCACAGTGCTTAGGCCGTCTCCTCTTTGTATTTGTTCCGTGACTGTAATATATAGTTTCGTTGGACTGTAATAGCTCGCTTCCACTGTTGTATTTAAAGATAGTTTCAATAACTGGTTACGTTTTGTAACGACCACTCCTAGTCAGTACGCTCCACTCCTTTGTTCAACGCGCATCTTTTGTATTTCTGTTGCTCTCGTTTCGGTACTAACGATTTTGGCTTTGTAAAATTGGACTTGATTCTTGTTTGTTTACTGAACTGGTTTTCTGCTGGCCTTGTGATTGTGATACCTGAATATTTTGTTTAGCAAACTCTGTAGCCGTTAATAACTAGTGATTTTTGTTTTCTACGCTAATTTGTGTAGTCCGAATCATGCTTTGTCTCTACTCAGCTGAAGGATATGCGAACATGCACCTCATCTACATAGAATATGGACGTAACGCTAGTGCTACAGCCATGCTTTATTGAGAATGGTATCCTAGAAAGGAATACTGAACGTCATCCGGAACACCGCGTTTTCGCCCATGTACATTATATTATTATTGATGGAAGATCCCGAGAGGACTACGATGACGTAGTTTTGAATGAAGTTTTTAAACGTGGTAGTGCCATGCTGTGTTGTAGCACGAATTGTTAGGCTCGACTGGGGAAGGACCACACTCTCACATAATCCCAGTGTAAATAGCAGCTAAATGCTGCTGTATTTTGTATGGTGAGTGTACAAAACCAGCGACCTGTTTTTACTGGAAAAGAGGCATTCCATCTTAGTCCTCACGACTGACAACGCATCTGCATTTTGATTCGCAAACGAGGATAGATGTAGATGTCTCTGGGCCATAGCAACCACTTACCATCAGGTAGACTGTGTGCTTGCTAGTCACCCTTATCATACAAAAAAATTGAAGGCAACTCCAGTACTTCAGTACGTGCGATTCAAAAAAGTACGGGAGTACCTAAAACTGTCGTGCATCGAATTATAAAACGTTATACATGTCACCTCTATCATGTGAGATGAGTACAGAACCGCGTGACTACTCTCTCAGAATAAACTTTTGAAAAACAATGCTAAAAAATAAAATAATTTTTCAAAAAAAAAAGACCGCTATAAAACTTTACCCACACTACTAAAAAGGTAAAAAATATTTTTTGTTGCTAAGAAAAAAAGAAATTTATAAAATAAGAAAGTTACAATTATTTTTAATTAAATATTTACAATGTCTAACTAGTAATTTTTGGAGTCGGTGCCTAATTCTATGTTGACAATTATTTAAATAGGTTTCTGGTACCTATTTAAATAATTGTCATTTAAATAGGTATAGGTATAGGTAAATTTTTATTTAAAAATAATAAAATTCTTATTATTTTTAAATTTTATCAAGTTCTAAGTCATATTATTTCCATTTTGTCTTGCAACATATAAAATGTTAAGTTATTAAAGTAGGTATCTCGTAAGTTTATCTTTTGTTTTTCATGCCTTGGCAGGGAACGACTCTCTGATGAGGCACCGATTCTCTAATGAGACAGCGACAGTTGGAGCTAACAACTGACGAAATGAAAGATCGTTTGAGAAAAAATAAGTTTAAATAATTCAATAGGTATTTCAAAAGAGAGTGATGCGCAGAGTGCCTATAGATTTCCACAAATCAGAGCTTATGCGAATTCCACCAGACGTAATGAAAGTCCAGGCCATCGTGCTAAGCGATTCCGTCTGATACACGAACGCTTTGCAAACGAAACGTAAAAACAACGTCCTCACCAAATCAGCTTGATACACGAACGTTTATCAAACGAAACTGAAGAACACCGTTCTCATCGAATAAGCTTAGTTATACCGTTATACGAGAGTTATCAAAAAAAAAACTGCTTGCCTAGTACGAGTATTTTTACGCGTTCGATAGCGTTAAAGTTAACAATGATATGTATGGAATAAAAACAGCGCCAACTAGTGACAATAATCAGAAACACAATTCACGAGTGCGAATTTATCTAGTCGCCGATATCAACTCGTATTCGACAGTGGGAACGTTAATGCTCGTAATTAGTTGTTTGAAGTATTTTGCGAGTAGGAGCGGCAATTTTGATCGATCGAGACGTAACTTACGTAAACTTTACGCCGTCGCGATGGAAAAGGTTTTTACATAGATTTTTACAGTGAGAGAGTAGTGTGAGAGTAGTAGAGTGATATAATTATGGCAGGACGTTTGTTTTTGCTTGAAGGATTTTTGGAGCTGCTAAGGCATTAGTAACTAATAATAATAGATGACTGCTATTTTAAACCCGTGTTGAAACAAGAGCTCGTCCATATTTCAGTGCGTTGCACTTTCATGCTCATGCATTTTCGTGTTTATGCATTTTCGGAAGTGAAACCTCTATAACAAGCACTTTAAGGATAGATATCGCCCTTTCAAGCAAAGTGTTTGAGTTTTTATGTAAATAGCGTTTGATATATCTATCATGCATCACTATTTAATAATTAAGTCAATTCCTCCCAATTCTTTACACTGGACATCCTATCCCTTGCATTAGAGGATGCTTTGCTGAGGCGTCCATGCCGAAAATCCAATAAATTCTAGTCTGTGAAAACTATTTACAAAATATAAGCATTATAAGACTTAGAACTTAAATTACATTTACTGTTCCATAAATGTCACCATAACATCATCAACATCTTCATGTTTATTAGGAAGTATTAAAATTTTAATTTTATGGGGATATGTACAAATATATGTACTATAAAAGAAAATGATATATTTACATGAATATATATTAAAGTATTAATAAAAAATAAAAGAGTCTAAAGTCCTCGTCAAGACAAATCATTAGAACACCCTACAAAAATTTGCTATATGCGCCTTTGAGGAGTTCCCTCGTCTGTCTTCAATTCCTATTAATAGGTTACCATAATATTGTTAAGTCCTGATGCCAAGTTTCATTAGAGTCGGTTAATCGGAAGTGGCTGAAAATCAAAATTACTTAAAAAAGAGGCCAATAAAAGTCATCTTCCCCTGTTTTCCATCATTGTTGTTAATGTTTTCTTCAAAATTTAATGGAACCACTCTTATTATTTTGTAAAAAAAATAATTATGAAATCGGTTCACAATGTGCGAAGATATTAAACTCGTTTTAAACAAGAGTCCAATATGAAATTTTTCCCCAATTTCTATCATAGGAGCGGAATATTATCTTCAAAATTTATTAAAGTACTACCTTGAAGGTAAAGTCTATTTAGTACAGAAATAATCAGTACAATCGGTTCACAATCTGCGAAGAAGTTATATAAAATTCAGTAAACAATAGCCCAATATGAAACTATTTCCACTATTTTACTCTTTGGGACGGAATTTTTCTTCAAAATTTAATAGGACCAACCTTGATGTAAAGCTTATTTAATAAAAAAAATTATTAAAATCGGTTCACAATCTGCAAATATATCGCGTAACATACATAAAAAATAAAAATAAAAACTTTGCACTCGAATTGAGAACCGTATCATTTACGAAGTCGGTTAAAATCCCCATGAAGATCCGCAATTTTTGGATATGATTTTTGGATCTACCACATTAAAAATAAAATAATAATAATCAAGTAAAACCTACTTACGTACCTTGTGGAGTCTTTGGGATAATCAAAAAATGATATTGGTATTTTAATTAACTTTATTTGCCTTGAACAAGTTACAATATTATTGCATAAACTACCGGGTGGCCCAAAATAAACGAAGGGGTTTAAATTGCTTATAACTTTTTTATTATAACTTTTTTTTCTTTTTTTTTCAGTATTTTGTAAAGAAGACTTGGGGAATTTAAAATGGAGCAGTACTCCATTGAACAACGTGCCCAAATTGTTGAGCTTTATTTTTCAAATCAACGATCCATTGTTTTGACTCAGCGTGCATATCGTCGTTATTTTAATGTGCGGGTTGGACCCTCAGAGTCAACGATAAACCGTCTGGTTGCAAATTTTCGACAACAAGGGGCAGTAAGGAATCTTCCTGGTGCTGGCAGACGACGAACAGTGCACATGGATGACAATATTGAACTGGTACAGAGGAGTATTCGGGAAGATGGAGAAACATCAACCAGGAGACGTTCAATATTTAATAGATAAAATTATGTAGGAGTGGAACTGTTTTGATTTTATGTCTTATTTCAGAAAATCAAATTTTTAAGGATAAAAGTGACATGTATTTACCATTTTGAAATCTAAGATAAATGGGCTATCTGTTGAAGTAACGTGCCTAGGGTAGTACAGTATGTTTTTATTTAATGACGAGTCAAAGTTAGGTGATCTTATTTTTTCAACTAAGACTGACTACGTTAATTTTTACTAACCTAGCAACCTTTTCTTGCTTGATTTGTAACTGCGATTAATAGCACGTTTAGTTAAGACCACGTTAGTGATAAATCACTGTAAATTGAGAAATTTATGGTCACAATATCTAATGATATGATTTAAGCTGTCGATTTTCCTCAATTTCATATATTTGACGGTTATAAAGTAACTAAGTGATGTGGATTTTTTCACGGGGCTGGTGACCACCCTTCACGCCCTGTGCCCGCTTGACGTTGAGTTTCGTGATACGTATAAAATTAATAATTATTATACTGGGTGGCCCAAAATTAACGAAGGGGTTTGAATTCGTTCTAAATTTTTACTTAAAACATAATTATAAAATTTTTATTTTTTTAATATACTCGTAGTATATAAATGGGGAATATTTTTAGTTTAGTTATGAAAAATAATGTCTCGCAAGTGGTGGCCATTTTCTGCTTCGCATATTCGTGCTCTTTCCAACACATTTTCCATAACCTTTCACAAAATTTCAGGTGTTATGTTGTTTATTTCGTCGCGTATATTGCTTTTTAATTGCTGGATGGTTCTAGGCTTATTGATGTAGACTTTTCCTTTCAAATAACCCCAAAGAAAACAGTCTGGAGCGGTTAAATCCGGTGAACGCGGAGGCCAATTAAAATCACTTGTACGCGAAATAATTCGTTCACCAAAGATGTCCCGTAAAAGAGCCGTTGTGTCCCTTGCAGTGTGCGCTGTGGCTCCATCTTGTTGGAACCATACTTGCGGATGGTTTTCCACGGCTGGCCTTAAAATATATCCAACATTGTCCGATATCTGACACCATTGACGGAAACGGCGACCCCGTGTTCATTTTCAAAAAAATAAGAACCAATTATCCTTTCCGATGAAACACCGCACCAAACCGTACACTTAGGCGGGTGTAATTCTCACTGTTGAACTACTCTCGGATTTTCTGTAGCCCATATCCTGCAGTTTTGCTTATTAACGAATCCACTTAATTGGAAATTGGCTTCGTCGCTCATAATTAGATTATGATTTTCTTCTGCTTTTTGCCGGAAAAATACTGCATAATCAAGTCGTTGCTGGTACTCTGTCGGTTTCAATTCTTGGACAAGCTGAATCTTGTATGGAAACATTCCTAACGTATGCAAAGTTCTCTGCAGCGACGCTCGTGAGAGGCCAAGTTGTGTTGAACGTCTCCTGGTTGATGTTTCTCCATATTCCCGAATACTCCTCTGTACTAGTTCAATATTGTCATCCGTGTGCACCGTTCGTCGTCTGCCAGCACCAGGAAGATTCCTTACTGCCCCTTGTTGTCGAAAATTTGCAACCAGATGGTTTATTGTTGACTCTGAGGGTCCAACCCGCACATTAAAAAAACGACGATATGCACGCTGAGTCAAAACAATGGATCGTTGATTTGAAAAATAAAACTCAACAATTTGGGCACGTTGTTCTATGGAGTACTGCTCCATTTTAAATTCTGAATTTTAAAGTCTTCTTTACAAAATACTGAAAAGTATAGAAAAAAAAAAGTTGTAATAAAAAAGTTATAAGCAATTCAAACCCCTTCGTTAATTTTGGGCCACCCGGTAGTTTATGCGATAATATTGTAACTTGTTCAAGGCAAATAAAGTTAATTAAAATACCAATATCATTTTTTGATTATCCCAAAGACTCCACTAGGTACGTAGGTAGGTTGTACTTGATTATTATTATTTTATTTTTAATGTGGTCGATAGATATCCTGTACACATATGTCAACAAATTTAGCATTAAATGAATCGCGAAAAATACACGAATATTTTTATTTTGAAATAATAATTGTTAATATTGATAGTGATATATTAAAACGTATTCTAGCTTGTGTATGGCTACGTGCCATGTGAGTGATTTTTATCTTTATACCTATTGCATTTGTAGCGGTGTTCTAACATAAACGCCACAGAAGAATAGAACGAACATTTTATTGTCTAAAATTGACACAACAAAGTAAAAACGTCACAAATAGGTTCCATTATAATTATTGGAATAGTATCTAGGCTTAAATAATTATAACAATTTATGGTTACTTGCAAGTCGAGACATTTTGTTATACTCATATCTTGATTAACTGCGCAGTAATAATAATCAAAGACAAGAGTGTATCTACGGGGGGTAAAAACCCGGAAATTGCTGTCTCCACCGACAGTATCATCTAGCGCGTACTTTATACGACGCTTTTTAATCGATATTACGCGGTATCAATGTATCGACTCGGCACACGAGTAGACCTACCAGTCCGAGTAATAATATTTCAAGGAGCTATGTGCGCTACACATTTAAAATTTACCATTCAAATAAAAGGCACAAAAAATTATTCAAAAGCCACAAATATGAAAATAGAATATTTAGAGTAAGTAGTTTGTAAAAGAAATATTTTATCATTGGTACATAATAAAAATCTGATAAACATTTTGTTATTTAATATCATTCCCTGTATCAACCCTACCAAAATAGTATCGAGGAACCTCTACCCTCCATAAAAAATAGTTAAAAATTTTGACACCTCCTTAGAAACTTTGCCTCTGTACGGTTTCTTTACTCAGTAGTAGAAATAGTGTATATATAATATATATAAAACATAAATAAACACTCACGCCTGTCACCCAGAGGGGTAGGCAGAGATTATGGACTCCCATTTGGCACGATCCTGACACACCTCTCTCGCTTCCTCCACATCCATATACCTACGCATACACGCTCGTCGGTTAAAGGTACTCTTGATTTGGCCCATTTTTAATATATCGCCAATTTGGTCGATAAAGTTTCGCCTAGGGCGACCCTTCCCGACTATGTCGGGGATGAGTCGCTCGCGTCCGTAGGCCTCGACCACCTAATCCTAGGCCCACCCTACACGTGTCCCCCAGGTGGTGCTAAACAAGCGACAAAGCCGAAAGAACAGACTCGGCTCCTCGCCGTGTGGTAGTGGCGTAAAAAATACCACACCTTACTTTCGCACCATGAGGCAAAATATATATTTATATATATATATATATATATATATATATATATATATATATATATATATATATATATATATAAATATATATTTATATATATATATATATATATATATATATATATATATATATATATATATATATATATATATATATATATAATATACTTACTATAATATACTTACTGCTTACGTCTGTGTCGGTGATAGCGTGTAGTAGTGTACGGCTTGCGGCAATCAAAATAGTTCTTAAAGAGAGGTCGTTCCTTGTAGTGTCGGTGTATATGCCTACCGATTCAAGTGAAAATATACCAGAGTTTACTGAGTGTCTCAGTGAGGTTAGTGCCATTATAGAGAGCAGCGGCGTTGAATCCGCATACATACTTGGCGATTTCAATGCACATCCAGGTGAGCGGTTTTGTTATGAACTTATGAACTCTTGTGCTGAACAATGTTGGTCTTGTATAGACTTGGACTTGTTGCCGGCGAACACATACACTTTCGTGAGTGATGCACATGCCTGTCGGCGCTGGCTTGACCATTGTATTGTGACGTGTGCTGCTCGGAACACAGTGGCTCATGTGTCTGTCATATATGACACCTTTTGGTCAGATCACTACCCTATTGTAATTAAATTAAACATTGATGTAATTATACCTAAAGTTGTGCATGGTAGCTACAACATTAATGATGTAATATGGGGTGACAGGGATTCCTCTCAAACAGAGAAATATAGGGAATACTGTCATTCTAAACTTAGAAATGTAAATTTTCCTTTGGAACTCACGAGTTGTGCAGATAAAATGTGTTATGATAGTAGTCATAGACAAACTTTAGATAAATTGTACAAAAATATAATTAGTATCCTCACAGAAGGTGCAAAAATTTGTAGTAAGCGTATAAGTAAAAATAATAATAAAAAGAACAAACATGTCATTGGGTGGAATAAACATGTCAGGGACGCTCACCGGCACGCTCGGGATTGTCTACAGAAGTGGCAGCTCTACGGTAAGCCGAGTGCTGGTCCAGTATACGTGAATATGGTGGAATCTAGGAGGGTATTTAAGTCTAAGCTTAAATGGTGCCAAAATAATCAGCAACAAATTAAAATGGATATGATTGCACAACACCGTGCTAGTAAGGACTTTAAGCGCTTTTGGAAGGCTACAAATAAATTAAACCCAACATTGAGCCTTCCGGTGAGCGTCGCTGGCCTTCATGAGCACAGTGAGATAGCGAAGGCCTTCCAAGCTCACTTCAGGGTGGACTCGCCTCTTGGGCCTGCAGCTGCGATGTGTGATGATGGGTATCGTACTGACAAACTTAATGTTAGATTCTCGGCGAAGGATGTGGACCGTGTAATTAAGGGCATGGTACGGGGTAAATCCCCTGGTCATGACCACCTCAGCATAGAGCATCTGCAGTGTGCGGGAATACATCTACCTAGGGTCCTATCTTTGTTGTATAATCTCTGTCTCAGCCACTCTTACCTGCCTGATGACCTTATGCGAACCATAGTTGTGCCAGTTATTAAGAACAAGTCGGGGGATCCGTCGGACTTGACAAATTACAGACCAATTTCACTGGCTACTGTGGTGGCAAAGGTGCTGGACGGTTTGCTTGATGAACACTTAAGTAGTCATATAAAATTTAATGATGCACAATTTGGTTTTCAACCAGGTCTGTCCACCGAAAGCGCTATTTTGTGTCTCAAGCAAACTGTCAAATACTACACTGATAGGAGCACTCCAGTCTTTGCCTGTTTTCTTGTCTTGTCCAAGGCCTTCGATTTAGTGTCATATGACTTATTATGGAAAAAACTTCAAAGTGAGACTGATGTGCCGTACGAGTTAGTCGCGATGCTACGATCGTGGTATGAACGGCAGACCAACTGTGTTAGATGGGTGAACGCATACTCCGATGTGTATAGACTTGAATGTGGGGTGAGGCAAGGTGGTCTTACATCTCCTAGGCTTTTCAATTTGTATGTCAATGGCCTGATCGAGGAGTTGAGCGGCACAAATGTCGGCTGTCATATTGATGGTGTTTGTGTTAACAACATAAGTTACGCAGACGATATGGTGCTACTCAGCCCTTCGATTGGTGCCATGCAGAAATTATTAAATATATGTGAAGCATATGCAGTGTCCCATGGACTCAGATACAATGTGAAAAAGAGCGAGTTAATGTTGTTCAAGGCGGTAGTGAAATCCGGACCATGTGCGACTACCTTCACACTCAACAACTCACCTCTAAAGCGTGTCTCACATTTTAAGTATCTGGGTCACTGGGTCACCGAGGATATGCGTGATAATATGGATATCGAGCGGGAACGTAGGGCGCTGTCCATTAGGTGTAACATGGTGGCCCGTAGGTTTGCTCGTTGCAGTAGGCAGGTAAAGATTACTATTTTCAAAGCCTACTGCCAGTCTTTTTACACGGGCAACCTATGGGTTAACTATACGCAGCGGGTATACAGCGCCTTGCGTGTCCGGTATAATAATGCTGATGGGGCTGCCGCGCTTTTGCAGCGCGTCAGTAATGTTTTCTGAAATGCGCACTGATGGTTTCCACGCCATTATTAGAAAGCGTGCTGCATCGATGCTGAAACGTTTGCGTGGCAGCTCCAATAGCCTTCTCAACACAATGGCAGATAGGTGGGACTCGCCGCTGCTTGAGCGCTGGATACGGCTACATGCCACGGTATAAGTCACCGGTACCCTCGTGGCGGCTGGTCTCAAACATCTCCATTTACATTTTACATTTTGTCATCATTATTTATGTAAATTAATTTAATTACTAACACTATAATTTAAGTTTTATTTCATTTCACTGTTACTAACATTCTTTTATGGGTCCTGTGTTGCCTGAAATAAAGATATTTTATTTTTATTTTTATTTTTATATATATATATATATATATATATATATATATATATATATATATATATATATATATTATATACATATTTAAACGTTATTTAAAACATTATTAAATAAATTTAATAATTTATATCCTATTACACTCGAATAATATTGAGCTATGAAGAGGATATTTAGGCTGCAATTAATTTGAAGAATATGCTTTTAACGATCTAGAACTACTGACATAGGCAATCGAGACAAACAACTGCCGCTCAGACTAATCAGTACGACCTGCAGTTGGCTAAAATCAATTTCTCATATGTATTCATACTAATTAAGTAGTAGTCAAAAACTCGCTTATCTATACAAATAAAAAATTGAAAGTGTCTGTTTGTAATGACAAAGTAACAGCTTTTTACTAAATACCTTTCATAAGCATATATATGTATGTACATATACGGTACTTAAAAGAAAAAACAAGTTTTAAAATTTTTGTCTGTCTGTTTGTTTGTTCCGGCTAATCTCCAAAACGGCTGGTCCACTTTTGACGAAACTTACACACGCAGATAACTGATGTTATTGGTAGTAACTTAAACTACTTTTATTTTAGAAAAAGAATAAGGGTTCCACGCAAAAAAAAATAAACACATAAAATCAAATCGTAATAAATTCCACGCGGACGAAGTCGCACGGAACAGCTAGTTTAAAAAATGGGTCGAAAAAATATTTCGTTACATCATTAAATTGGCCTCGTTTTATTAGTAGTATATTATTTATTAGTCCACCTAGCATTATTATTATTATTATTTTGTGATTTTTCTAATCTCTGATATGGATCTCATTTGTTATCCGAAATAAAGATTTATTATAATTATTGTGTGGTATCTATAAAGTTTCCTCATCTGGTTGGGCAATATAAATATATAATTGTAAATAAACATGGTAAACGTACGTAAATATCAATAAAATAAAATAAATACATAAAAAATACATAAATATATAAAAACCCAACCAGATGGAAGCCCTCGGCAGGGGAGACCAAACGACCGAGGGTTAGGGGGAAAGGAAAAGAAACCGGTGGACGATGCGGGCGATATCGAGGAGCACCGCCTTCTGCATTTGAGCTTGAAGCGGTCCATTACGGAGTCCCAGTCGCCTCAGATGACCCGAGAGGCTGACTGGAATTAACCCGTTCGCAGAGACGACTAAAGATATAATTTCGGCCGGCAATCCACCCCACATGTCGGTCACCTCGTGAGCCAGGTCCAGATATTTTGTCAGCTTATTTGTTTCGGCTTTCACGAGGTTCTCGTCATAAGGAATGGTAATGTCGACCAAAAATATCCTTGACTGCGCCCGGTCCATCAGCACAATATCAGGCTTATTCGCAAGAATAGTCCTGTCTGTGATGATGGCCCGGTCCCAGTAGAGCCTGGCGTGGTCATTTTCGAGCACAGCTTCCGGCAAGTACTTATAATACGGCAGTTTCCGATCCACGAGACCGTATTTCAGAGCGAGCTCCTGGTGTAGAATCCTGGCTACTAAGTTGTGCCTGTGCAAATACTCAGAGTTAGAAAGTGCCGAACAACCGGAGATGACATGCCTAAGTGACTCACCGGGATGGCGACAAGTTGGACAGATGTCGACGGTGCCATCCTTTAGGATGTATCTCCGATAATTGTTGGTCTTAATAACCTGATCCTGTATCGCACAGACAAAACCCTCGGTTTCCCCAAAGAGAATACCGAAACGTAGCCAGTGGAGGAAGGCGACTGTGTTTACGAATGGCTCAAGCCTTACAGAACCTCCCGTGGAGCTCCTGCTCCTTCCATACGGTCTCCCGGTCGGAAATGCTCTGTACTGCCGGGTCTTGCCATTGCTCGTTGGCTAAGGATAGAGGGATAAGTCCTTTATCACAAGAAATAACGTCCCTATAGTATGGATCATCCGCTCTCGTCAGAAAGTAATTACGAAGGCTGCACACTTCGCGATTATGCATGGTAAGCTCGCTTAAAAAGCCGCGCCCACCATGCTTCCGCAGCAAGTACAGTCTCATTACTGACGATCTCGGATGATGCATCCTGTGGGACGTCATTATAGTGCGGACTTTTCTGTCCAGAGCGTTCAGTTTGGACTGAGTCCACCTGAGCATGCCAAAGGTATACATAAGAACAGGCATGATCCAACCGTTATATGCGTGCGTATTCACACCGGACAAAAGGCTGTTAATCACTTTGGTCAAACGTGCATAAAACACATCGCAAACTGACTGTTTCATACCTCATCTACACCGATGTTCTGTGACTAAAATATTGTTCAGACCAATCCCTCCAATAATTCACACAAGGGTCAACTAAGAGGTCTTCCTTCGGCTGATCTTGGTCCTGAATTTCCAATGACACATACGTAGGGTTCGGGCGCTCAACGAGGCGTATGTGAACCCCGTGAAGGAGTATCACGAGAGAGTGTCTGAAAAACGATTTCTCAAAAGAAAGGTTCAGACGGGGATTACGGGTCTTCCGTGGTCGCCCAGGTCTCGACGTCTTCTTATGCTGGTTCTTCGATATGTGCTATACTAGCACGTGATGGACTGTAGATTTATATTTAAAGGTGAAGGAACCCTTGGGAATAAAACAGCAATTATCTTCAAACCGCTCCGTGAGAGTGCAATTACTTTCCCTATCACTTCCCTATATGTTTTCTTTCTTGATTGTATATATTACTGGTAGCTGGTCCCGAATGATTTGCATGAAAACCAGTTTAACGAGCTACCTCAACGCTTTACTCGAAAGAGAGCCGCGCCCTCTGTGCGCTTTCGCAACTCAATGACATCAAATTTCTACTATCACACTCCCACGGTTTGCCCAATATCTTTATTTGTATAAGACATACATTTATACATTTTATTTATAAAGATAGCACAACAAAATATCTATACTATGATATACATTACATTCCAATATCACAAAAAACCTTTTATTTATTCCACAAAATATGCCTATTTTACAACATATGTACTAAGTTAGAATTCTTAAAAATCTAACATATAAGGTTGGAACAATGTTCTTTATTTGAAAATACAAATATCTTAACTAATACAATAGTTTATTTCACATTTTTACACATATTTTACTATTTAAAACACTTTTAAATTTCTTTTACAAAACTAACAATATTTCACTATTTTAGAGTAATTTGTATATAAAATTAACACAGAATTCACCTATTTTGCATATTACAAGTCAATTTTACATGTTGTTATAGGCGCGTCGCCAACAGTGACATACCCAGGTATCGGTATGTTTCAGCCTCGGAAAGGGTCCTTATGTTGATGGGCATATATAAGTCTATGCCCTCAGAGTTAGCAACCCATCCCCAGCTCCATTCCAATAGAATTGCTAAAATCACAAGTGATGTTTAGCAATTCCATAAGATGAGAGCGACTGGAGGCAAATAATTTGAGATCATCCATATAGAAAAAGTGGGTCACTTTTGTACCTCCTTTCCGAAGCTGAAATCCCCTCCCGGAACCCTCCAGAAAAGTACTGAGAGGGTTCAGAGAGAGGCAGAACCAGATAAGACTCAAACAATCACCCTGGAAGATACCCCTTCTTATCCTTATGTGGTTCTTCGCAGCCGTCATCCGCTCGCCTAGATAACAAAGGATCGTACTCCATTGCCCCATACACTGCCCGAGGAAGTCTCGAACTGTAGAGTTAACCTTATACAGCTCGAAGACCCTCTTAACTCATGTATGAGGCACCGAGTCGAATGCCTATTTATAGTCTATCCAGGGGGTGGAGAGGTTCCGACGGTTGCGTTTAACCACCTCGCCAATGACCGCGTCAATGAGGAGTGGTTCCTTGGTTCCACGACCATCGCCCTGACATCCATTCTGAGCCCGCGACATCACCTGATTTGAGTTCAGGTGACGAGTGATTCTCGCGCTCAAAATGGATGTTAGTGTCTTGTATTTGGTAGGTAGACTTGTAGATGGGGCGGTATTTGCTCGGGTCTGTGGAATCCCGGTCTTTAGGAACCAAATGAGTGATCCCAGTATTAAAGAGGCTCGGAAGCGACTTTTAGTCCAGAGCCTCTTGAAACTGTCGGGCGAGCACAGCGTGACACACCACGAACCCCTTCAGTCAGTAATGATGCAGTCCGTCGAGTCCCGGACTTTTCCAGTGCCCTACGGACCGCCTCAGCCACGTCATCCGGCGTTATGATCACGGGGCCCATGGGCGTAACATTCGCACACTGACTCGCCACAACTTCCATCCAAGGGCCCTCGCTGTGGTTTACGGACCCTGACCACAGGCCACGCCAGAATGCGATATTGTCGGCCTGAACCGGTGCTGGGCCCGTTCCACGTACCATTGGTCACTCCAATGATTCTTCTGATCACACTGGAAGAGACGATTCTAGTTGAACCGTGTCGACCTCTCGGTATATCGCTGAATGCGCTTTCCCCAAGCAGCGATTCTCTGCTTCAGGTCGTCTATGCGCTCCGTCAGTTTTTGCGTTATATCCGGCTAGGACAAACTCATGTTTGTACCAGCAAACGCCATCCTGACGGTGCGCACAATTCTCGGCCTATTATTGCCCGACCTGAAGCTTATCAGTCTGCCGATGAGGGCCCTCGCCTTTGCGACACGGTCCTCAGTCCTTCTTCTCCAGGTTAGGATGGCGCTACTGTGTCTAGTGGCGCGTCCAGCCGTGGGAAGTTTGGCGCCAATAATACGGCAAACTGCCAGTGCGGCGCCAAAAAGAATTGAGTCCGTATCGCAAAGGTCCCGGCTGACTCCCAAATAGGTCACCAGCATGGATTGAGAGCCCTCACGACAGCCGGATTCCGCTTGCTTAGGGTTATACGGGAAAGTCGCGGTCGATTCTCGAGAGGCGTACTGCGCGTTTCCCTAATCGCCTCTTCCAGTATGCTCCTCATTTGCTCTTGTTCTTGTGCGACTATTCCATCGTCGCCTGAGTCAACCACAAGGAGATCTACGGCGGCATCTACGTGTGCGGGTTGCTCTGCAACTCGTAGAGCCGCATCACCTGTCGTAGTATTTTCATTCGATGAAGGAATAGCCTCACGTCGTAGCCGTTCGAGTTCGGCGTCATCAAATATTTTTGAGCGCATTATGTACCGAACTCGCTCTGCCAGGTTTTGCTCGGTAACGGTAATAGACGGCTCCAGCTCAGCAAATAGTCGATGCATCCTAGCCCGGTACGCAAAACCTTCAATTTCTTCCCCTTTCGCCCTAAAATACGCCCACAATACGTTTGTATTCATTTCCATCGTCCAACGCATGCGGCGTACTCCACCAGCGGCGGGTGCCGCTTGCCGAGTCCGAGAGGACCCTGCCGACACCAAGCCATCTGGTGGGGATGATGGATGCGAGGGGCTACCCGGTGGTCGTGCAGTACCTCGCGCTCGGCTGGCGGCCCGCATGCTGTCGCGTTCAGCGCCAGCTCCAGAACCGCCCCGGCGACCCCCAGGCAGCGGCCCTATAGGCGGTCTATTCGTTTCCATCATCCATAAATTGGGCGTCAATTAACGGGGACGCCCAGGCCCGGCACCGTTTCATGATTTGGCCGTAAGCACAAATTAGCACTCTCAAATCTGCCCAGGCACGGCGCTCACACCAGTCACACAGTTTTGTCACTTAACTGTTACGTCAGCGGGCGATGTGGTCATCACTTCCCTACGCCTATTTATTATTATTATTATTAGAAGTATATTCAAGTATATAGCCTTCTATTATATATTTCTACTTTTATAATTAAAAGTTAAAATACCAGCCTTGTACTAAATGCATATGAAAGTATATACGGTACTTATAACAAAAAACATAATTATTAAAATTTTTGTCTGTCTGTCTGTCGGTGTGTCTGTCTGTCTGTCTGTCTGTTTGTTCCGGCTAATCTCCGACACGGCTGGCCCGATTTCAACGGGACTTTCACTAGCAGATAGCTGGTGTTATAAGGAGTAACTTAGGCTACTTATATTTTAGAAAAAGAATTAGGGTTTCGCGCATCATAATTAAAACCCTCAATTACACGCGGGCGAAGTCGCAGAGAACAGCTAGTATAATTATAAAAGTATATAGCCTTCTATTTATTATCTAATGCTGTATAATAGAATTTATTTACAATATTAAAAACTATGATAATAAAAAAAAACTAAAACTAGAAACTTAATTATCATATAGTCCTACTCCCCGCGGTATCGTGCCAAGAACGCTGGCTGCGTTTCCCCGCTGAATGGCTATACTTAGTCTTTGAGCGAGGAAAGAACCGGCCCTCTTATCACCAGCAGCAACGAACAGCCGCGGATGGAGTTCCTTTAGGAACTTCACCGCACGTGGACCCCACGGACCGATAGTCTCTACAGCAAATGGCACAAATATGTAGTCATCTCTCAGAGACTCATATTTGCGCCACTTACTCAGTTCTGCTGCCTTTGATGCCGTCCCGGCTTTAAACGAGGTACCCCTTAGATGAGAGGCCACCAGAGTGTCTACGCAAGTAGCATCCCACACTAGGGCTTTACCTCTCTCCCAAGGTACCAATGTCATACCGTCGGGTCTCTTGCCATCATCTCTAAATATTCCACAAGGTTCTAAAACCGAGGGAACATTTATAGAGACAAGTGCCCTTCGGATGACATCGTTCAAAGAACTATGTCGTGAAAACCTACCAGCGCTTTTCTTACATGAAAGTCCATGGAGCCCAAACTTGTCGACGCTGCTACCACAGGGGCACTGATGGGGTTAACAAATCGCCGCTCCTAGTCGGATTCCTACGGATATGCACAAACTTTCCCTATCAAGTAATGTGCTGAGATTACTTGATGGTAAAGCGTGTAACCAGTGACTAGATTCCTTAGTCGAAACAGCTAGAAGGCGTGCCTTATCTTGGTCACTATGGAAGTTATGAAACAAATCCTTCTGCACGCTCTGTACTAACGGAATATCCCACTGATTTTGTAGGTTAACTTCCAGTGGAATATTTTCACCAGGACAGAGCGTTTGCCATGTCTGCCCTGCCTCCGTAGCAAAGCATAGGTCTACTTTATTATTTAAAATTATGTTACATAAGTCACTGACACCATTCACGGAAGCAAGGAAAGCAGGCAATGCAACGCTAGAAAGATTTCTCACACCAATGCCACCAAATTTTATAGGTAAAGTAGCTTGAGTCCAGGCTGTTGTATTTAAAGTTAAATTTAGAATTTTTTCTACAGCTATTTTAAGATTATTATCAATATCTTGTAAAATATCCGAACATTTCCAGACTGGACTCGAGCGGAGTAAGTATGTAAATCTAGGTACAAGAACACAATATTTTAAAATAGTAAGAGCTATATGGGGGTTTAATTTATACAATTTATCAACGTGATTTAAAAACTGATCAAATTTTGTTTTTAAAACAGGTTTAATACTATCGAAAAACAACGGGGCACCTAGCAGGTATAGTGATTCCGTATTGACAGTTTTTATTCCAGGACAAATATGATTAAAATTTTGAATTAAAGTGTCTCTATGAGAAGTAGATAAATTATTGGAAAAAAATATTTCACATTTATTGCTATTTGGTTCAAGGCCAATATTTCTAAAATTTCGAAAAATATGAGTAAGATCGCTGAGGACGTCATCTGCTCTACCTCCCAGTGTACCGTCGTCTAGGTACCAGACATTCAGCTTGGATTTCAAATTTGAAATAATGGGTTGAATTCCCAAACTGAATGTGGAACCAACGGCAATAGGACTGATACCGTTATCCTTTTTTTTGTAGGCACATAATCTTGCCCCATATAAGAATGGAGTGAAATTTGGATTAACATTACCAGAAAGCATAAAGTTACATAATTTTGTAATGTCTTTAAGAAGTACCCCGCCGGCATCACCGGCAGAAGCGCTTACAAGATCTTTAAGATGTTGAGGCGTAATTCCGTCAATGCCGCCAGCAGAGCCATTCGAAAATGACATAATTGCTTCTAAAGTGTCTTTTTCAGAAATTTGTAAAGGTTGCATAGAAGTCTTGGGAGGCAGCAGTAAACCCTGAGACGGTTTGACCGAAGGATGCTTTTGACAAAGGCTTTCAAGAGTTTCGACATTACGAGGAGCCAGGATGTCGTCTGAGAATAAAATACGGGATGCAGTTTTTAAGTCGCCATCTATTACTTTCGACTCAACTACTTTTTTAAAACAAATTTAGGACGTGGTCGAGATAAATGAGTATTAATTGGGTAATCTAAATTTTGAAAAGATGTCTCTTTTAGTTGAGACGTAATTGATTTATTTATTGTTTTATCAAAATGAAA
Source organism: Parnassius mnemosyne (assembly GCA_963668995.1). Lineage (NCBI taxonomy): Eukaryota > Metazoa > Arthropoda > Insecta > Lepidoptera > Papilionidae > Parnassius > Parnassius mnemosyne. Next base: position 52,242,689 of record CAVLGL010000082.1, on the reverse strand, counting down.
ATGGGAATACGCGAAAGTAAATAATTTTTGCCAACTATTTTCACTTGCCTTCTATTATATCCCGATCACACTAGTGGCTTCAAGCTTCCTTCTCTTTTTTAAATGATTTTTACATAGATTAATGATAAGTCATCGCGCGCTCTGACTAGATACCGCCGGCGCTCATGTAAAATGCAGCAACAAATACTACGCCGAAATCGGCGTACGCGAGCCAGTCGCGTTGCAGGTAACTTGTGAGGTGAACGTGCCGAATGTTTCATTAAATTTTGACCATAATCCGAAGTAAAATACCAGTTTACGTATTGAAAGTGTGTAAAAATAATACTACAAGAAATAAGAAAGACACTAGAATTACATACTATTATTAAGTATCATACAATTTCGAAATTTTAACAAAAATAACACGAGCCATAAATAAGTCACAAAATATCAATGACGCTATTCAGTGTTGCTGCGAATGCAAAAATAAAGTTCCCCGTGGCCGAGATTTTTATATGTGAATTTATTGTTACTATATTTTATAATATAATATATTTAACTTATTATAATATAACCTAACTCTATATTATTTAATGTTTATTTTTGTAGTATTGCTCAAATTACATAATTGCCGTTTATACAAGTATTGTTCCATACCCAAAGAGTATCAACGGGACCCAAGTCTCCACTATCGTGCCGTCTGTCTGTCAGTAGGCTATATCTTATAAACCGTAATAAGTAGAATTTTCACACAATTTGTATTTAAATTGCTGCTATAAATTGAGTTTGGGTACAAAAATACCATCATTAAATTGAGTTGGTTACTAAGATACCATCATTAAATTGAGTTAGGGTACTAAGATAACACCATTAAATTGGAGTTAGGGTACTAAGATAACACTATTAAATTGGAGTTAGGGTACTAAGATACCACCATTAAATTGGAGTTAGGGTACTAATGTACCACCATTAAATTGGAGTTTGGGTACTAAGGTACCACCATTAAATTGGAGTTTGGGTACTAAGGTACCACCATTAAATTGGAGTTTGGGTACTAAGGTACTACCATTAAATTGGAGTTTGGGTACTACGGTAGGTACCACCATTAAATTGGACTTTGGGTTCTAAGTTACTACCATTAAATTGAACTTTGGGTACTAAGTTACTACCATTAAATAGGACTCTGGGTACTAAATTACTACCATTAAATTGGACTTTGGGTACTAAGTTACTACCATTAAATTGGACTTTGGGTACTAAGTTATTACCATTAAATTGGACTTTGGGTACTAAGTTACTGCCATTAAATTGGACTTTGGGTATTAAAATACCAGCATTAAATTGGAAAAAAATATATAAGAAACTGTTTCAGTTTGCCTCTAAAATAATAATAATAATGATACCGTTATCAGCTTTCAGTGATAGCACATCTATGGCTATAAGGTGTGAAAAATGGAAAAGCTCTCTACTAATCCAACTGGACGCAGCTGAAGTTATATCAGCACTCAAGAAACGAGCTACGCTATTGCATTTTGGTGGCTCTGGGATACAAAAAATATTCTACAATTTAACGGGTGCCAATGTTGAATCATCAGAAACCGTTGATGTATTTAAAGTAGCCATAAAAAAACTCTATGAGTATTTTCAAAGTTATAAGCGGCATGTTTTTCGATTGATAAAACAGGAAAAAGGAGAAACATTTGAGAAGTTTTTGATAAGATTGCGTCAACAGGCCGAAAAATATGCATTCGAAAAGCAAGATGATCATTTCATAGATCAAATTGCGGAAAAGTGTAATTCGAAATTACGCAAGAACCTTAGATGTAAGATAAAGTTCTTGCGCAAGAACCTTATATGTAAGATAAAGTTCTTGCGCAAGAACCTTATATGTAAGATAAAGTTCTTGCTTCAAACGTGGGAAGAGTTAAAAAGCAAAAAAGTATATGCTTTTAATCAAATGTAAAGACCAGACAAGACATTATTAGCATATGGTAGTAACTCTCCTTTGGCAATAGGGGTTCATTTGAAACTATACTCGAAGTCGATGGAAGAAAGGAACATACAACCATTTACGTGATTTCGGGGAGTACTAGAGACCTGTTTGGTAAGATCACAGCAGTCCGTCTGGGTGTCTTAAAACTTGGTATCGGGATAAATCAAGTGGAGAGTACCGATCCCCATTAAAGAGAAGGTTGCAATCAAAATTAAGGAATCACTAAACAGTGATATAATTGAAGAAGTGCAAGGCCCGTCTAAATGGGTTTCACCAATGTTCCAATCATGAAAGAAAATGGTGAATTACGTTTGTGCGTAGATATGAGATGTAAGAACGCCGTTATATTGCGAGAAAACCACCCCCTGCCTACTATGGACCATTTTTGCCTAAAATGAAGAAAGCTAAATATTTTAACAAATAAGACATAAAAAAAATGCCTTCCATCAAGTGGAAATTCACTCTGAATCCAGACACATAACAACTTTTATAACCCCCAAAAGATTACATAGATATAAAAGAGTAATGCTTGGAATTACCTGCGCTTCCGAGATTTTTCAGAAGATCATTGAAAGGATGCTGATAACTGTGAAGGGGTCGTCAATTTTATTGATGATATCCTGGTATTCGGGAACAGTGAAGAAGAACATGACGCATGACTAAAGAAAGTTCTACAGGTACTTAGTAAAAACAACGCCGTGCTGAATAGCAATAAATGCATATATAAAACTCAGGATGTGAATTTTCTGGGACACAGGCTTACACATGAAGGAGTAAACCCTTCAACAAGTACGTTGAGAGCGTTTTTTTTATGTTATTATTATTTAGGGTCCCAAAGACCATAGAAGAACTCCAAAGTTTTTTAGGACTCTTAAACTACATAAGCAAATAGATACCTAACTTGGCCGCCATGAAAGAACTTCTGAAGCACCTGCTAAGACAGAAGATGAGCAAAAGGGAGATCTTGGAAAAACAATGGTCTGGGGAACAAGATAAAGCATTCCAAAAACTCAAACGGATGCTCACGGAAATACAGATTTTAGGGTATTATGACGTAAGAGATGCAAGACAGGTGATAGGAGATGCTAGCCCTTTCGGACTTGGTGCTGTCCTTGTACAAAATGATACAAATGGCCCTAGAATATTGCCTATGGTAATCGAACTTTGACAGACTGCAAGCGCAGGTATAGCCAAACGGAAAAAGAGGCACTAGCATTAGTTTGGGGGGTCGAACATTTAATTTTTTTTATTTGGAAAGCCTTTTGATTTAGTCACTGACCACAAGCCGCTAGAGATATTGTTCGGGTCTAAGTCAAAACCATGTGCGAGGATTGATTGATGGGTACTGAGGCTACAGTCTTATTATTTCAAGGTTGTATAAAAGCCAGGAAAAACAAATATAGCTGATCCCTTGTCACGATTATGTAACTATCCTGATAACCCACCAAAAGGAAAAGACGAGCATGTGTACCAAATAGTGGAAAATTCTAGACCTGTAGCTATACCAATACCAATGAGTTCCATTGTAGCATATTCAGAAAAGACCAAGAGATTTACAAAGTGAAAAAAGGTGTCTATCAGAACGACTGGGACGATTCGATTAAGAGTTACAAATTTTTTGAAAACGAGTTGTGTTTCCATGATAGCATTCTACTTCGTGAAAATAAAATAGTAATACCACAGCCACTCTGCAAGAGTGTATTACATGCTGCATGCGAGGGTCATCCAGGTATCGTAGCGATAAAGGGACGCTTGAGATCAAAGATATGGTGGCCCCGTATCGATAAAGACGTAGAACAATTAGTAAAGGCCTGTAAAGGTTGTACGTTAGTGGGTTTGCCAAACCCAACTGCACCAATGAAGAGACGAGAGTTGCCTGCAGCTCCATGGATAGATGTCACAATGGATCTAATAGGACTATTACCAAGTAACGAGTATCTATTAGTAGTGGTCGACTACTATAGTCGATACAAAGAAGTAAAAAATTACAAAAACATCATAAACTTACAGATTATTGAAATGGTAAAAGAAATGTTCAGTAGACTTGGTTATCCTATTTCTATCACCGCAGACAATGGCAAGCAGTTCGTTAGTGAAGAGTTCCGATCTTTCTGCAAAGAATGTAACATTAAGTTATTTAGTACTGTACCATATTGGCCTCAAATTATCGGCGAAGTTGAAAGACAAAACAGAGATATTTTGAAACGTCTTCGGATCAGCCAGAACGAGAGGAAGGATTTAAAAGAATGTTTGTGGGAGTATCTTCTAATGTATAACAGCACCCCTCCTTACAGTTACCGGGAGGTTACCGTCTGAACTGTTTTTTCAACTAAAAAGTAGGGATAAAATTCCATCAATAGGTGAAATAAATTACCGACAATCATTTAGATTCAGATATCAGGGATAGAGACAAAATACAAAAAGAAAAAGGAAAAGAGTATGTATATAGGAAACGCAGAGCAACTCACTCAGATATAATACAGGGAGATAAAGTTTACTTAAAAGCAGTGGAAAATAATTAATACAGACAATACAAGCTGCTTTGTGATTGTTATGAGTTATAATGAAAAAAAGGAAAAAATCTTGATAAGAAAGAGATGTAGTGTTTGCATATATGTAGTATACAGTAAATATTGTTATTTGTTTTATTTACTAATAATTTACCATGCACAAATACACAAACATACATTTATATATAAGTCACTGTCTCGAGCGCACCACGTCAGTTACACGAGAGCCTCGGGCGAGAGTGGACGTGTTTAGTTAAGTGCGTGCCGAGCCTGTGTTACACTACAGTGGTTAGAGAAGATAGCAGACATTACACACCATACATATAACCATTTTTTAAATAATTTGTGAATATTAGTTAGACATGTAAATAAAAAAAATAAACTGATAAAAAGGAAGCCTTATCATTTATATGTCATTTATTGAGAAGAAAAACCTATACTTAAATAATATACACAAATATATTGATACATTCGTTATTAATAAACTATTAATTTTTAAGTATTTCTGGAATACATTCATAACTATGAACTTAACTACTAAGCCATAGCATAAAATAAATTTTCCCGTTAATCGGGTAATGGTTAAGCTGCTGGCATATACAATTTTTCACTCACACTAGCATCATGCAAATTGTCTTATACACACTACAATATTAAGATGCCGCAGTCGTGGAGCTGTTATGTGCAGGGAGTGCGGTATCTAGTCAGAGCGCGCGATGACTTATCATTAATCTATGGATTTTTAAATAGCAAAGAGACCTACGCTCGGTTCCTATGACTACTTTGCATGATTTCGAAATAACTTTATTTTATTAAATTGCTAGTTTCCTCACAATGTTTTCGACGTGTAGGTATGATTTTAATGTTGATTTCTAGGAAATACCTTAACCTCGTTTAATTTTCTTTTATTAAATATGTTATATTTCAGTTGCGGTCCCTTAGTGGTGGGTGGAAAATTAGTATTATATTTACTGTAAATGTAACTATAAAAAATTAAAACTATAAGTTTTTATTACTGTTTTCTACATAATAGCTTCAGAATTTATGGCTCTACTTCATCGATACAATATATCTTAGAACCGACTTCAGAAGCTATTAATGTGAAAACTATGTTATTCTAATTCTTATTGTTTTTGAAGTGGATTTCACTTTTACTAAAATTTTAGTTTTTATCTCATAACCCATGCCAACCCGGTGCGTTAATACCGCAGAAGAAATAATAGTGAAAATGTGGTTTTAAATTTGGAACAGTTATATTGTTAAATAAGGAATGATAATACATGCATTGAATGATATATAACTTTCGGATAAATTTGTCGGTCTAGTGTAAGGTATTTGTACTATTCCTATAACCGCGCAAGTGCAAATAATATGCCAACAAAGTTTTACCGCAATCTAATGAACAGTATGGCAGCGCATAAAGTACGAACAAATAAACATTAATATTTATATATTAAAGGTTAGATTTATTTATTTTCATGATTATTGTGCTATCTGTTTGATGGAATTTGTTTTAATTATAGCATTATTCCTATTCCATTTCCAGTCATCAGTCGTATTTTAACGGTATTATAATAATTGTATCATACACTACCGTTATATCCAGCCAACTAAGTAATATAATGACGACCACCAAGATAATTCGCGTTATCTGGGTTTGAAATCAACCTAGGTGCGATAGAGAAGCAGTACATCAGATTCGGATGGGTTAGAAAGAGTAAGTACGCACTATATGTCCGGCACTTCCAGTCTATTGTCACTGTGACAATATCGACCAGGAGGACATTGATTCATGCACTACATCCTATCAAAATCTATTGCTAAACATAAACCTCACCTAGCTTGCCTCAATAGGGGGATATTTGTCATAATTGCCAAGTTTGGCAGGCTTGTTGGCAACTATAGTACACCCAGGCTAAATATGCACTACGCGGCCAGGAAACCATGTCACCATTTATTACATTAAGTTATAGAAGTATTGGCTTATATGATAAGATACAATCTTATCATATAAGCCAATACTTACTTAGTATATATATGTTTCTACTGTATATACTTCTATTACTTAGTATGTATATATTTCTCGATTTACTATATTTAATGTGTACTGGATTTGAAACTCGAAAATATTATACGTTTGTTCTTAAAAAGTTGGCAACCCCAACTTGCAAAGGATTAAGTTCCGTTGCCTTTGTGGTAGCATTCAATTAAGAAGTGAAAGGTTTTGCCCAAGCAAAGCATTTAAAATGTACGTAATACTCTGCACATACGCAATACACTTGAAAACTTGTTAGAGCTAAATTGAAACTGCTATATAACAGGGGGCGTAGCTCAGATGGTAGAGCGCTCGCTTAGCATGCGAGAGGTACCGGGATCGATACCCGGCGCCTCCAAAGGGCTTTTTTTACTTATCGATAATATTTTAAGGAAAAATTCGATGTTTTAATATAATAAATATATTTATGTTATAATGATTTTTATTTGTTAGTCAGGAGATGAATTGGCGTTTGTTTCATTTTGACTCTACTTTATGATTCCTCGGTTGAAACCTCTCAGTTTATGATTTTTCTTGTACCATGGAAGAGTTTTATATAATTCAATCATTTTATATTAAACTATTTCTTTTACATTTATCTTTTTTATAGAATTAGGGTGACAAACGAGCACACAGTCCACCTGATGGTAAGTGGTTGCTGTGACCCATAGACATCTACATTTATCCTCGATAAAGTATCAAAATGCAGATGCGTCGTCACCCGTGAGGACTAAGATGGAATGCCTCTTTTCCAGTAAAAAGGGTTCTCTACACTTACCGTACGAAACACAGAAGCGTTAAGATGCTATTTTACGTTGGTATTCTGTGAGAGCGTGGTCCTTCCCCGGTCGAGCCGACCCATTCGTGCTACAACCATAATATAGCTGCAGCATGGCTTTACCACGTATAAAATAGCATTAATTATGAATTATTTAAGTAAATGAAATAATGAATAAAACTGCCAAAACACTTTTCGACTGCTTAACAATGCACATTTTATTATTATCAAATTGGTGCAGTTTCGAAGGAGGAAACAGGAGATGTAGCCGACGAGGGTAAAGCGCACCTAGCTTAACAAAAGGGTAAATAGCCTTGAAGACATCCACATTGTAATCGATTGGAGAGACTTAATAGAGAGATGATGGCAATTTATTCCCCTCTTTTAAACTTCGAAGCAAACCGTTTGGTTCGAATGTGAGGTATGTCGACAACAAAGAGATTCAGACTGGTCGAGTGTCTTGTGGAAGGGGGGAATGAATTATTAATTCATCCGTTTTAGGTAACCAAAAAAAGGCATTTGTTACTGAAACTGAAAAAAAATAAAAACAAAAGCTTAATATTTTCCTTATAATTTTTATTTAAGGCCATCCTCGGCTGGACTCCGGGTGCTTATCTATACAGATAAATAAAATTGAAGTGTCTGTTTGTAATGTCAAAATAACGGCGTTTTACTAAATGCACATGAAAGTATAAACGGTACTTTAACTTTAAAAAATACACTTTTTTAAATTTTTGTCTGTCTGTCTGTTTGTTCGGGCTAATCTTCAAAGCGGCTGGACCGATTTTGAAGGTACTTTCACTGGCAGATAGCTGATGTCATAAGAAGTAACTTATACTACTTTTATTTTAGAAAAAAAACCTAAATTACATGTGGACGACGTCGCGTGGAACAGCTAGTTAAATTATAAAAATTAAGCACTTTTTAAATAAAACTTCCATTACGTCAATTTATTATTTATCAGAATGACTATTGACCGTTATATTTACGAGGTAATAAAATAGATTATTATCGGTTTTATGAAACTAAAGGTTCATTGTTGTCGAAAGTTAGATTCATATAGGCAGACATTTTTATTAGTAACAAACTGAATAAATTGTTATTCGTTACTTCAATAGTTTCTCCATTCGATCGTTAAGGCAGAATCAAATCCATAATTAAACATTCTCAGATAAAGCCATTTGATGGCATAGTAAAATAATACAGCATTCAATTTCGCCCCATATAGGTGTCCTAAGAGGCGGCTATAGGAAACCCCAGAGAGGTATATTTGTGGGTGGTAGTAGTCACACTATCACAGAATAGCAGCTTAAGGCTGCGGTGGTTCGTATAATGTGTATAGAAAACCAGCGGGACTTTTTTTAAATAACAGTAATACGGAACAACATAAATCCGGCCGCCGGTTTGATATCAGACGTCAGATCGGTCAGATATTTCACGTCTTGCGTCAGAGGGATGGTTATACCGCCGGCGCCATATATAGGAAGCCATAGAACCTTTTATTTATAGAATAAGGATGACAAACGAACACACAGTCCACTTGATAGTAAGTGATACTACGATGGCCCATAGACATCTACCTTTTTACATCAACTAAGAATCAAAATGCAGATGAGTTGTCATCTCTGAGGACTAAGATGGTATACCTCGGAACCAGTAAAAAGGATATCTGGTTATCTACACTCACAATTCGAAATACAGCGGCATTAAGCCGCTATTTTACGCTGGTATTTTGAAGAGCGTGCTCCTACCCCGGTCGAGCCGACCCATTCGTGCGACAACCATAACATAGCTGCAGCTTGACTCTACCACGTAAAAAAGGCTGTAATGAATGTATGAATAAATTTTATGTACAAATTTACGGACTATTTTATAATATAATAAATATTATGGTTATTTATGCAACAACTTACAATGATCTTTTCATTGATTTTGTATCAAGGTTAGTATTCGTAAGTAGTCTGATGAACTGTTTGTAAAGGAAACGTTTCGAATACACTATACATGTAATGACACTCAACGTATTGATTTTTATCATATTATAGGGTTGAATTTAAATAGTAGCATAAAATATCTGTTGCTATATACTTACACTTAATTATCGTAATATGCTTAATTTTCCAACCATACTCGTATGCTAATTTTCTACGAATTTGGCAGAATGCCAATATTTGATTTTGAATGATGTAGTAATTTATTTTAAGCTCTGTATGTTATTGACATTAACTAGTTATGGAGCTGACTCTTAACTACATGGCCTTTATAATTTGCGAATTGTATTTTAGCTTTTATAGATATAAAATGCCAAATATTTTAATAAAATGTAATGTAATCGGGAATTATTTTTACAAGGTTGATGTTTTCTAATTGATTTAAGGGTGACAAACGAGTACAGCCCAACCATCTGATGGTAAGTGGATGCTGTGGACCACAAACACCTACATCTATCCTCGATTAAAAATCAAAACGCAAATTTTTGTCACCCCTGACGACCTAGATAAGATGCCTCGTTTCGATTAAAATTTGTCTCCGGTTCTCTACACAAAACACAACAACACAAATACAAAAACCGCAGAATTACCATATTTACGTTTGTCCTCTATATTATTTGCATTACATATTTTGAAGAAGCGTGGCCCTTTCCTGATCCATAGAAGTGATTCCGACCCGGTTCGTGGTCCCTCAGAGAATGGTGGAATAGCCGCTTAAAAATTATGAATTCTAAAATAGTAAATCGATGTTCAACATACGGCTTTAATAATTCTTCGTGCTTAATTAAGCGCTTGATGTAACTCGTCATAGCTATTTAGTAAAATAAAAGAATTTAATTAAAAAATAATTTGAACCAATCTCACCAACTAGAATTAATTATAAGTAGCTGTAGTACGTAGCAGTAACCAGCAGTTGTTTTGGTGATGTTATTGTCGCAGAATTGTATTCATTCTATTTTTTATTAAATACTTACTGATACCCGGCTCATTGCTGCCGTCATTAAAATTAAATGATTTATGACTTTCAAATAAATTTGTCAATACTATACGCGCGCCAATTATTATAAGTTAATTGTATCTACTCGTTTAACCTTCGCGTAAGTGCAAGCAATAATTTGGCAAAATTTACCGCAATCTGATGAACGGTATGGCAGCGCATAAAATACGAATAAACAATCATTAATTTTTATATATTAGATTTTAATGAATGAATATGTATAATTGCAAATAATATAATAATAATAAATCAAATAATAATAGTTTCAAATATAAATATGTAGGTACTAACAGATTCAAACCGCGACTTTGTCGTGTTGAAATCAAACTTCGAGCATTATATAACTTTGGAGAGTTACTTGGTCGTTCCAGTTTGTCAGATTTTGCGATTTGTTTTGAATAATAAAAGTGTAATGGTTTATTGCCCGAGACCAAATGAGTTCCTATTACAATTTGCTAACCATTTTTTCATTAGTTGGTGGAACATCCATAAAAATACCGTAACCGTTACTCTTGCCGTGCGCATTAGCAATTTTAGTATCTGATCAGACGATCTTGGACACTGCTTTCTATACTTATCGTAGCGTCGGTATAATTTTTTATCTGGCCTATAAACCCTTACACCACGAGATAGTTATAGCGGAGGTTATGGAATCTACCCGGCATTTTTCTTTGACAAATTTTATACTTAGTATAAGTACCTAGTAGAAACATGCTGCCGTCTATTATGATTGCATTATCGATGAAATAAAATGAAAATGAAAAAAAAATCTAACACGCCATATAAGCCCATTTCTTAAGATATATTAAAATATTGTTGCATATTATCTATACCAAATTTACCTATTTATATATCTATTGAAATCATAAATTATAAATAAATAAAACGACAACCAAATCTATTGTAAGCCTAAAAATAGATTAACATGATAACAACAAGATAATTTACTAGATAAAATATTATTGGTAAATAAAAAAATTACTTTCAATAAGTATTATACAATAATCTATATTTAATAAAATTTATTCTATTCTATTCTATTTATTTGAAGTACATACTTTTCATGTTTCTATTACATTTGTTTCTGATCATGACCACCCCTCCTGATTGCAATTCGCCCCTCGCTACCGAGTGGCACGCTTTAAGAGGTCTATGTCAAGCAGACGATTGCTACAGGCTGATGATGATGATAATATCAATTTCAAGTAATTTTTGAATATGAGTACAGCCCCTTCAGCGGTGCTAAGTAATTTGACCGTATACTGAAGCGCTGAAGTAGTTGTACAGTAAAATTAAGATAGGTATCCGAGAACAGAACCAGAATACAAAACTTGTCCAACTGCAGTGAAGTGTAAGACGAGGTGACTTTATATCCTCGAAACTTCACCGCTACTTTTGAAGATGAAACTATTGGAATGAAAGGGATGCGGTGTAGCCTTTGAGAAAACTGAAAGTTGCTATGGTCACAGTTCCTGCCTCTGATTTATTTCCTTTAAAAAAAGAACATTTATTTTATTTTTATATTAGGAAGGAATAGGTATTATATATAATACAATCTGTACTCTGTGAACCCTGTACTGTAAACCCTGTGGTAAACCTGTTTTACGTGTTGGGTTCCAGACCTTCCATATTGTAGTAGTAGAAATTGGTACATTCACAAGAAAACTTAAGTATTAATCATTTACACAGTGAGAAAGAAATAGTATATGGAAAAATACACTCAATTTGTTAGACGTTAGGTGTCTATGAAAGACAACGTGTTGACAGGTGCTTGGGAGTCTTATTTCATGTTTTGTTAATGTTTTCTTGTTTTACTGTAGTCAACAAATTTGCAGTTTAGTCGTAATCTAGCGACAATAACCAGTCGTGTACCTTTTTACACAAGTAATAATTAAGTGGAAAAATGTGTAGTTCTCTGTGTGATTTAATGTACAGATGTGTGGCAAGGAAGCATTGGAAATGATGAGAGAAAGCGTTATTAAAATTTAGAAACCGAGCGTATTATGTTATGAGCTCTTCTTTTTTTTTACATAGTTTCGATCTAATAAAGTAGATTTATGTTGCTTGAGCATGCTACTTAATACAAAAAGTTGACGAACTGTTAATAAGTGACAGTCAGAATAGAGATGTTTAGTAGGGAATCGAAATTATTACCCCCACACTAGGATTTTCTTCTGTATTGTCAAGGCACTCCTCTGGAACTCCTTGCCCGAAGACATAAAAAAAAAATATCTAATAACGCTGCATTTAAAAGATTGGTACGTAAACTCAATTTCGTTACCTTTGTTGTTATTTAATTTATAGGTTTATGTTATATAGTATACATTTGTATATATATATCATCATCATCATTACTTCCTTTCATAAGTCCACTGCTGAACGTAGGCCTCCCTCAAGGCATGCCACAAAGCACGGTCCTGAGCCACCTGCATCCTTCGACTTCCGGTATGTCTTACCAGCTCGTCACTCCATCTCGTGAGGGGTCGCCCTACACTTCGCCTACCGGTACGAGGCTGCCACTCAAGAACCTTTCTTCCCCATCGGTTATCGGTTCTTCGAGCTATATGGCCGGCCCACTGCCACTTCAGCTTACTAATCCGTTGGGCTATGTCAGTTACTCTGGTTCTACTGCGGATATCCTCATTTCTAAGTTTATCACGCAGAGAAACTCCGAGCATAGCCCTCTCCATAGCTCGCTGAGCGACCTTGAGCTTCCTCATACGGCCAGCAGTGAAGGACCACGTCTCAGATCCGTAAGTAATCACTGGCAACACGCACTGGTTGTACAATTTCGTTTTAAGGTTTTGAGGTATGTCTGACGAGAAGATGTGTCGTAGTTTCCCGAACGCTGCCCAGCCGAGTTGAATCCGTCGATTGACCTCTCGGTCGAAGTTGTACTTACCTAGTCGGACTATTTGTCCCAGGTATGTTTCGTCAACAACTTCGAGCTTAGTGCTCCCAACAAATACCGGCATAGGTGTGACATGGACATTAAATATGATCTTTGTTTAGTCCATGTTCATCCTAAGACCTATTCGTTGGGAGACACTATTGAGGTCATTGAGCATATTGCTTAGGTTTTCCAGCGATTCTGCCATAAGGACTATATCGTCGGAAAATCGAAGGTGAGTGATGTACTCGCCATTGATGTTAATACCGTATCCTTTCCAGTCCAGAAGCTTGAAAACGTCTTCCAATGCAGCGGTGAAGAGTTTCGAGGAAATAACATTACCCTGTCTTACACCTCTCTGCAATTGGTAAGGTTTCGTACTCTGGTTCTGTACTCGGATAGCCATCGTAGCCCTACTGTACGAGCACTTCAGCACTTCGATATACCGACAGTCAACTTGGCACCGCTGAAGGGACTGCAGCACCGCCCAAATTTCGACGGAATCAAAGGCTTTCTCATAGTCCACATACGCCAGACATAATGGCAAATTGTACTCTTCGGACTTCTGTACAATTTGCCGAAGGTCTATGTGGTCTATGGTGCTAAAGCTCTTTCGGAAACCGGCTTGTTCGGGAGGCTAAAAGTCGTTAAGTCTGCGCACGAGACGATTCATAATGACTCTCGAAAACAGCACGCAGACGCGGCTCAGTCTGTATTTCTTCAAGAGAGCGTTGTCGCCTTTCTAGAAGAACAAGACCACCGCACTTCTGCTCCACGCCTCCGGTGTAATGCCACCATGGAGGACGGAATTAAAGAGCTTCTGAAGGACTTCAAGTACCGGTTTTCCACCCGCTATCAGAAGCTCCACTATAATTCCATCCTCGCCTAGGGCCTTGCCGTTTTTAAGGTGCTGGAGAGCTATTCTAATCTCGCTCAGACTGACGTCCGGGATATCTTCGGAATAGTGTCGGATAAGACTCGTTCTTGTATCGTTACTCACACTTGCGTGTGGCTCCAACGATAATGTGTAGAGCTGCATAGAACCTCTCAATCTCACTCAAAATCTCAGGTGACCCGGAAACGATGCTGCACACTCGGTCTTCAGTTTTGACAGTTGGCTCTTTCTGGCAGACAGATCTCTGGCAAAGACTTTGGAGCCTTGGTTCCGCTCGATCGCTTCTTCAATACAATCTGTATTGAAGTAGCATAAGTCCCGCCGCATGCATTTGGAGATCTGTCTGTTCAGTTGCCTGTATGCTGTCAAATCTGTTGAAGAATGTAGCTTCATCTCCCGTCTAACAGCCATGAGATTGAGAGTGTGATCGGAGAGTTTTTGTGTTCTTCTGCGGCGAGTCTTGCAGAACTTAGCTCCGACCGCATGGACAGTTTCCACGAGCTTGTCATTCATATCGTCCACTTCATTGCAGTCTTCTAGGCACTGAAAACGGTTTTGTAACTCGAGCTGAAAGGCTTCGGGACTTTGGAACAGAGCACGAGGGGGATGAAGCGTTGACTTCATTAGACGATACCTCTCCAACTTAACGTTTAGGTTCAGTGTGCCTCTAACCATTCGGTGATCGCTACCAGTTTTCACTCTCGCGATCACGGAGAGATCACTGAACAGTTATCGTCTAGTCGCCATAATAAAGTCAATCTCATTTTTTGTCGAACCGTCGGGGCTCGACCAGGTTCACTTCCTGTGGGGCCGCTTCTGGAAGAAAGAGTTCATCATAAAGAGTCCCTCTTTCTCCATGAGCTCGGCCAGCTGCTGGCCCCTTGGGTTCCGTTACCCTATTCCAAATTTTCCTGGTTTCAGCTCACCGTTCTCTCTTGTGCCTAGTTTTACATTGAAGTCTCCCATTAACACCGTATATTGGGTTTTGGAGGAATGCATGGAGATATCCTCATACATTTCCTCCACCTCCTCATCGGGGTGTGCCGAGGTTGGTTCGTAAACCTGTATGACCTTCAGCGAATACCGTTTGGTGATTCTGAGTATAAGGTACGCAACCCTCGTCGACACACTCTCAATCATTACAACGTTGTTAACGAGAGACTTGTGGACGATAAATCCGACACCTCCTTGGGACAGATGGTCGCACTCCCGGTGATAGAGCAAGTTGCCGGATTCGAGGATTAGCGTGTCCTCCCCCTCTCTTCGGACTTCCGATAATCCTATAATATGCCAGCGTAACTTGCCTATCTCTTCTTCTAGTTCCACGATCTTCTCGTCAGTCCTCAGGATGCGTGCGTTGTATGTTGCCAGGTCGAGTCGTCTTAGGTGGCAACCGAACCTCCACCGGATATTCTTAGCACCCCCTGCCCCGCCGTTACCATGGTAGCCACCGTAGCCAGGAATAGCGGGGCCGCCGGGGACTGGGGGCCGTCTATTTGTTACTCTCGTCATAGGGGGGTATTTGCCAAAGTTGCCACGCTTGGCGAGCGGATTGTCAACCGCAATTATTAATTGTAAGTTTGTTGTTATCAGGAAGGTGCTGCTGCCCATCTCCTGTCTGTTTCTCTTTGTCGCCTTTTACGACACCCACGGGAAGATACGGGGTAGTGGATATTCTTACCCGCCACTACACGGCACAAGTTTATTGTTTGGCACAAATTTAAAGTATATATTTGTACTTTTATATATTTATATTTATAAAAACGTGTTTATTGTTTTCTTGCAATTCTTTCCATCCAAAGGTTATCTGGTAGAGATCGCTCTTAGCGATAAGACCGCCCATTGTACCACATTACTTTTTCTCATTTTTTTGTAAATAATTAGTTTTTTTTGGCGTACAATAAAGTGTTATCTATCTATCTATCTAAAATCTCTTGCATCTTTTTTAGGTCGGAAACTTTTCAGACCACCACGTATATAGGCTGTTACTTTAATTTTTATTAACTAAGCACGTTCTACCTCCCACCCTCCCATGGATTGTGAGTTGTATAAATATAATCATTCTCTTAGTTTAAAACAATGACATTAGGGACCGATATTGTGTTGCCAATAAATAAACTCTTAATTACATAACTACCCATTTTGCTCAAAAGTTACATTTCAGTATTTAGCATACAAATGAACTACAATTTTCCAATCCAGTAAAATAAGAAAAAACACATGTTACAATAATAAGTTTTTGGTGGACAAATACAATTAATAGTTTGGCAAAATACATTTATTAGTATTTAGATCTTTATCTCTATATTTCTTATACTAGCTGTTCCCCGCGACTTCGCACGCGCGTAATTAAGGGTTTTAATTATGTTGCGCGGAACCCTAATTCTTTTTCTAAAATATAAGTAGCCTAAGTTACTCCTTATAACATCAGCTATCTGTCAGTGAAAGTCTAGTTGAAATCGGTCCATCTGTTTCGGAGATTAGCCGAAACAAACAGACAGATAGATAAAAAATTTAAAAATTGTGTTTTTGTTATAAGTACCGTTTATACTTTCATATGCATTTAGTAAAAAGCTGGTATTTTGACATTACAAACAGACACTTCATTTTTATTTATTTGTATAAATAAATATTACAAACTTCCTTCGATTATATCTACTTATGATATCTGTACCTAAATCTGTAAAATTACAAAATATACGAGAAGATAGTCCACAACAACATCCGACTCTTTTCACACCACTAAATAGTTATAACAATAACTATTGATTCTTCCATTGTTATTTTGTTGATAGCCCTTAGACATAAAAATACTTGACATTAGGAAAAGGTTACGAAATTTTATCATTAAATAGCTATTCAAAAAGTATAAAAACGTAGACCAAAATTGAAAAAATTTCAAGGGTGTCTACAAAGATCGACTTAGTAAGTAGGTAGCGCAATTACAATAAATCCTTCTTGATATGAGTTCTTAAAATCTCAAATTAGGACCAATAAGATTTCAATTTTTGATATTCAATTAAAGTAAAAAAGAGCAATGGCAGACAAATAGTTGACAAAAATTATAGCGTCTAGAAATAAGTTATATATAAAATGAGTTTTATTATTTTTCTATGATTTTTCAGATAAAAATGTATTTTAATTAAAGCCACAGAAAAAAAAACATTTTTGGGAATATCAAATGACTGAAATCATTTTTTTTTTGGAGTTTATGGCCTGGTATCTAGACCTTTAGGCCAAGTCTTAAGTATTTTTATTCGGTTTATTGTAATTTCCCCACTCCTTCATAGTATACTGCTTCACAATATGTTGATGCGTCACATTGTGCAGTTCTTGGGAGATTTTGGCGGCAACTTGATCCAGCAGACAGCTGATAGTTGGCGATGGTATCTAAAGGTGCCTATGCAAACAAACAGCTTATCTTGAGAATCCATCACCATCAGAGCACTTGTTTCACTGTTTCCACTAATATTTCACATGCGTAGACACTTAATACACAAAATCGCAACACTTTTACATATCAAAGTCCACTTCAAACCATTATTTAAACAATAATACAGGAGCAGCAAACCGCCGCCGGTCAATTTCCCGCCAAAAACCCCTGAAATCATTTTACTCTATTCAAATGTTGCCATTTAGTATATTCCTATTATTTTCGTATACACTTTGTAACACTACCAATACAACACACAAAATATTTTTATATTAAGTTATTATTAGTAATAACTGTACTATCAGTAATAACAAAAATAAAAGTAATATGGCTGAGAATAAGTCTCTTACAAAGAATTTCCTACAATAATACATTATCTCAATCATAGTACTATGTAACAAATCCATTTAATGTTATGCCAACACTAGCTAAAATAAAATGTCACTGTTTTTTTTACTGGCTTTACGGCTCTGGGTTCTCGCCCTTCTGAGAATGGCGCTATTGTACAAAAGTCCTGGAGCCATGCCAGAAATATAAATTTATAGTATGCAAATATATAATAGAGATACAATGATCTAAAAACTCTCAATTATGTATTATGTATTAAGCTAACATCAAACAACAACAGGAAGCATGACTTTTTCCAAGTGACATAGGACATAACCTAAAAAGGTTCAAATGTAAATATCTTTTTTTTTTGACGCCTTCTCAGTACAAAATTCTTTGACAGAGTTATTAAGGGACTGACGCTTAAAATTTTAAGATATTTTTAGTATATAGACGCTACCATTTCTTCTCAACTAATTTTATGTATGAAAGTCTGCTATTGCTCTTTAAAGTTAAAGTTGCAGCCTATATACGTCCCACACGTGCGCACGTGCACAATGCTTCTCTTATTTCTGATTCTTAGAGGGTTTTAGGGCTAGGAATTGTCCGCCGGTCTGACTCAATTTATGTTGGCAAAATTAACATATCTTTGAAATATTTTTCAATGTGTAACATCTTTATTCTCGCTTTGCTGCAATCTGTGGGAATGGTTTCGTGAGCGCACCTATAAGTACGCGCGGTGGTAGAGTTGGTCGTCAGATGGTACCAAAGTAGTAGTAGGACCGCTACTTGAACGTTTTAATGTGAATGTATCGAGTCAAAAAGTTTTATAAGTTATTAATTAGGATGTAAAGAGAATTGATAGATATCCTCGGCCCATTCCTATTTCTAGTGTATATTAATGGTTTACCTTCCCTTGTAGGGGATAATCATGATATAGTATTATTTGCTGATGATACTTCCTTGATTTTTAAACTTAATCGTCAATCATTTAATGTGACGGAGTACATAATGCTGTATTAAATTATTACATTGGTTTAACGTTAATAATCTACATTTAAACAGAAATAAAACTAAATCTATTAAATTTGCAACATCGAATGTTAAAAATCTTAATACCAATATGTTTTTAAAATAGGAAGGAATTGAGCCCTGTTGAATCTACTGTTTTTCGTGGCATCACTCTCGACGCAAAGCTTCAGTGGAGCCCTCATATGTCCAAACTAGCAAGCGGACTAAGTTCTGCCTATGCAGTAAAAAAAGATTAGAGGTCTCACTAGTGTGGAGACACCTAAATTAGTTTATTTCAGTTATTTCTATATCATTATGTCTTATGGGATTTTGCTATGGGTAAATGCAGCTGATTTAGAAACTATTTTGTTTTACAGCAGAAGGCCATTCGTGCTATTTACAACCTAAAACTGAGAGGTTATCTTAGAAAAAATTTTAAATAAATAAATATATTAACTTTGGCCTCTCAGTATATTTACGAAAATTAAATTTATGTTCACAAAAACAAAGGTAGTTTTAGTAAAAAAAGTGATAATATACATCCTGTAAACACTAGGAACAAACACAAGCTAGTGATACCTGTTTCTCAACTCCACAGAGTCAGTAATTCCTTCTTGGGGCAATGTATATGCTGTTTCCACAAAGTGCCAGAAACTATACAAGCTCTCTATTACCAAGTTTAAATATTTAAGTAAACAAAAACTATATAAAAATGGTTATCTTAATACAAATGAATATATGGTTGATTATTACCCCCGGGAATAAGGTGGTCGCTTCCAATTACAATAGATCTGTTTCTAAAATAAATTTTGTAAATAATTTGTACAACCATTAATGTAAAATTTACTTTAAAAAATCTTTTTCTTAGGTTTCTTGCTGGTTTTTCCCAGGATATAGGTAGTTTTTTAACCAGTGGTAAAGTAAGAAATAACTTTCAATAAGAATTACACATGTGATCTATATTGAACAAAACTTATTCTATTCTATTCTATGTTTACTTTAATTAAACTATTTAACTTAAATTTGCTATTGGATTTCTTATTGTAATCTAATTAGACTGACTGAAGTAAGTTTGAATGTTGAAGTAAGTTTGAAGGTGAAAATGAGAATTTTAGTTTTAAGAGATATTTCAATAATTTTATTAATTGTCTTAAAAGATAGGTTTAGGTCGACAACTAATATTCCAGTTTGAATTATGAAAATTGGCTAACCCATTTAGGAGATATGAGCAAAATTGTATAAGAGAAACCGTGAAAACCTGTATTATTTAAAGTTTACGTTCTAGAAACTTTTTAGTTATTGTAGTTACATAATATTAATGTTTTATAGAAGAAAGTGATACGTAAGAGAATACCTGTGATAAAAATAATAAGGTTTAGTGGTACAATTGTATTTATCATAAGTCTATTGTCTCCGCTCTCCCCCAAATTGAACAAAAATAACTGTCTTTAATAAAAAAAAATGCATTACTCCTAATTAACGCTAGGTAATTAAATAAAATAAAATTTTAATTACAAATATTTATTCTCAATGCTTTTTTTGCAGGATACAATGTTAATGTTGCTTACTACCAAGGTGAGATGTCAAATATTACACATCATATGCGACTATTGTAAGGCTCGCTCGTTTTTTTTTTTTGCTTATTTCTTAGATATGCAGGATGCCTCACGATGTTTTCCTTGACCGGTGAGCACATGGTAAATCAGCACTTAAAATAGCAATCAATAATTTCATAGGTGCAGCCGGGCATCTAGCCCGTGTTGCACGCGTACTGTGAAATTTACAGCGAGTGCTTAGGCCCTCAGCCCTGAGCTGTTTTATAATTATAAAAATATAAATTAAAAGAAAATTTACCTCAGAACCTTTTTAGCAGTTTTAGTAGTTTTATTTTATTTATATAAACATTACTATCAGTTACACTCGATAAAATAATTTCATATACATAGATATGTATTCATGTATTCATTCAAAGCTACTATGTAATAAGATGAACATATCAGTAGAGCAACAAAGTTGATTCAAATACAGTCATTCAAATAAATAGACATGAGACGATATGAGGCCACCGTTTCGTCACCGAGTCAAAACCAATAGGGAAATCATATCAAGCGAATATCTTAATGATATTTCGGGAAGGAAAATCAAACTATCTAAAGTATGATGGTGACTCGTGAATGATGCTTGACTGAATACGTGTAACAAAAATTACGTGTACATGTAGAGAAATTACTATTTTTAATAAAATACTATTAACAAATAAGCTTGCAGTCTACTAAATTATAGTGATTCTCTACGCTATCCAATCCAGAACACAATAAGGGTCGTGAATGAAATAGGTAAGAAGTTATTAGTGGATATTCAGACACATATCTAGGCAAATTAGGAGTCCTATCCCTACTTAATTGAAATTCATCTAAACTTACTCGCATGCATAGCTATTTCATTATCAATGACATCAATTACAGCCTCTTACCGGTCTACTTACTAAACGTACACACTTTTTTTCACCGAATTCCTATGTGCTTTACCAGTGCTCTATCTATTGAAGTGCAATATACAATTTGTAATTTCGGTTTACGTTTCTAAATATATATTTGTTCAATAAAATTCAACATTACAATAGCATGGCGGAAAATTTACAAAATTGAAGAATTGTAGCTACAATTTCATCTGTTCAATTAAGGTTTTTATAGGCATCTGGAGAGGCAATAATTTACAAATTCTAGTTTTAAAAAATCTAGTTTATTTTTTAATATACGCAGAATTTTACTTTTTTTAAGGTATAAAGGTGACAAACGAGTACACAGTCCACCTGGTAGTAAGTGGTTGCTGTGACCCATAGACATCTACATTTATCCTCAATTACGAATCAAAATGCAGATGCGTTATCACCCGTGAGGACTAAGATGGAATGCCTCGATTTCCAGTAAAAAGGGTCTCCGGTTCTCTACACTCACCATACGAAACACAGCAGCATTAAGCTGCTATTTTACGCTGGTATTCTGTGAGACTTACTCACAAGTTAATATTAATGTACATTGTCTTAGATTATTGATAGGTCTTCTGGTCGATGACTTATTAATAATGTAAGTACATTGTATTATAAGTCAATTTTGATAAGTGAGTAGGCGATTATTAAACTTACTGTTATAGGTTTAATTAACAAATATTTAACAGTGTTACAATTTGGATGCTTTATGAAACGGTATTTATCGTTACCGTTACAGCCTATTAAAACCGTTAAAAACCGTGGGCAACCGAAGTTTTTTATTTACTTAGAGTTGTTATCAGGAAGATCGTGCTACCCATCTACTGAAACTGATTTATTTTCCCTCTATCAACTCTTATAACAACCACGGTCACGGTCGGTACCGTATAGGGTAGTGGAATCTCTTCTTGCGGCAATATATGTTTACATTTTATCATGTTACGAGTATCATGATTACATTTTAAGTGTTTGAATAAACACATTTTTGATGTCTCTCGAATTGAATGTTAATTTGTATTTATTTATTTATTTAGGAAGCCAACATGATATTGTACAATGAAAAAATGTTTGCAAATTTTATTGATTAATCTTAAGTTTAGTACATATCATACTTATAGGCTAACTTAACATGTTAAAGTAAAATAATAAGTAACGCACATTATTGTTGAAAAAAGAAGAAGAAAAGATAACAAAATAACATATTTTAATGCATGAAACAAAAAAAAGGTTTTTTTTTTTACAATAACTCATGAGGTGTTCTTAATTTTGTTATAAAAATGTTTTTTAATTTTATTTTTAAAAGTGGTATAAGAATCGTTGAATATGTCAAGGTAGACCAATTTAGAAATTACATTATAAGTTTTTAAGGTTCTATTAATTGGAGCTGATAATCCTGATGTATTCGTGAAAAGTGATCGACTGACCTGACCATCACCCAGAAACTACTGAACCGATTTTGACATGGGTTACTCCGCAAGAGAGCATCGAATATTATTTATTATTTCCCTTAAGGTCGCCCTGTTTTGCGTTTAACAGAATATTTGATATAGCAATACATTTCAGTTTTTAACAATGTTGTTACAGTGCATGTCAATATAAATAGTAATTGTGTATGCAGTTATTAACAGAAAACTAAAGATGTAAAAAATTAGCTAAAATCTGCTTAAAAAAAATAAAATAATGCGCCTTACCTAGTTTGCAGAGCTCCTCCCACCCACTATCTTGCTTGGACTATCCCCGTCACCACTAATCCCAACACCACTACACTAGGAAAGACACATCACCGTCAATAATACGACACGTATTTCGCCCCTAAACTAGGCATAATCAGGTAAAGTAGACTCTGATGTGGCTGACCGGATAGAAGACGAGAGGGTTTCTTCCTCGTGGTGTGGTATGTGTATATTGTGGTATGTAAGGTATAAAGTAAACATAGCATATGTTACACGCTTGGGTTACACACGGCGTATTGTCAGACATCTTACTTATGTTAAGAAAACAATTTTATTCTGCGTTTGAATCCTGCTGTCAAATCCGTCTTAGCAGTCTGCCACTGCCGAGTATATTTCATTTGTTGATGCCTCTTTTTGAGGCGAAACGTGTTCCATATTATCTATGGTGGCATATCTTTCCTAATATAGTGGTGTTAGTATTTAGTGGTGATGGGGATAGTGCAAGCGATTCGGGGAGGGCAAGACGTACATTCCAACCTAGGTAAGACAAATCATTTCATTTTTTATTGTGCGAATCTTAGTTAATTAATTTGGAACATCCTTAATATAATAATTTTCTGCAAAGTAACGCCTAATTCTATTAGTTATTAACAGCGTTTGTTTGTCAGGAGTTTGTTCGTCGAATGGATTGGCTGGCGTGAAGCTCAATTAACAATGTGATTGATCACATTGTTAATGTGATCCTTGTACGCAAGCTTCGACAAACTCCCGATATCAGTTTCGGGAGTCACACGTCAAGCAAGTTTTGAACGACAAGCTTCAGGTCCCGCGCCTACGTCACAGTGAACGAGTGAAGCCGGCCACAGTCGAGCGAGTGCCTGCTGTACTGCCATACGTCCGAGGTGTCACTGACAAGATTGGCTACATCTTGAAGCGTGCTTCCATTAAAACATACTTCAAGCCGCCGAAGAAGATTAGTCAGTTTTTATCATCAGTCAAGTGTAATGTCCCTCTGCAAGATGCAGGAGTATACAAGCTTGATTGTGAATGTGGTCTCTCTCATATAGGACAAACTAAAAGATCCATAAAAAGCCGCGTTAAAGAACACATAGCTGATGTGAAGAATCAACGCTCGGGGAAGTCTGCAGTCTGTGAACACATACAGGATCGCCCCCGTCACTACATTAGATTTGATAGACCACAAATCCTCGCTAAAGAACACCGATTCCTCCCAAGGATGATTCACGAGGCTATTGAAATCAAAAATCCTCCTAATTTCGAAGATGGCTGGGTGCTACCATCTGCTTGCGATCCCATAATTAAAAAATTAAATCCCAACCCAAGCATACAACTGCAAGACTTCAAGATACTGTAGGTTCATACTGCGTAGATTGTAACAAAAAATAATATTTTTTAATCTTGTGGTAGCCGTGGTTATCTATGATATTGGGACGTCATACACCTCAGTCCCCCCCGCGACCATGGGTGCTATAAAGTGCTCGAAACGTCGGGGATATAAAATAAGTTAATATACGCGATAAAATCCGTAAAATTAGTTTTATTTAAATGTGTAGTGTTCGAGTAAATATAAGATATCATTAGGCTTAGGCATCGGTATGATTCAAGTGCACAAAATCCTCCATGAACATTTAGCGGTCAGGAAGGTTTCTGCCCGGTGCATACCTCATAATTTGATAGCATGGGAAAAAAGATGGTGGCCTCGTTCTTCGGAAGGATAGGTCATTACGCAACAATTGTTTTAGAGGATCGAAAAACAGTTACTGCAGAGTGGTACACTAACAATTGTTTGCCACTTGTCTTGGAAAAAGTTGGGGAGAAAAGACCTCGCAGTAGGATCCTCCTTCACCACGACAACGCCTCGTCGCACACCGCCAAGCAAAAATCGACTACTTAGCGACGTCAGACCTGGAATTACTGGGTCCCCCGCCGTAGAGCCCCGAGCTTGCGATTTTTATTTACTTCCGAGAATAAAATAATAACTTCGTGGAAAACTTTTTATGGACGCCGAGAAAGCAGTGGCCGCGTTTCAAAATTCTGGGTCTCTTTTCTAACCACGAGTGGGCAAAGTGCTTTTCACAGTGGTTCCATCGGATGCAGTGATATATTGATGTAAATGGACACTATTTTGAAAATATATAATAAAACTAATAACTTACTAATTTGTTCAGCCTTTGATTTTCTAAGAACTTTCAGTGTCACTCGTACTTATCGATGTTTTTTTCTACCTTTATCTGTTTACAACAATGAAAATCGCTGACGACAGATAATTACGAAATATTTGTTAATTTACAGGTTAATGTCACTAAAAGCGATAAAACTTGTGAATTGGCGTCCGAAGCAAATTGATTATAACGTCAATGATTTGTGGTATGGTATATTTAATGTAATTTAAAGTTTAAGTTATAATTTATTGTATCTATAGATATTGTTAAAATAAGCATAATATTTTGGCAGCTTATTGATTTTCTCTGTTACGAGAACTTAATGCATGGTGAACAATAAATTCTTTACAAAATTACTTTTTTTTTGTATTTACCTACTCAACCTTTTTCTACTCATTGGCCCTTATTAAACCTCTCGAATGAACTATAATACACACCCAGTGGTGAAACCCGGAACAAAACCCGTTGTATAGTTACGAAGAAAAACGAAAGTAGACTAACTCAGTATCGGTTTTTGTTTTATATGAGCTTATATCTAAGACATAAGTATTAATTGATACATTTATTTATTGTATGGCATTATATTCAAATGATACATAAATAGAATAGTAGGCCTGAGTATAGAATTTGTATCAATATATTTTGTCACACAGTCCTATCTCTGTTATTTGTTCCGTGGACGTTCACTTCTGCTATCAACGCCAAAATAGCGAAAATCAAACCGCCTCATTATGTCACGGTTTACAGCCAGTCCAATATATTCGTAAAACAGAGATCAGTGGTTGGGAGATACTATTGAACATAGTGCTGAGTTCTTCCAGCTACTAATATATAAGTGTGCCCTCTAATGAGATTAAAATAAGTCTAGCCTAGCACTTTGGAATGTAGATGGAAGCACATAAAACGTATCATTTTATTCATAAAATAATGGTTCTAAGTTGCATGCATGGGATATTTGCCATAGCTAACACGCTTGGCAAGCGGTTCGGCAACCGCAGTTTTTTTTAGTCGTTTTTAGGAAGACGCTATTGACCATCTGCTGATTTGTTTCCCTCTGTCGCCTCTTACGAAACCCACGGGATGACATGGGGTAGTGGATATTCTCATACCGCCACTACTCGGTAACTTAAGAAAAATTTTGTCCATAATCTGTCCTTTGTATTTGCTACGTGGTCTCTATACATATTTCAAATAATCGTTTCTATCAGTGTTGTAAATCGATGTCGATTATTTGTAAATACTGGATTCCCGCCTGCCAAGTATGACAATCTTGGTAAATATCCCCCCTATGAGGCAATGAATGGAGAAAGTCTATGCTCAGTACTTTTGGTAGGCTGTGATGAATTAATGAATGCAGACACAAGCATAATGGTTAAAACAGTACTGTAATAAAAAAAATACGAGCGAGCCTTCCAGTTGTTGCATATGATGTGAAACATCTGATATCTCTTCTCGGTAATAAGTAAATTTAAAATTATATCTTGAAAAAAATCGCTTTTCGTTTTTTTATGAATCAAAATTAAAAATATCAATTGAACAGCGACAGAAATCAACCTCAAAATTTATAAATGCTAAATACTGAAATATTTATTCGAATAATCATTCATTATTACTCATTTGCATTTTTTATCAATGATCTGCATTTTTTTTATTATCAACAGTAAATACATACATTTATTAATATAGTTAACATAATACACTCATCGGCACGGAAACTTGAAAGCATTTTTTTAACATTGTGTATACACGTTAGTACCGGGTGTTTACTCCTCTAGCACTGATAACGACCTGCATTCGGCCTGGCATGATGTGATTAACACTGACTTGCGGTATGGTTGTCCATGCAGCTAACGCTACATTTAGGAGCTGATCAAGAGTTTGTGGTGGGCTAGGTGAGGATTTTATCTTCCTTTAAATCATATCCCAGATATGCTCGATTGAATTTAAGTCTGGACTACGAGCTGGTCACTCCAATTTTAGAATGTCACAAAATTCGCCCAATACGCTACGTGTGGGCGTGAATTGGCGTGCATTAAAAGAAACTCATCGTGTCCAATGAACCCCAAATAAGGAAAACATGATCCTGTAGGATCTCTTCAACGTATCGAGCACCAGTTAGCTGTTTGTTGATAATGAACAACTCTGTACGAGCGTCGGAATTTATTCCTCTCCACACCATTATATGACCTCCATGAAAACTCAGTTTGTGTAGTGATAATGGATAGAAATTATTCTCCTCTTTTTCTACTGACTTCAAAAAGGAGACCGTACTCAATTCGACGGTATGTTTTTTATGTGTGTTACCTCATAACTTTTTTCTAGGTGTACCGATTTCGATGATTCTTGTTTGTTTGAAAGCTGGTGCTTCTCGTGTGGTCCCATGTAAATTTGATCACGGTCTGACCAATAGTTTTAGAGTTATTCTTAATAATCTATATTGAAGTGCGTTGTACAAAATTTTTAATTTTAAATTATTCTTCATACTCGTTCTCGACCGTCAGGTGCACGTAATGTAATCCTACACTTGTCTGTAAACAAAACTTTAGCCCACTTTTCGGGAAAAACAAAGTCTCGCTACTCGGTGCTGTCTGAGAAGCTTTGGGGTGCGTGCTGGCCTACGGGCGTTTATATCCACTTTTTCCATGCGTCTTCTCACCGTACGCTCGCTAACATTAACACCCCCTCGTGATTTGGAGCTGCTGGTGATTAACAACTGCGGTAAGGTAGTGATTTCGCAAAATTTGTAGGACAATGAAGCGGTCTTCACGGGCTGATGTGCATCTTACACCTCCGATACCAGGTCACCGGGTGCAGCTACCAGTCTCCTGGTATCGTCTCAAAACATACTGTATTAAAGAACATGGTACATTAAGTGCTATTGCCACTTCACGTTGTGTCCACCAAGGTCGATTAATGTTACGCCTTGTGCCACCTGAGCGGGTGTTAAGGGCATTTCTTAAAGGTTTTATTGCACCTTTAAATATTGGATTAAACGCACAAAATCATAAAAATTCAGTAACCGAACGGTACATTTTCACAATCTAAGTTTGACGTGTAGTGGTGTGCTAGAATACCCACTACCCCATATCTTCCCGTGGGTGTCGTAATAGGCGACAGTGGGAAACTAAGGCAGAAGATGGGCAACAACATCTTTTTGATAACAGCAAAATAACAATAAATGCGGTTGACAACCCGCTCACCAAATAGAAGATAATAGAAGTTTGTAATGCAGTGGACGATATGAATGACAAGATCGTGGAAACTGGCCATGCATTCCCAGCTTAGTTCTGCAAGATCCGCTGCAGAAGAACACAAAACCTCTGCGATCACACTCTTAATTTCATGGCTGTTGGACGGAAAATTTGACAGCATACAGGCGACTGAACTGACAAATCTCCAAATGCTTTACCCAACGTTGATACGATCGAGCCAGAAGTCTTAGCCAGAGATCTTTCTGCTAGAAAGAACTAACTGTCAAAGCTGAAGACAGAATGTGGCAGCATCGCTTCCGGGACACCTGAGATTTTAAGTGAGATTTAGAGGTACTATGGGCAGCTGTACATATCATCGTTGGAGTCACATGCAAGTGTGAGTAACGACCCGAGAGAAAGTCTTATCCGACAATATTCCGGGCGTCAGTCTGAGCGAGATTAGAATAGCTCTCCAGCACCTTAAAAACAGTAAGTCCTGGGCGAGGATGGCAGACAGCGGAGCTTCTGAAAGCGGGTGGAAAACTGGTACTTGAAGTCCTTCAGCATCTCTTTAATTCCGCCTCAATGGTAGCACTACTCCGGAGGCGTGGATCAGAAGTACGGTGGTGTTGTTCTTCAAGAAAGGCGACAACACTCTCTTGAAGAACTAAAGACTGATTTCCCTTCTGGGCCGCGATTACGTGCTGTTTTCGACAGTCATTACGAAACGTCGTGTACGCAGACTTGACGATTTCTAGCCTCCCGAACAAGACGCTTTCCGCAAAGGCTTAAGGCAAGTATTATAGAAGACCGAAGAGTACAGTCTGCCACTATGTGGACTATCAGGAAGCCTTTGATTCCGTCGAAATTTAGGCGGTGCTGCAGTCTCTTTAGTGGTGCCAAATTGACTGTCAGTATATCGAAGTGATGAAGTGTTTGTACAGTAGGGCTACGATAGCTATCCGAGTACAGAACCAGAGTACGAAACATATGCAACTACAGAGGTGTATGACAGGGTGACGTTATATTCCCGAAACTCTTCACCGCTGGATCGGAAGACGTTTTCAAGCAGCTGCACTGGAATAGGACCTAAGCAACATGCACAATGACCTCAATAGTGCCTCCCAACGGATAGGTCTTAAGATTAACATGGATAAAACAACGATCATGTGTAACGTCCATGTCATATTTATGCCAGTAGTTGGTGGGAGCACTAAGCACGAAGTTGTTGACGAGTATGTTTACCTGGGGCAAATAGTCCGACTAGATAAGTCCAACTTCGACCGAGAGGTCAATCGACGGATTCAAATCGGCTGGGCAGCGTTCGGGAAACTACGACACATCTTCTCGTTAGACATACCTCAAAACCTGAAAACGAAATTGTACAACCAGTGCGTGTTGCCAGTGATGACTTACGGATCTGAGACGTGGTCCTTCACTGCTGGCCGTATGAGGAAACTCAAAGTTGCTCAGCGAGCTACGGAGAGGGCTATGCTTGGGATTTCTCTGCGTGATAAACTTAGAAATGAGGATATTCGCAGTAGAATCAGAGTGACTGACTATAGCTCAACGGGTTAGTAAGCTGAAGTGGCAATGGGCCATCGGTTGTCGGTTCTAAGAACCGACAACCCATGAGCAAATAAGGTTCTCGAGTGCCTCACACCGGTAGGCGAAGTATAGGGCGACCCTCCACTATATGGAGTGACGACCTGGTAAGAAATGCAGGAAGTCGATGGATGCAGGTGACTCAGGGCTATGCTTTGTGTCATTCCTAAGAGGAGGTAGTTGTTCAGCAGTGGAATTGTGAAGGCCTGTAATGCTGATGATGATGAAGTTTATAAATTCAGGCTAGGACAAATGACCCGATTCAACTAAAGCTTACAAACAAATGTCAACTATTCATTGGACAAAACAAATAGCGCGCTTCCCCGGCTTCCTGTTACACACTTCCGTCCCTTTTCACGAAATCACTCCCATAGATTGCGGGAAAGCGAGAGGAAAGATGTTACAGATCAAAAAGAATTCCACTGCGTAAAAGTTTACTGGAAACCGAAAAAAATTAGTCACTTCCACGATTAAGACAAATCTAAAGACACCGCCATCTATTAAAACCCGTCAATCTGTTTAGACCACAGTGTGCCAAAGAAATAGACATACTACATACAGTCGAAAAACATTATCCTCTTACTGGGTCAGTCGAGTGATAAAATAAGCTAGTTTAGATATTTCATTACGGGGAAATAATAAATATCACCATTAAAATCCTTTAATTAAAATAAATTATATATAAATATGATCAGTGATCTTAGTGACCAAGGAGGTCATGGCCCTGTACGTAGTCAACTTATACTACTCCAATAAAAACATATTATGAAACATCGAATAGTAGAAATCGCTTGCTTATAAATACTCTAAAAGAAATTATGTAATATTAGTGAGTTCTTTTGTTTGTTTTTTTTTTCTGTAAC
Organism: Parnassius mnemosyne; assembly: GCA_963668995.1. NCBI lineage: Eukaryota > Metazoa > Arthropoda > Insecta > Lepidoptera > Papilionidae > Parnassius > Parnassius mnemosyne. Next base: position 52,211,847 of record CAVLGL010000082.1, on the reverse strand, counting down.
AACCGTTACCCCTCACACTAGGATTTTCTCCTGTATCGTGGAGGCAATTTACAAGCATAAATTGCACAAGAACAAACATCCAGACCCAGAACAATTACTTGCAGGTCATACGAATACTTATTCCGTGCGGGATTCAAACCCGCGGCCCTCAGCGCGGTAACTCATTGCTAAACCACGCACGTAGTAGAGCCATGCTGCAACTATATTAGTAGTATAGTTGTAGCACGAATGGGTCGGCTCGATCGGGGTAGGACCACGCTCTCACAGAATATCAGCGTAAAATAGCAGCTTAACGCTGCTGTGTTTCGTATGGTGAATGTAGAGAACCGGAGACCCTTTTTACTGGAAAAGAGGCATTCTATCTTAGTCCTTACGGGTGACGACGCATCTGCATTTTGATTCTTTATTGAGGATAAATGTAGATGTCTATGGGTCACAGCAACCACTTACCATCAGATGGACTGTGTGCTCGTTTGTCACCCTATACTATAAAAAAAACCACAATGCCACGACACGGAGCCGTCAACTTTGGCATCTATTATCAAACTATACATGTAAAATGTAAGTAAGTACAGTTGTTTTCAATATTAGTCGTTGTAAAAATTATCATTATAGTATTTTTTATAAAGAACTGTTTTGACAAACGAATTTAGTCTCCCTGGTGGTAAATAACTGCTGCAGCATACGGTCACCTACAACAATGTTCAAACAAAATCGATAATCTTCAATACAATCGTTTGAGCCAGTCCGTTAGCCGACTGACAGACAGAAGAAAATTTTAAAAATTATATGTCTTAATAGCATATAAATTACCCACTCAGTTAAATATAAGGTAGTTATTTTGGTATTAAGACAGACACTTTAGTTTAATCTATATGTATAGATGTATAACTGTGTAGTGGTCGGGTAAGAATATCCACTATCCCATGTCGTTAGAGTTACCGTACCTAAAGGTATTGTAAGAGGCGACAGAAGAAACAAATCACATGGGCAGCAGCATCTTCCTGATAACAAATGAAAATAATAAAAAAAACTGCTCTTGCAGCTCTTGCCAAACTGGCAACTATGGCAAAATGAGGCAATCTATGAGGGAGGCCTATGTTCAACAGTGGACTTTTGTTGGTGGTGAATGGATGAATAAATGCATAGATTGTTATTTACAATCACACCTAAAAAGATGCGCCCATATTTCAGCAAACAGATAAAAAGAAGGCAAAAAAAATCAAACAATTATTTGTAAATAATAGGGATTATATATTTTTTTAAATAATAAATACAAATTGTTAACGAAATTCGGTTTAATTAAGATCTCGTTTGCTCTTGACAGATGAGTTATATGAGATAGGTATTTATGTTATTTGTTACAACTAACGTTCATATAAAATATTACTAAAATACAGAATGTCATACATAAAATATATATCATAATTTTAATACGGTTAGAATTACAATAATGTACACAAAAAAACTCGGCACAAATATAATTTTGGATACATTTTTGTATACTTCCGACATCCAGTTATATTATATCAAACACTACTTAATGTAAGTACTTGTCTGATTTCATTTTAACGTAAACATTTCACATGATAGCATTATATTTGTGCGAAGCTGTTTGCATTTAGTCTACACTAAATGTATATTTATGGTATTAATATGCTTATTATGTAACATTTATAACTTCAAACATTATTTATCTTTTAATATTTTAATTGCTAAACATCAATTTTGATACAACACAAGCACAGTTCAGTGTTAACACACATAGATATTATCTAATGCAGTCGGAAAACCAACGACCAATTAGCGGCCTAAGGCTTAGGACTGATGACGCCTCCTGCGCACAATTAAAAATACATGCTAGCAAACTGCTGGTTCACTACAAACAAAAATATATACTTTTATTTATTTTTAAATGAAAACGGGAAAATGTTCAGCGTCCTTTAACGAAATATTCCAATAATACGAAGATATAAAACTATTTATAAGCTTATTAACCCTTTCGCTGTCCCGTGCACTACATATAGGTCATTGCTATTGTCTTACTATTGTGTCTGCAAACCGGACAGTGAAAGTGTTAAATTAATAATTGTAAGCCAAATAAATTATCTTCGTTGCGTAATTTTCAATCAAAAAATATTGCCTATGTGGCCAACGCCACAAACTGAATAATTTTATCATATTTATCTTATCTAGGACAAATATGGGGGTTGTTCACTCGTAGCACTTACGTGTTCAATGTTTAAGTACTCTCACAGTCCTTGCTAAAATTAGAATCGTAGATAGCAAGTAAAGTTTCATCAATAAATTACGTCATTCAATGCTTTAATGGTGGTTTCGAATCGTTATAATACGTAGCCATTTAACTCAGCATAAGCTCATTATAACGTAGGTACTTATATTTAAAAAAATATAAAAATTACATTTAAAATTTACGTAGCATAAATTTAAAGCATGAATGTCAATATATTAAAACATTAAATACAAATATTCTGCCTCAATGTTTTTTTTTTCTTTATATCTCTAAGTCTAATATTATACTATAATATTATAATTAAGTTTATTAACAAACAAGTCAAAATAACCATTGACTCAGTGTGACTTTAAAAAAGATGCTGAATTTAAAAGGTAAGATTTTAGTAACGCGAAATCGATCGTGATTATTATTAATTATATTTAATACATTTACATTAGTTTTAAGAAGTGATAATAATAGATATTTAATGTTTATAAGTGTACTAAAAGTAAAAATATCTAATTATATATTTACTTATAAAAGTATAGTTACAGTCTATGTACGTCCCATACATGGGCACATGTCTGGTTCTCATTTATTTTATGAAAGGGTTATTATATTAGTTTTAATTTTTTTATGTTTTAAAGTGGTCTAAGAAATATCGAAAGTTCGAAGTACAAGTATGTAGGAATTCGTCTAAAAAGTTACATTAAGTCTATTTTTCTATCCTTAGGAATGTAATTTACCTACTCGATTACTTTCGGTCCTTGTCTCCCTGACAAACTGAAATAAAACTTTTTGTTTTTGGGCTATAGTCCAAAGTTATGATCGTTTTAAATAATTCGTCGCTTCGTTAATTCGTACTATTACATCGTCATAACTTAGTAGTTGCACAGGATTTATTTTAACTTTCCACACATTATTTTTGAAAAAAAAAATACATATATTAATTTCAACACTTTTTGTGTGTGATTAATATTATAATTTCTATGTACACCAACTACTCCAAATAGATGGCGCTATATCTAAACATCAATAATATTGAAAAAAACTATTTTTACGTATTTTATCGCGTTATTTTAATAAAGTTTTATTTGCCTGATTTAAGATCTTTGCGCTTTCTCGAATTTCTTTTTTCACACGTCGGAATGAGATTATTGTTTCTGCGTTTCTTATAGAAATTTAAAGAAGTTATGTATCATGCGCGCTTGATCTTGAGATCTAATCGGCGTAGTCCGTAAAAATAGTTTTTTTCAGTGTGTAGAGTTGGCGTAAATATAAGAAATCATTATCGATAATATTGTGATTGTTGGTCAATCTGTACTTATATACAAAAAAGAATTTCTTGTAGCTGATGTTTTGATTGCAAATATTTTAATGTTTTAATAATCATGTGAAATAAAACTACGAAGAAATCATGAATGATTTCTTATAAACGTGTCACACTGAGTCGTGATTATGAGTTAATTACTCTACTAAATATTAAAGTGTTGCCACTTGTATCAGCACGCGGGGAACGCCTATATAATTATAATTACCTAATTAATGTCCTTGTGACGGTATATCACTTTAGGTTATAGATTAGTTTGTTATCAAGTTCATAAAATTTTCTTTATTATTTAAAGCTTCGTTTTGATCATTAGTTCTAAAATGAAAAATATGTTAAAGCATCTTACAGCATAGCGCATTTTAAAACAACATTACATTAGAATTGAAGACATAAGTTGTTATGAATACGAGTAATATGCAGTTAAATTCATAAAAATAAAGACACGACGTAGTTCGTTAAAAAATAATTTACTGTACGTCGTTGTCGTATGCAAAAAGTTTGAGCCTAACTAACGAACTAAATAAGTGGAAGAAAAATCAAATAAAATCCTATAATATCATCACAACTTCGTTAAACCAAAATTAAAACTTCATGAATCATCAAATTGGGGTTCCAGTCTTTGAGGCCAGGTTTATGACTGCTGTTACAGGGAACAAGAAGGGTTATAAATATTTATCAGGCGATTGTACGCCTGTATATAGGTATATACATAAATCTTTAAGCATAATTTTTGTCATCTTGCCGGCATTACTGCAAAATGTAAACAATAATAAAATAGAAAATATGATGACGAAGTTTTTTTTTTAAAGCGGAATCACGCTCAATTACTGCTGCAGTGGGACATAAATAGATCGACACATACAGTAGAGAAGCAGACTCACACAGAATAAAGAATATGACACGTAATTAGAGGCAACAATGTGTTCTATCTTAGTTCTTATAGACGATATCACACCTTTATCTAGAATTTTAATTGATGCTGGCTTAAATTCCATGAATCTCAGTTCCCATATATAATGTTGATTGGTCACCTTTATGAAACAAACATAAAATCAAATAAAAAATATACTAAACAATCGTTTAACTCATAAATGATCAACGAAAGAGCTTTCAGATATATTTCAGACATATCCATCGTACAAGATGATCAAGACGATGCGCGATGTTTCTTCTAGTACTATGCGAAACATGTTGTGGTATTCATTTTTCGCGAGAAGCGTGTAGTATATGCATAGACGCCACGAACCAGCTATACGACTACACGGGCGGTATCGTCCACAGCACTGCGGTCTTGTCCGCTGATGTAGACAAAAAGGAGAAATCGTCGGGATGCCATCGCGCTGATATCACTTTGTCCGGATGACGAGCGACCGGAACACTCGGCAAGGCGCAAGTCAAGTCACCTGTGTTAAGGAATGAGAATTTTAACGATAATATGTATTGTTAGCAATGAGAGTAAAAAAATAAAATATGAAGAAATGAGGGTAGGACTATAATCTCCCACCAGTTCTAGCAGTATAAAGTATAGTAGAGACGACTTATCAGTCGGTAATTCTACAAGTCTCACTATCGTTACGATGACCGTTGGGGTATTCTACTAGTGTAGGCAAGGAAGATCGTGTTGCTGAGAGGCTGCCCTGTGTTACATTGAGATGGGTAGTGATGCATACTTTGTTACTATCATGTAATTGGGTCCTTCACGTAACACCGATTTGCGATTGTGACGGGAACACTAGTTACGGTTGGTCTAACTGTATTGCTTTATTTATGCTGAGTGTATGGTACAGTGCGCTCTATTGTTGCTGACAATGATCGGTTGCGTAAGCGGGAGAGCAAGTTGTGCATCCGCTCTCACTTGTTATTTTTGGCAATTGGCCTCCAGAATGGTTTCTGATAGTAAAGAGGGTTTGTTACCGAGTAGTGTTCTTTTATTTAAATAATTTTGAGATTAATTTCTAACAGTACAGTAGAACGCCGATTATCCGAATTAATTGGGACATAGACTGGTATGTAATATAGAAAAACGAACTGTCACACATAAAATAAACTTTATTATGTTTATAAATGGTTTTACACTTTATAAAGTTTTATAAAGTATAAAACCAGCTAGACCCATTTTTTCACTGAACATTCGCGCCTTTTCACATAAAATCGATCCTGAAATCGGTTGTCCAATAGATCGCTGTTGCAGAAACCACGTAAAAACAGCATTCTCAAGCTGTTCATCCTTTGCCTTTTTCATTCATCCATCACCACTTTCCAACGCAGTCACAAAACATAAAATGTTTACACTGTTCTTTTTAATATCAGTTAACCAAGTACTGTAAGCAGTAAGTAATGTTACTTGGTTTTAATTTTTTATATTACGCTAAGGACCTATTCGGATAATTACCGATTCGGTTAATCAGTGTTCGGATAATCAGCGTTCTACTGTATTTATATTAGATCTTTATCATCACTCCGCAATCGCTATATTATATAAAATGGATAAAATTCTAGGGAGAATTTGCCACAATAGCTACGCTTGCCGATTGTTTGACGATTGCATTAATAGATGATAGGACTCATTTTGTGCCTAGAGTTCGTCTAGTGTCTAGTGGATTGTATTTTCATTTTGTCACTTAAATTATATGAATTATACGTCTTTTTGACGCCTATTCTTTTGCTGGTCTGGGTGTTTTAGATCTAATTTATGTGAGGTGATCATACCGCCATCTACCGATCATATCGCCTACTACGGGCGGCATTAATATTGAAAAATCTAATACAAATCTTTTTAATGTGACAAGAAGAAGATGGTGAGAATTTATTGTGTTTACGCAAATATTCCACAATGAATACTTGCTTTGCGTATTTTAACGCCTTTTATTAATTCGTAGTAGTGTTCTGTAAAGATCGGTCCAAAAATTAAAAATTTTAAAGTGAAGGTAGACGTGGTTAACAATAACACTGGGTCGCCGAACACCTCAATTTTCCCGTGATCATTGGGTGCTGTAACGTACTCGAAACGCCGGAAATATAAAATAAGTTAATAAAACGTGATAAAATCCCTAAAACTAGTTTCATTCAAGATGGTGAGGTATATTTTTATCTATTACACCAGCTGTTTATAATATATCCCGTATAAATGTATTCCCGATGATGAGTATTAGAAAATTACACGTCTTTAGTTGCTCGTAGTTACCAGTTTCAGGGCATATTAAGCTAGGCGATTTTTAGGACTCGCATTATGCCATCAAGCAAAAGCAATTTCTGATTTGGTTTTGGGACATAGAAGAATTTGCCACAATGCCCAAATGGTCATTAATGGTATTAATAAATAAATAAAAATATTTTATTTTTCAGGCATCGTAGGCCCATAACGTGTTAGTAATAGAAAATAAAACTTAAGAACTAATGTTAGTAAATAAAACAAGACAGAAATATATATATATATATATATATATATATATATATATATATATATATATATATAAATAAATTTGGGGGTTTTATCAAGCTCTATTTAATAAATGTAGCTTAACAAACCTACCCAGTGTCGGGCCATCTAGCCGTTCCGCCAAGACCCTCAAGACACTATTCGAGCTTTTCCTCACTCTTTCCATCAATCCCACTTTATTACGCATGATCGTAAAGTAAACATCATCAGTATGGGCATCGGCGAACATGCCTGATGCACTACAATAAGGTGGAAGCCCCAACAGCAACCTGAAGGCATTGTTATATTGGATACACAGGGCACTTTCTGCGCTTTGGTTTGATTGGCCCAAAGGCTGCTGGTGTAAAATAATTGGCAGAATGCCTTAAACAGTGTAATTTTAACTGGTACAGAGCAAGCAGCAAACCTTCGAGCCACCATGTTACCTCTCACAGCGCCCTTCGTTCCCTTTCGATATCTAGGTCATCCTTTAAGTCTTCTTTCACAATATGACCCAGATATTTAAATTGGGTTACTCTCTGTAAAAGCGAACCGTTAAGCTTGTCTTTCAAACATTCTCATACTTGTTATATATAACTTAAATATGTTTACCTTAACCATATAATATTCAAAGGTAAAATTGTGTGTGATTAACCATTTCAATAGAGCCGGCGGGTCAGTGCTTAACTACAACCTCACCTGGTGGTAAGTGGTGACTGCTTCATAGCGAATGCTCAGCTTTTGAAGCATTAAGGCTTACTACGGCGAAACTTAGAAGCCAGTCAATGTTCAGCGTTTACAGCAGACGGCAGCAGTGAATAAACATGTACATCCTTTCTTTCTTTCCAATAAAATTTCTCGTAAAAGTTGCCCATATTCATCACCTCTATGAACGCAACGAAAGCACGGGGCTTGAGAATAAAATTCGGCCATATATACTGAATAAAATCATAGATTTGTTGGTCAGAGGGAGTTTCAAATGCTGAGAGAAATAGTCATAAACAATCGTAGGCACCAAAACGAGTTTATTATGAATAGCTTACCCTGCAAGTCTGTGAGGACGACGCGACCGTCGTATCCCGCGGTGAGGAGGTAGTAAGCACCAGGAGAGAAACGAACGCTCCTCACGTCCCCGGAGTGCGGCGTGAAACGTTGCAATGCACGGGAACCGCGCACATCGTGCAAAGCGCACGAACCGTCGTCGTGACCACACACCAACAGACGACCGCTAGGGTCCACCGCTAGTGACGCAACTGCCGATCCCTAACAATAATTGAAAAAATTAACTTTACTGTACACCCAAAAATATAAATATAAAGAAATTTGTTTAATAATGTATCGCTAAAAGCGATTTCTTCCGGACAACCTTTGGATAGACAGAATAAGAGAGCAAGAGCAACAAGAGCAGGAAAGTCACAAGTAAACAAAAAAATGTGTGTGGTTTAGCGAAAGGATAAGATATTTTTTTTAAATTTAAGGAAAATTGAAATGAAAAGAAAAGGGGAGATCTACCACCGGGCATGGTGTTCTGCCTGCGGACAGCGCTCCGAGTAGTAGTTGGAAGCTATTCTATAAATACTGCTTTTATTTCGGAACTTTGATAGCGCGATTTAGGCTTAGATGTATTTTTCACTTGCGGCGCGACGACAGCGCAGCCACATCACCCCCCTGCTCAGACCGGAGTTCGATAGTGCAGTCTAGATGTCGATGAATGTGCAAGTGCCAGGGATTGCTTTGTAGTCGCAGCAGTGATTCGAGAAAAAGGCAAGTAATCTGCAAGTGCCGTGAAGCAGAGGTGACCAGTAAGGCTCAGAACCGTGTCCGAACACAGTAGCACAGAGAGTAGCTTGAAGGAACTGGAAGCATTATTATTCCAGTGTTGCGATGTACCTTTGTAAAGCTAGATGTCTAGCAGGATGTGAAGACTGCAGACAATAACTGCTCGGGAGCGAATGAATGGGGGGGGGTACTTGAGGACGATGACGGAGGTTTTGAAGTTGTCGTTTCAGAAGGTTGTTGGTTGCGTGTTCATATCATGTCGGTTGGTTACCACTGTAGCCGGTGGAAGGGAAAAGGGGAAATCTCCCTCCGGGCAAGGTGTTCTGACAGGAAGCGACCAACGCTCCGAGTGGTAGTTCGAAGCTATTCTATTTATACTATTTTTATGTCGGAACTTTGATAGCGCGATTTAGGCTTCGATGTAGTTTTCGCTTGTGGAGCGGAGACTGCGCCGCCACAAATCCATAATATATCAACGATAAATACATAAATGTTAATTAATATATAAGTATATCTATAATATATAATGTGCGATACATACAAACACAAATAATTATTTTGACAGAATTAAAAATGAAACTAGTAATTATGTACATGTTTCTTAAAAACCGGTAAGGATTGAGCGCGCGAAATAACGCCAGCGAAATTTTGTTGCAAGTCGTGGTAGGTCAGGGACTATAAGCACTCGTCGTAAATTTTACAATACGTGAACGAGCACCGGCAAAGATACTGGATCTTTGCCGGTATGATTGCGAAACGTGTTCTCACAATTTATGATGTTTTTTAATATTAACAAGCAGTAGATTTCAGCTACAACATTACTATTATGTTTTCAGAGTTTTTTATATCATTTCCTTTCACGCGAAAGGAAATGATATAAAAGTGCAAGCTAGTTAAGAAAAATATTTCAAGAATGTTTTTCTAAAAATATCAATTGCATATGGATAGATATGCTAAAATTTCAGAAGTTGACACTTATGGTAGTTGTCATTTCCTCTCCTGCCTAGTCAAAAGTATGCTAGAGAGCAGGCATACTTTTGACTACGTAGGGCCGTATTTAGGCAGCAGGCCATCACAATCAACATTATTCAACATTGCTTTTTTCTAATTATCGTTTTATTAAAACATATTGTTATATATTTAATTATTTCTTGTGAGTTCAGAGTTTGATTGTATTAATACAGTACCCAATACCCATCGCAGCCACATCCATTATACTACCATCATATTAAGTTAAACATACCTTAGTTGGATGTCCGGTTGGTGGTGAGATGATGTTGACGCAGCCTCCGGTACGTAAGTCCCAGAACCGTACAGACTTGTCCTGGCTACCCGACACGAACATCGCTCCACCCCAGTTGTACAGCGATAGCACATGACCAGAATGGCCGCTTAGAGCCTGCAGACATATGACAAACAAATACTAAATTTCTAAATGTCAAAGATCCTTATAAGCAACGGTACTAAAATCTTAGAGGATTCATTTCACAGCGCCTGCAATACTAAATAATCTATAACTTTTATTATTATCATCATCTTATTACAGCTCTTCACAAGTCACGGCTGAACATAGGCCTCCCCCAAATCTGCACCCGTCTTACTTTACTTTACTTCCTCTACATGTCCTATCAACTCGTCACTCCATCATCATCTCAAAATAATTTTTGAAAACAAATTACTTTTTTATTATAAAATAAATGACATTTATCTATATTTACATCGAACGTTTACCAATAAAAATTAGTGGAGAATCAAATAAAGGGGAGATACAACGGCCTTTAATGACGTTGAGTGAGCCGGTTCGGTTGAATCAATAAATTTAATTACATGTGTGGCTTCACAATTCCTTCGTGCCACGATTTAAATGGTTATGTTTCACGATATAACGTATAAGTCTCAAATATAAATTAAAACTTAAATACATCTAGACATATTGTAAATATATAAAATATATACAAATACAAAAGACGGGCTTAAATACAAACTAAAATTGTCATCGCTGTGCATAAAATAAATGTTAATCTATATATCTATACATATAATAAAACTGTAAATAGCAGATGTCTGTACATTTTATATTTTTGTAATAAAAGTGATTGAGGGGTACTAAAAATAAGTAATTAAATACATTTCTACCATTTTTAGAATTTTCTGTCTGTCTGTCTGTCTGTCTGTCTGTCTGTTTGTTTGTTAACGTATCACGTATAAAGTACTAATTTATATCATAAGAATTGTTAAGGAAATTATAAAGTGTATCTTCGGGTTACATTTAGTCTTTATTTCATTAAAATCAGTTCATTCCATCAAAAGTTATGATAAATATTCTGAAGTATGGGTAGGGAAGTATAGGTACGAATTTGCTCAACGGTGGCTTTGTTTGAGTCATCAAGTGCATTTTAAACTAATATCATATCATAAATCATAGTTCATCATCATCATCATCATTACAGCCCTTCACAAGTCCACTGCTGAACATAGGCCTCCCCCAAAGTATGCCACAAAGCACGGTCCTGAGTCACCTGCATCCATCGACTTCCTGCATGTCTTACCAGGTCGTCACTCCATCTCGTGGGGGGACGCCCTACACTTCGCCTACCGGTACGAGGCTGCCACTCGAGAACCTTTCTTCCCCATCGGTTGTCGGTTCTTCGAGCTATATGGCAGCTATATAGTTAAATTATGTAAAATAATGATATAATTATGTATGTCTAAAACGCAGTAAACAAAAGTATTAAAGAACGTATTAAATATATTATACAAAAATATATTAACCTTATTAACTAAATCTGAAGCACAATAGTTAACCCATTTCTTCGATAGATGGTGGTGTTGTGAAAATGTAAAGCAATTGCAATGTGGTTTTTTCCTGTAGATGAGTTTTCATATTTACTGCTAATCTTTATTATATTACTCGCTGCCCTACTGCGTGTTGACAAACTCAATTTATTCTTTACCGCCGAGTACTCTATGTGGTAAATCAAATTTTAAAAGAGCTATTAACAATTGCGTTGGTTTTGGCGAGAGTCAAACTTTATTTTTTGCTTACTGTGCAGGCACTGATTTATAAGTTCTCTTGCGTTTTATATAATGTATCAATCGCGTCAATTAATCTCTTTTATTTTCAGAATTGATGTTAGCAGCGTCATCTCTCTTTAAATATATACATATAATAAAAATGATGATAACATGTTGTTTCTCTTTCTGTACATTGTATATATATTTTGGTGGCTAAAATCATTACGGGGAACTAAAAATAATTAAATAAGAACATTTTATAATTTTTAGAATTGTCTGTCTGTCTATTTGTCTGTTATTATATGAACGCATCATGTCTAAAGTAAACATCTTTTATTTTCAAAGAAATCGTTAAGAAAATCATAAAGCGTATCTTCGAGTTACATTTAATCTTTTTTTATTAAAATTGGTTAATTCTATCGAAAGTAATGATTATTATTTTGAAATGTAGGTTCGAATTTGTTCAATGGCGCCATAAAATCTCAGAAATAGTAATAAAAAGATTTGTGTGTAAATAAAACGTTCCATAATAATTAATATATTTATACTTAAAACACAAAAAGAGATTTAAAAAGGATGTTTTCTCACACAAAGGACGTAATAGATGGAGTTGTACAAATTACAAACTTTTCTGAATTGCTGTGTTGAGATTTTTCGCCGATGAATCGTATTGAGACTTACTGAAGAAATTTGTATCCATCGAAGCCATACAACGGAACCCGACCAAAAATAAAAATTTTGCAACGAAATGTCGTGATATTGTATTTATAATATACGCAAAATCAGTACTGCCAATTTAGCGCTTTGGGAACTAGATTTAGCGCTTTTTTGGAATTGGCATTTCGAAATTATAGCACCTAGCTTAATCCAGCGCTTTTTGGTGTATTTAGCACACATTTCAATATTTTAGCGACTAGCGGGTTATTAACTCTTTTATAGCAGCACTGTTAGTCCACATTACCGATAATAATAATAATGACCTTTATTATTTTTTCCCACAAATAGTACATTGCAGTTTATCTTTTTCAAACATATTTTTTCCACAAAACAAAGAGCATGGGAGACGAGTCCAAACTAGGATACCCTGTGCTATGGATCTCCTGGCTTCCCCTTTAGGATGATCAACTTGATTTTTTTACCGACGACTATAAGCGGGGAAATCCCCTTTATTAAAGTTTTCGTTCATGGTTTTGGCAACGCATTTATTTTGCTTTATTCAGTTTCAGTCAGTTGCTTAGAGCACAGCTAAGTTAAAAGTTATTTAGAAGTTATAACACAAAGAAATTGTGTAGCAACCGCAATCAGATGCTGACATCTGAAACTAAGTTGCGAAATACATTGCACTTTAAAACAATTAATGACATTTTTATTGTTCGTACAGTACTAACTACTGTTGACAGCAATTGCCATAATTATAAGTTGATGTCCTGCGAAGTATTGATACATCAAAAAAATATTGCCAGAAAAAAAACTTAATGTTGTTTTCTTTATTATGATTATATAAAAAAACACAAACTTTGTTTGTAGTTAATTTAGCGCGAAATCTAGGGCTTTATTAAAGCGCTGTTTTCATGAAATCTAGCGCTTTTTGTGTTGTCCTAGAGCTGAATGAGTTTTTTTTTTATCTGGCAGCACTGCCCAAAAACCCTCTATTAAGAAGTAACTTTCCTTTCAGTTTTAAGCGCGTTCAGTTCCCAGTTACAGTGAGCGTGTGTTATGCGATGACCGTAAATAAAGCGCAAGGTCAAACTTTACGCGTTGTAGGAGTGTACCTCAGTACTGACTGTTTTGCACATGGCCAACTCTATGTTGCTTTTTCCCGCGTTAGTAGCCCCCGTAACCTTTTTGTGTACACCCCGGCTAAGCCTACTTCTAACGTCGCTTACACGGAAGCTCTATCATAAACGACTTAGAACTTTGATGATAATGATTTATTTAGTTACCACTTATTGATACAGTAATGAAATAAATCGTTTAATATTCTCTTACCTAAACGACAAATTCTTTATGTAAAACCTGTATACGCGAGCTACGCCGCGGGCACAGCCAGTTAAAAATAAATCAAAACTATTGAAAATAAAATCTGGCAAAACTCAGATATATATTTCTTTCGCTTAGTGAAAATGAAAACCTGTACGGTGAACAGCGTGAAACGATATTAAATTAGAATAAATGTGAAGGCCTTTCGTCGTTGAGGTCTTTAGATTTGCCCTTCACAGGAAATTGTCTCCGTTGAAAGCTCAAATATTTATTAGATAAAGGTTGGGTGAAGACATTGGAATAAAAAGTACCGGGCGATTTTCTGTAGTATTCCCCAACAATTTAACTAATTTACTATTAATGTTGCTTTTACATTTTCTTATTACTTATTACCTACTAGCTGATACCCGCGACTACATCCGCGTTGCTTACACACATCACTGAACACATAGTGCCTATAAAAATCGTTGTTTCTTAAAACTTTAATAACTTTATAATAAATTAAGATATCGCAATATTTTTTTTAAATAAGAGCTAATTGTCTAAGAAGTAAAACTTAGAAAACTTAATTCAAATCTATCTAGTAGTTTTTCCGTGATGCGCGCACAACTGCAAACCTCTCTATCATATAGATTAGGGGCCAAGCGATCGATTAAATGTATAAATAGTAGAATTTTATTAGGTTTTTAAATAGGCGTTTAGTACTATAGTACTGAAAACATTTTGTTATTTTAATCAGAATTGAGTATATTATAAAGAGGATGCTCGTGTAATGGTGTCGTTATAGAATTTACTACCCCATGCCAAGCCGTGGGTGTAGTAAGCGGCAATAACGGCTTCCTGATGAACAGCTCAAACTAATAAAAACGGAGGTTACCAACCCACCTGCTAATCGTAGAAACTATGTCAAAAACTTCTGTATGAAAATTCATTTCTGACAAATTTAATATTTAAAGGATTTCCGCAAAGTAAGGTGTGTGATTAGGGAAGTAGGTGTATTAGGGATGTAGGAAGTGATTCTATTAATTTACTTTTCTATGAGGCGATCTATGGGGTAGGTATTTGTTTATCAATGGACTTTTGATAGGCCGAAATGAACGAAGAAAAAAATTAATACAGGTTGGTACAATAAAACAATACAATTCTCATAGGAAGAAATTTAAAACAAGCAAATTATTATTAAAATGAAAAACCTAATGCAATGATTTAAAAAGTAAAGAAAATATCTAGAGATGGTAACTGTGGCTGTAACATAGGCTGGACGTAAGACTTTTACCCAAGGTATCAAAATTTTGCCAATAAAAGTCATATCTGGCGTGCGTTGCGAAAACTATTGATGATACTCTTACCCAAGACACGTGGCTAACCGCTTACTATCTCAATAATGAAAAACAATTTTGACACTAAGGTTGTTTACCCGTTTGACTAGCTCCCACGTACAATTCTACTTTTGGTATGTTTTGGCAGTTTCATTAGTGAACCAGTTATCTGCTCAATTTTCGCTAACTTCCTACTTTTTGGTATATTATTCTACATTTTTTTTTAAATTCCATAAAGTTTATAAATAATACCCATTGACAGGTATTCCTAAGCTTATATACCATATTATTCCAGAAATACCTATGTCTTCGTAATAACGGATAAGAAACCCAGCCTCCTACTAGTTTATTTTTTAAAATTTGTACAAGTAACAAGACAAATCTCAAAAGAAGTAGATCATTCCGAGTGGTTATTCTAATCTATAAAATCCCTTTCTATACAATACTAGCTGGTACCCGGCGAATTGCTGACACAGAAAAAATATTTGTGGAAATATCGTTTTAAATTTGGAACGGTTATATTGTTTAATTAGGAAGGACTTTCAAATGAATATATTAGTACCACACGCGCGCTACCTACTGTAATTTAATTGTACTTTATTGTGCGTAATAAGTTGACAAAACTTTACCGCAATCTGATGAACGGTATGGAAGCGCATAAAATACGACCAAACAAAAATTATTTTTTATATATTAGGAAGTAAGCTGAAGTGGCTATAGGCTGGCCATATAGTTAGAAACACCGACAACCGCTGGAGAAGCAAGATTGAGACCATGAGGCTGCCACTCGAGAATCTTGCTTCTACTTACACACTTGTGTGGCGGTCCTCCACTAGATGAAGTGACGACTTGGTAACCCATGTGTGAAGTCGGCTCAGGACCGTGCTTTGTGGCATTCTTTGGGGGAGGCCTATGTTCAGCGGTGGACGTGTGAAGGGCTATAATTATGATGACGTTGATTTGTTGGAAACATTTTAAAATTCTTTGGTGACAACCTCTACTCTGTGCGACTGTTTGAACACAGATTATTCTGTGTATCACATTGACAGTATGAACGTAAATAAACGACATTGGCATTACGAACGTAAACAGTGAACGTTTTATTTAATTTAATTTAATGTATTTGTTATAGGTATTATACATAAATTATAGCTTCCAGCACTCCTTCTTCATATAAACTTTAACTTTGCCAAATCTCACACCTTCGTGCGCGCAATATGCTTATAAATGGGTACCAAGTTTTTCCTTCAGATTCACTTCACTTCACTATCACTTCTAGATTAGGTTAGAAAACATCTACTGAATGATTAAGACATTAAACAAGATCGTTTTTTAACGTATGCGAAAGAGAGTACCGTATAATGAAGAATTATTTGTTCTACGTGAGACGAAATTTGAACTCTACCCATACTTAAATAAATTAAATAAATGAGTGAACGAGTGTGAGATCGAGTAAATGAAATTAGAATTTGCTTACCTGGAATGTCTTGCCTGTAGCGCAATCGGTTACGTATATCTTACAGTCGCCAGCACCGCCGCTCACTAAGAGGCTCGTTTTATTTGATGTGTCTTCTATGAAGCACACGTCTCGAACAGTACCATCGTGCATCGTCAACTCCACCTATTGAATAAAGAATTAGCAATTAAATGCATATAATGCTATTCAGTAATTAAGGGACACATTTTTTTTGAGTTGATCACACTGATCCTGTCCTGTGTGGTTTCTTTGTTTATTGCCTTTTTTCTAAGTGTTAAGAATATAAACCAAGTAGTGGCGGTTTAATAATGTCAACTGTCCTATACCATGGTATGATGGTATGATATATATATATATATATATATATATATATATGTCTATTGTAAAAATTCGGAACATTATTAGTCGCACTCTCGGTCGAACAGAGTCCTGCCCCTGCCTTGACGTGACATAACAGATGGCTTAATCACCTCCGGTGAACTAAAAGGAATCCACATGGCTGGCTTGAATAAGCATAGCAGGCCCGAATTCAAGTTAGATCAACATAGATACGCCATTCTCCCAATGCTCTGCGATTCTGGCAGAGCCGCATCGCTGATGCAGCCGTTTGAGGCCGAGAGGGACATCTATGTCGATTTCACGATGCACCGCTCTCCCGGTGCCCGTTCTCCTCGTTAAAATACAATTCGCAGAAAATAAACATGGTCAAGGCTCCACCGTCAATTATAGCGGTCCGCCGCTAGAACAAATTAGTTGTTCCCGAAGGGAACGCTGCTGGTTTCGATTGCCCGTTTTCCTAGCTTCCGTGTAATAATATCCACTACCCCATGTCATCCCGTGGGTGTCGTAAGAGGCGACACAGAGAAACAAATCAGGAGATGGGCACAAACGTCTTACTAAACCCAAGCGTGGTAACTATGGCAAATATCCCCCCTTTGAGGCAATCTATGGGGAGGTTTATGTTCAGCAGCGGACTTTAACTGTCTGTAACGGTAACGGTATGACGGAAGCCCGCTGCTTTGCGGACGTTCTTAAAAGGCATAAAGTAAACTGATATAACTTTGTTACATATGGCTATCCAAGGTTTTACGTCCGGTTTATCATTAAGGTAGTAAGACTCCCTTTCTGTCGACGAGTCCGTCTGGGAAGGGACCACTCTCTAAACAATTTATGCCGGCGAATAGCAACGCCTGCAATGCTGTTTCGATGTGAAGATTATAGAGAGAATTTCATCTCAGTCCATGGATAGAGGTAGCCACTAACCATTGGTGGACTAACATAAGATTTTAACCTATTTCAATTATATTTTTGTTTATTTTTGATTTTTTTTACATGGTAGAGCCATGCTGCAGCCATATTAGTAGTATAGTTGTAGCAGGAATGGGTCGACTCGACTGGAGAAGGACCACGCTCTCATAGAATACCAGCGTCAAATAGCAGCTTGACACTGCTGTGTTTCGTATGGTGAGAATAGAGAACCGGAGACCCGTTTTACTGGAAAAGAGGCATTTCATCTTAGCCTCACGGGTGACAACGCATTCTGCACTTTGATTCCCAAACGAGGATAGATGTAGATGTCTATGGGCCACAGCAACCACTTACGAGGGCGGCACTGAAAATTTCGGGAATCAAGGAAGTGACACAACATTACTATTTAAAAATGTATTTATTGCTTTTCAAAGTATTCTCCGCGTAATTTGATACATTTTTCCATACGATGGAACCAATCATTGAAGCAACCATTCCATTCGGAAGTTGGGGTCTCCAAAATGGCCGTTTTGTAGGCGTCCACAGCTTCTTCAGGTGATTAAAATCTCTGTCCACGCAATTTATTCTTTATTTTAGGGAAAGTATAGAAATCATTAGGGCTTAGGTCGGGGCTGTACGGCGGATGGTCTAATAATTCTGTTTTCTTGCTCTAAAAACTCTTTTGTTGTGTGCGGTGTGAGAACTCGCATTGTCGTGATGGAGGATGATGCGGCAGTTGCCGTTTCTCTTTACGGAGTTCAGAAACGACCTGTGGCAAACAAATGCTAGCATACCTTCTGCATTAACCGTTCTTTGTCCCTCAAGAGGAATAGTCGTAACATGGCCGGTTTTGGAGACAAACGTGGCCACCATTTTTTTGCAACACTCCGTGAACGAACAATTTTTGTTGGCTTTAACTCATTTTCGAACACCCAAACTCGTGACTGGTTTTTTGTTTCGGGTTCGTACGCGTATATCCAGGATTCGTCACCTGATACGATGTTGTATACAGCATTTGAGGATCCTGCGTGGAATCTTTCGAGAGTTCTGACGCACCAAGTAACGCGAGCCGCTTTTTGCTCTTCACAGAGCGAATGCGGTATCCATCAGGAAAACAACTTTTACACCTAATTGTTCATGCAAGATTATTTGTATTTGACTCATGCCAATGTCTAAAGTTGCCTGAATTTCGCGGTATATCACATGTCGATCTTCCTCAATCAGCTTACGCACAGCATCAACGTTTTCTTGGATGACTGCAGTTTTTGGACGACCTTGACGGGGATCATCACTGAGCTTGACACGTCCACGTTGAAATTCAGCAAACCAGCGCTAAATTGTGGTTTTGGATGGGGCTTCATCACCAAATGCAGAAATCATCCGGTCAACACACTGTTTTTGTGTTAAACCATTTCGAAAGTCATAATAAATCATCGCTCTTGAATTTTCTCGAGTCAATTCCATTTTCTCAACTACTAAACAAGTTTGATAAAACCTTGTGGCAAGACCGACAATCTTCTTTTAAATAAATAAATGGTATTCGATTTTTAAAACCAAGGAGTTTTCAATTAAAAAGATTTTAATATGACAGGAACAGTGGAAATATTCTATTCCCGATACTTTTAGTGCAGCCCTCGTACCATCAATTGGACTGTGTGCTCGTGTCACCCTATCCTATAAAATAAAAATAAAACAATAAACATATTTATATAAGTAGTTCATTTTTTATGAGCTTTATGATGAGGTCATAGAGCAGACTAAAGAATTCGCTATATTTCTCAAGCAAAATACCTCATAAATTAACATTTTACATAGATGATATGTTTATTGTACCACATTACAAATAATGTTTTTTGCGTATTTTGCTATGATTTGATGAATAGTATAATATTAAACAAATAATAAATAGGCTGTGAGAAAGAGAAAAATGGTTGATTTAAAATAATTGATAAAAATCTTTGTACCGTGGCGTAAACCACTGTTCTTTCCTTTGCTTTCTATAAATTGACCGAATTACTACGCACAAACTAGTTGATAGTTAAAATAAATCAAAGCATTGGTCAACGCACTGGTTATTGTGAATCAATTAAATTAGAAATCAAGCAAAGATAACAATCGTATTTTATTAGCCGACTTCAACAGCAGGAAGGGGTTAACGATACGTCTGTTTGTGTTTTATATGTGTATGTTACGCGAAATCTTCGTTAATTATGAACCGATTTTGATAATTTTTTTATTAAATAGTTTATATAAATACTTCAGGGGTAGTCCTATAATTTGGAGAAAAATTTACGCCGTGTCTCAAAATGAAGTTTTTAATGGATTTAGGCGACACTGAGATTGTGATATTATATCTCGCACATATAAAGAATAGTATTATAAATGGCGTCGTCTCTATTCACCTCTCGCTTGCACACTGTGTAGTGGCGGTATACGAATACCCACTGCCTCATATCACCCCGTGGGTGTTGTAAGAGGCAACAGAGAGAAACAAATCAGGAGATGGGCAGCGGCGTCTTCCTAATAACGTCTAAAAATAAAAAATCTGCGGTCGCCGACCCGCTTGCCAAGCGTAGCAACTATGGCAAATATCCTCCGTATGAGGCAATCCATGGTCAGCAGTGGACGTTAGTAGGCTCTAACGGTAACGATTGTACACTGTCTCTATCTATATTCGAACCCGCCGGGTAAAAAAAAATAACGTTATTCGTGTGTTGTAATAAACGTGTTTTGTCTTTTTTTACTTTTAACTTCCGGCCCAGGTAACAGAACGGAACTGTTCGATATACTTAGTATTTTATATTTTATATCTTTAGTATTAAACTGTTTTATTTAGTAGTCTGTATGATGAACCAGATTAACCGACATAGCCCAACGGATTAGTAAGCTGAAGTGGCAATGTGCCGCCCATATAGCTCGAAGAACCGACAACCGATGGAAGAGAAAGGCTCTCGAGTGGCAACCTCGTACCGGTAGGCGAAGATCAGGGCGGCCCCCCACTAGATGGAGTGACGACCTGGTAAGACATGTAGGGAGTCGATGGATGCAGGTGAGTCAAGACCGCGCTTTGTGGCATTCCTTTGGGGAGGCCTATGTTCAGCAAAGGACTTGTGAAGGGCTGTTAGGGTGATGACGATTTACCTCTCAGTTCCTTATTATAATATTACGTTAATAATTCCAGTAACACCAATCAATCAATTATCAAAAAAAACCATTGTTTTAATTAATATAATAACGTTATTTGTAATATGGCTGCGTTAGTCAAAAAGCAAGGCGTAGCGAAGAGTGCACGCCTTGCAATACATAACGCAGTGTTGGTACCGACTTTGTTATATGGCAGCGAAACCTGGGTATGCCAGAAGAAGCATAAAAGTAAGTTGAATGCAGTGGAGATGCGATCTCTTCGTAAAATGTGCGGCGTTGCCATGGCCGACCTAAAGCGAAACGAAGAGATTCGCAATATGGCAGGTTTGAAAGATGACCTTATCACAAAAATTGATAAGGGCGTGCTTCGGTGGTTTGGGCACGTTGAGCGAATGAGTGAAGACCGAATGGTGAAGAAAATATATAGCGCGAAAGTTAATATTAAAAGGTGTCGAGGTAGACCGAGACTAACTTTCGAAGGCCATGTGAGCAAATTGCTCGAAGAGGGTAGGGTCAAAAGTACTCGGATACTTAGACGTGCATGCATGAAGAAGATAATGAATCTGAAAGAAGCGAAAGAGGTATGTAAGGATCGTGACACTTGGCGATCTGTTCTCTCTGGCTACCCCGTCAGGGATTGTGCGTGAAGATAAGTAAGTATTTGTAATATAACAATATAACATTATTAGCGTTGTTGTCGTCTTCGAAGCCATTTCAAATATGTATATACTTAGTGTACTCAAAAGTGTAAAAAATTCACTTGTAATAAAAAGTAAATGCCGACTTAAAACAACTATCGGGATTTAATTCTTCTTACAATATGTCTTAGCGCCGACTTCAGAATGTGAAATTATATTATTATTTTTACTTGTTAGACGGCTTTTTCTTTTTATTGTCAATACTCTGAAACAAAAACAAGCCGGTTGACATTTGACCACTTGACAAGCAGGACTTAAAACTTGGTTTTTAAAGCACAAGATATTGGTCCTTAGGGTGCGTACAGATTAAGTAACATGTTGAGTAACTTTTGTTTTATAACACGTTTATAACACATTATGTAACATTTTTTGTCAACATTGCAACATATAACAATACTGTAGACATTAAAATAACAATGCAATATAACAATGTTATATGACATTGTCGTTTGTATTTCTGCCGTTCGAGTTATATAACAATTTTGTCGTTATATAACACGTGTTATAACATTCAGTCTCCACATTACTGAAACATTTTTTTTAAAATAATAAAAAATATAAAATAATAACATATTATATAACAACGCTTTATAACATGTTATGTTATATAATGTATACGCACCGTTACCTTACTCAGCCTTTTGTATGACGGTATTTGAAGGTTGAATAAGAGACAAGTAATTTCATGCATTTTTGGTGAAATATATACCATCACTATTCTAATATTAAGACCTCTTAAAAGCAAAATAAGATTTAGAAGTGAACAATCTAGAAAAGGTTTTAAAATCAGTATGGCCTAAAAATTTCCTTACATACAGAATCAAAGTGGACTTATAAGTCAAGTCTCATATCCTGACGCCTAAGTTAAGTCGTCCATAACTCACTTGTTACTGGTGTTACGGAGGCGTTGAATATACCAAATAAAAAAGTTATTTAAACATAAAAAGTTCGATAAAAATCTACAATGGCATAAATTAGAAAGTTGAATATTTCTAATAGATTTTAAATACTTCATATGAGGGTTATAATTCTAAAAAGACAACGTTTTCACGATTCTAACTTTCTAATACACAAAACATGTACATTTATAACTATGTCCTTCAAGGCGCTTACATTAGTTATTCAATCGAGCACTGCTATTTGGTATGAAAAAGTTTAACAGTATGTTATTGACCAAATCATTAATCAGTCTATCTATTGTTAATGCCTGGGCAATATGAATAATGAAAATTCAAATCGGGCAACGTATACTGATTTAAACTTCATTATTAATCACATTGTCTGGTCATAACCTAACCTAGCATAACCTATCTTTTCATTACTCTGTCCAATAAGTAACGGACTTTATTAAAAAACGCGGTAAATTACATTATATCAATAGTTTTCATCATAATATAGCCTATTCGTATTGGGATTATTTAAACTGCCTGCACATTATGAATAATGTCCTATTAATCACTTGGTCCATAACACATACACATAGGAATGGTGAGTATAATGCTAATAACGATTGTAATGATTTTTTCGATCACGGTAGTAACTCCTCAACTTTTGATAATGTTTTAAAATAGTAATCTGATAGTATGAAAAAATATTCTCGGCATATATTCAAACATAAATCCAAGAAAATCTCCTAAGGTAACGACGTATTTAATTAAGGTAGTTAGTCTTTTAAATATTAAGTCGTCTAAGAATGGCCATATAAAGGCATGTCTATATAAAGGCATTTTTCACCATTACTTTGATATGTAAGCATTATATATAGAATGCAAAATCCTTGAGTAACTAACTATTCAGTATCAGATTTTATTTATTATTAATTAAGTAGTTATTTAATTAGTTATTTGTGAAACTACAAAAGTTGTCTTTAAAACAAAAATTATCACTGAATGGAATGTCGCATTAAACATATTTCTACTAGGACTAAATCCACACAAACAAATGAACATTTACAACAGAACATTTATATAACAACACTTTTTCCATCGACTTCAAAAGAAGGAGGAGATACTCAATTCGACGGTATTTTTTATGTGTGTTACCTCAGAACATTTGTCTAAGTGAACCGATTTTGATGATTCTTTTTTATTTGAAAACTGTTGCTTCTCATGTGGTCCCATATAAATTTGATAATGATCTGTCCAGTAGTTTATGAATTATCCTTAATAATGCGTAATTAATTGACTTGACATTAATGATGTTCTCATTTTATTTATATTGAAGTCGGTTGTACAATTTTTTTTATTTGACCACTTGTTAAATGAAGATAATTCAAGCAATGAGTTTGTAAAATTTTTGTAACCTAATGTACTTGAAGGTCGAATGTTAAATGCATTTTAAGTAAAACACTAATTATTAAATTTCAGTTGTAAATTCTATATTGCAAACGAAAACATGAAACATAAATTTTAATTGCGTTAGTGCTGTGGTAAAGTTAAATTAATTTACATGTAATTCAGGAAATTTATATGGATTTATTATTTAACGGCTGAAACATTTGTATTTTTCATATATTTTATAATCGGATGAAAACAATCCTGAGTCTCAGGCTAGTATTTAAAGACAATTTTTTATAGAATTAGGGTGACAAACGAGCACACAGTCCACCTGATGGTAAGTGGTTGCTGTGGCCCATAGACATCTACATCTAGCCTCGATTACGAATCAAAATGCAGATGCGTTGTCACCCGTGAGGACTAAGATGGAACGCCTCGTTTCCAGTAAAAAAGGGTCTCCGGTTCTCTACACTCACCACACGAAACACATCAGCGTTATGCTGGCATTTTACGTTGGTATTCTATGAGAGCGTGGTCCTTCCCCGGTCGAGCCGACCCATTCGTTCTACAGTAATATAGCTGCAGCATGGCTCTACCACGTGTCAGACAATCTCGAATTTAACCATATACTCCACAATTTCAAACTTAGTGTCACCCAGTATGGTCTCGCGGAGAAACACACATTGCGTTTTATAATAAATTTAAGTAGTGCCCTATGCAGTACCAAAATTTCGGTGTTTCATTGTTGAGCTAGTATTGCACTTCTTTATTTTGTGCTTGCTCTCGTGTATTTCTAACCTACCTATGATACTACGCTTACGAAGAAACATATTTTTTAAAATATTTTGTAACCTGCTTCTAATTTTGAACGTTCACAGCAAGTTTCAAAATGCAGATATTTAAATTACTTTCAAACTACACTGATATTAATGGTATTTACTATAAATGCTATTTTTCGTAACCAGTACATAAAAATTATTCCCATGGCTAAGGGAAAACATTGTAACGGTCGTGGCTACGTGCAGCTTTGAGTAATTAGTCAGGAATGCGCTCTCGAGAAATAACTCAGGCAAGGCGACAGCGCGTAGGCTATCAACGAGTCAATGGAATTGGAGAGCACGTCGCTTGTTTACCTCGCTTTAGATATTTATAACGGTCGGTCCGTCAACCAATGTTCGTGGCAGGTGGTTGGACACGAACACTGCTCTGTTAAATGGACATGAGGTATACATACGTGTACCCATTACACATAGTAGTCTAACTGAGGACGTAAATCGTGTAGCATCTTGAAAATGGCTGTATAGAATACAGGTATTGTATAGAGCCAGTTTGTACTTAGCTGCATGTTAATATTGATAATATATTCGAAATGTATTATGATAATTAAAAAGTTGAGTACAAAAGTTTTCATAATAACAAAACTGTTTTGTAATTTTATTGTTCTACATACACGATAATATTTACAAGCGAGAATATTATGTGATAGTGCCACACTGCAACTGCATTATGGCTTCAGCCAGAATGGGTCGCGGCTCGAACGGAATTCTACCACGTTATCACAGAATACCAGCGTGAAACGGCAGTATAATGCTGTGTATAACAACGACTCACTACACTCATTATAGTACAGTGAGTGGAGTGGAGTCTTAAGGCGCAGGTTGAGCAAAATGTCGCGCTAATCGTTATTTGGGCGGTTTTTAGGAGCTATCTACTTTTTATTTAAAAGATATATCAACAAATAAAAAACACATTATATTTCTACATAATCTTGATTCCATAAAAGCTATATCCAATTTTTTTTTAAAGGAATAAATATTAATATAATCTCCTTACAACGAAACCACATAAATGTGAAATTATTATTGATAACATGCATCTCCTCGTAAAGTAAGTATTATTTTATTTTGCGATTTACACCAATGGATAGGCAATTTATTAATAAACATTTCTATAGTAAATTTTTTTTCAAAAGACCAAAATTTGATTTTATTAAGAAATTATTTTAAAATCTGGGCATATTTACTGCTCACGGGCTTACTGAAGTCAGTGAGCGCTGAGCTCTTCGACGTGAAGCCCGTGTCGTTAGAGCGTCGACCGACGCATACGCCACGTCATATGAGTCGATAATATTATTACTTATTAGGTTATTTATAGGTAGTATTATTTGTTTGTTTTGGGTATAATTTTTCGTATTAGTTATACATATATTTGTTGTGTTTTTTACTGCGCGATGAAGATTTTTGCGTGTATTTTCTTTGAAGTAAATGCAAATAAAAAAATGAAGCATCATTAGCATGTAAGGTTCGAATCCATAATTAAAGTTTCGACAAATATTATAATTTACACTATAAAAGGCTAATTCAATATTATCACCCAACCACAATATCTTATCAGGTATAGTACTGCCTCGTTGGTCTAGTGGTTGTAGTAGTGCGACTGCTGATCATGAAGTCCCGGGTTCGAATCCTGGGTCGGGCCAAAAAGTCAGTTATGAGTTTTTCATTTATGTTCTAAGTTATAATTAGTATTACTAAGTTATAGTTTTTTGCTAAAATATAGTATATTATTTATTGCTTGGTTTTTCTTCTTTTTCAAAAAATAATTGAGTGCATAAGGTGTTCTATACTTATAACTCGATAAAAAGTACTAATATACCTACTTTTTACTATAAACTAAAAATTTTTAAAACTAAATTTAACTAAAAAGACTAAGCTGACCATTTATTTTTTAACTCATAACAGGACATGGGTTTATTTATACTCTAAAAACTATAACTTTATACAATTAGTGTTCACTATAA
The DNA here is from genome assembly GCA_963668995.1 of Parnassius mnemosyne. Lineage (NCBI taxonomy): Eukaryota > Metazoa > Arthropoda > Insecta > Lepidoptera > Papilionidae > Parnassius > Parnassius mnemosyne. Next base: position 52,185,127 of record CAVLGL010000082.1, on the reverse strand, counting down.
AATTATATTCGGTATAGACGGTAATTATTAAATGCAACATATTTTTTTTAATTATTAATTACATTTGTCAGTGGATTAAATTTGCTTTAATAAAGTTGGTGATGATTTTAAATAAGAATAAAATTCTGCTCAAGTTTTTTATTGTTATCTTTGTTAACAACATCGCCTTTAGAACTCTGGAACCGTAAGTGTTTCTTTCAGACGTCCACAATTTATGCAAAATAAAAAAATACTCTTTCTACCGGAGCATTCGTACCAGGTAGACATAAAATATATTCGATTAAAAAAAAATATGTTGAAGATTGTTGACTTTGAATACTTCCATCCAACGAGTTACGGGACAATTTTGTGTCCCGGAGCTTTGTTTGGGGACAATGGGACAGGAGACCGAGAAAAGGGACATTCCCGTTCAAAACGGGACGTATGGTCACTTTAGCTATAACCCGGCGACCATGAAGCAAATACAAAGTTAGTCTTTGTATTAGCTTCATGGTGGCGCAGTGGCTTAGCAATCAGTTGTTGCGCTGGGGGCCGCGGGTTCGAATCCCGCATGGAACAAGATTTGTATGGCCTACAAATAATTGTTCCGGGTCTGGATGTTTGTCTTTGTGCAATTTATGTTTGTAAACTGCCTCCACGACACAGGAGAAAATCCTAGTGTGGGTGTAACGTTTTTTTACAACTGAAATTGAAAGATTGAACCCTTATACTTCTTGTTGATTTTTGTATTTATATATATTTTATTGCACCAAATATTTGTACAAAAGCCGAGTTATCTATTTATTTACCTATAGTGAATAGGTATCTTTTAAACTCACAATTTTCAATGCTTCCGTTTATATAATTAATTATAAAATTTCATAATTAGATAATATATGAAAATACATAATTCTAATATAATGCAACTAATATATACAGAATAAAAAAATTAAAATACATTTATCTTTGTACGCTATGTGTATTTCCATAAAATAGTTTATTGATGTTGAAAAAATAATACTACTTTCGTACAATAGGTGGCGTCTTACATATTTCTTCCGGCGAGCCGCTCGCTACAATATATTAATATTGTAGCGAGCGGCGCGCCGGTCAAATGCTCAAGGTCGTTCGCATGGAGTAGCCCCTTAACCAGAGACCCTTTTTACTGGTAACGGAGGGTTCCATCTTAGTCCTCAGGAGCGATAAGGCATCTGCGTTTTGGTTTATCGAGGACAGATATAGATGTCTATGGTCCGCAACATTTACTTACCATGAGGTGGCCTGTGTGCTTGCTTATTCTATAAAAAAGCGACTACAACTAGAGTTAGTAGGTAGGTATATGTTGTGTTTTAAAACCTCTGTTGACGCTAGGATATTTACTAGCAACTCGAGTTTTGTATTTGAATGCTACGCGTCGTTCGTGAGTCGCCGCAATATAATTTAACTTTCGCAGACAAACTTACTTTTAACTTTTACTTCGTCCTTCATAATGCGTACAGCAAAGAACTGGAATAATTCGAAGGCCTGCGTCTTTCCATCCGACTATAATGTGGGTGTCTTCAAAGCAAGTGTCCTGTTATCATTAAGTTGTATAGTAGTCAACCCCAGGCTAATAATAGTAAAAGGATACTTGCACGTCGAAGATATGTATGAGAAGTCACACGCAAGTTAAAACAATAAATTTTATAACAAAATGTATTTAAGTAACAAAATTTTAATAAATTTTATTCTGAAGTAGAAAGAACTAAATATTTGAAAAATAATAATGTGCCAGAATAAGCGTAAAATGATAATATATATATTCTACTAAAAGCCATGAAATCAAACTTGTTAATAAATTCAGTTTGATGTGACGGGAATATTCGATTATCGATTATATTAAATAATTCAATCCCAATATTCTTGTAACATTGTACTCGACGAAGGCTATCCAAGAAGGAACGATAGTTAAATAGACAGCAAAGCTGGTGTCCCCGGCTTTATATAATCTCATAGACAAGGTCTTAGTTGCAAATATTCGTTATTCCTTTCTATTATTTTATTAAGTATTCCTTTCTATTATTTTCTAATACAATAGCACATTTAAAATAATAACTAGGCAAAGCAGAATATACCGATAAGACATTTATTACCTGACCTATACAACCTTCGCTAAATTACGTGTCACATTGTTTGTCCGCGATGAACTCTTAAACTACTGAACTGATTTTAATGAAATTTTGCACACTGTGTTCAGTTTGGTCCAACTTGAGAGATAGGATAGTTCTTATCCCGTTAAGTTACGCTCAATTTTTTTTATTGTGAATTTAAGGATTTTTATAGGAAGGGTCGTCGGAAAGGGCAGAACAACGTCTGCCTGGCCAGCTAGTCTTTATATATAAAAATTACGTGTCACGTTGTTTGTCCGCGATGGACTCTTAAACTACTGAACTGATTTCAATGAAATTTTGCACACTGTGTGCATTTTGGTCCAACTTATTAACAGTGGTAGAGCCACGCGGCAGCTTTTGCTGTCGCACGGATGGGCCGGCTCGAACCGGGGTGGTACCACGACCTCACAGAATACCAGCGTGAAGTAGAGGTTTACCTCTGCGTTTCGCTTGGTGAGGGCAGGTGGCCGGAGGCCCTTTTTACTGGAAATGAGGCGTTTCATTTTAGTCCTCACGGGTGACAACGCATTTGCATCTTGATTTGTAATAGAGGATAGATGTAGATGTCTATAGGCCGCAGCAACCACTTACCATCAGGTGGACTGTGTGCTCGTTTGACACCCTTATCCTATAAAAAAAAACTTGAGAGATAGGATAGTTTTTATCCCGATAAATGACCATCAATATTTTTTATTGCGAATTTAAGTATTTTTATAGGAAGGGTCGTTGGGAAGGCCAGATGAACGTCTGCCTGGCGATCTAGTATATATATATATATCAGTTGCCAAAATCATATTGTGCCCAAGTTAATGACTTGTGGCAAGATAATTTACGGCGAGGTGATAATTTATAATATCGAGTAGGAAAAGCGATCAAATGATTTAGTAATAAATTAGACATGTTATATAAAACAGTTGGGGGCTCTCTATGAGTTATTGACGCAAAATCCAAAAAAATAAATATTTTAGACAAGTAGACATGAAAATATTCCAGACAAAATTGGACTCGAATATATTCACCACTTTTTCGCAGTGTAGTGACCGCGTAAGAAAATTCACCACACATGAGAAGGAAATAAAACAGGAAAGGGGCAGGAGTATTTTGTTAATAACAACGTAATCTAATAAAAACACAGCTATTGCCAACCAACATACCAATATGGTTTGAGTACGGATTACTTTAATATCTTGTTTAAATATGTTATTTAAAAAAAAACCTGCCTTCATTAAAAAAGGATAAAGATATCTGTATCGATTATTTGGTTTTTTTTTTTCTAAATAAGTGCTCAGTAATGAAAACGTGTACATTAAATAAATATAGTTTTGAAGTGACATTATTTCGTAGGAAATATAAAGACGGAATTGTTAAATACCTTGATAAAATTTAGTATACCTGAATGAATATCATCTGTGATTTTCAATTACGCCGGGGCCGTATTAAGGTCAGAGCAGAAGCCAGATGGAAACTCACTAAATGGGTTGTTTAGGTTGGAGAATTAATTACTCCTATTGAACACGTCGCTGTAAAATTCTTTACATAAAATACATTATCTTCTTAGTCTGTCTATAACTATATTTAATTAAAATTAAAAACAACATAACAACCTTTGTTGTGATTAATCTCTTTTCATATGAAATTGCAAAAAGATTTTATATAATAATTACGTCCTCCAGACCGAATTTCGATCACTTAAAGTGCCCAAGGTCGATTACAGGTGCCCGAGTGTATGTGCCAGCACACGTGCACTCTCTATTCCCTCAACTCTCATAGTCCGGTGGGACGGCAATTCGACACGACCAGAGGGATCAGGCGCAGGAACTACGGCTTTACGTGCTTTCCGACCATGAGAGTTAAACACCGCCAACTTCCTAACTCCGGGATGCTTTCGTGCTACACTGAAAATTTCTTGAAAAAAGAACCCAATAATTGATTTTGGCCTGACCCGGGAATCGAATCCAGTATCTCATGATAAGCAAATGCGTTTACAAGCATTAAACCAAGGCAGTCAATTTTATATAATCTTTAAGTAATTACGGCTTTCTGTGATTTGAAATCGATTAACATTTAAATATGTAAACTGGCATCAACATTTCATAATATTTTATGTTAGGCGATAATATTTATTTATAATAAATGAGGTAGTTAGAATAAATAGGAAAATAACCCGACGAACATAAAATAAAATTAAAACTAATGGGCAAACTTAAATGGCAATCATCATGATTACAGCCCTTTACGATTCGACTGCTGAACATAGGCCTTCCCCAAGGAATGCCACAAAGCACGGTCCTCAGCCGCCTGCATCCATTGACTACCTGCATGTCTTACCAGGTCGTTACCCCATCTACTGGGGGGTCGCCCTACACTTCGCCTGCCGGTACGAGGCTGCCACTTGAAAACATTTCTTTCACATCGGTTGTCGATTCCTCGAGCTATATGGCCAGCCAATTGCCACTTCAGCTCAATTCACTTCAACTTACTAATCATTTGAGCTATGTCGGTTACTCTGGTTTTACTGCGGATATCCTCGTTTTTAATTATATCACGCAGAGAAACCCCGAGCATAGCCCTCTCCATAGCTCGCTGAGCGACCTTGAGCTTCCTCATATAGCCAGCAGTGCACGTCTCAGATCCATACATAGGTCATCACTGGCAACACGCACTGGTTAAATAATCTTGTTTTTAGGTTTTAAGGTATGCCTGACGAGAAGATTTGTCGTAATCTCCCTAACGCTGCACAGCCGAGTTGAATCCGTCGATTGACCTCTCGATCGAAGTTGGACTTACCTAGTCGGACTATTCGTCCCAGGTAAAAATACTCGTCAACAACTTCGAGCTTAGTGCTCTCAACAGCTACCGGCATAGGTCTGCCATGGACGTTACACATGACTATTGTTTTGTCCATGTTTATCTTAAGACCTATCCGTTTGGAGACACTATTTTCTATAATTGCAATATAATTCTGTAATCACGTTTAGATTATCGGACGAATAACTCGCCGAGTTAACGACGAGTACGACGCGTCTACATATTCGTCTGCATTCATTCAACGTGGATCTTTTAAACATGGATGATGCGCGTCCCGTTGCTACGACTCTACTTAATATTTATAGCTTCACAAATATTTATTTTTATTAATATTTACTTAAAACCGAATTATTATATAATAAATAATATTTAGTAGTATAGTATATAGTAGAACAACCGAACAAGGCGTTTACATGTTTGTACTCGTGCCGTAACAATTGATAATGTAATTATTAAAATTTTTGGTAATGTTATTAAGGTACCTGTGTCCCTTTCGGATCGGGCAGTTTTTTTGCTTATTGTTTAATAAAAGGCATATATTAACGTTCCATATAAATTTGATCAAGGTCTGATCAACAGTCTTTGAATTAATCTTAATAATTTATATTGAAGCCGGGTGTACAAAATTTTAAATTATTATAATAATTTGAGATTAATCCAAAAAGTTGAAATATAACTTAATAAAAATTGAGACCTACATCTAGACATAAGTTTGACAATCTGTTAACACTGCTCTTTATATATAGTGTGACATATATGCCTTCACGTAAACGAGTAAAAATTATACTATAATTAAATCTACGTACCTCTTGACCTTCCAAGTTGCAAGCATGACTATTAAACCGCATCAGTTTGACAGTCTTATCGTTGGAACCGGTCGCCAGTAGGTCACCGGCGGGGCTCCATGCGAGGCAGTAAATGCTCCCTTTATGATGCTTCGTACGCTTGAGGAGCACAGTTGGAGCTGTTGGAGCACTGTAGTCCCTATTGAAAAAAATATCTTACGTTAATTAATATAATTTATGTACAGTATTAAATAAATTAAACATAATCTTGTACTGAAATACGAAAATGTTCTTAAAAGAAAAGAAGCCTCCAATTCTTACTTCGATTAAAAAAATTTAAATGAAACCTTGTTTGAATACATATCAAGTGACTAATTTTAAAAAAGAAATAAATTTTTCTCTTTTACAATGTACTACATTAAACTGCTTAGAGAAACAGCATTCCTCAATTACAATTGTAATTAAACAGATTCCTTTATTTATCATTAATTTAACCACACTCGAGGCAATAACAGAAACAGACTCCACATTCGCTCGAGACGTACACTTTAGTTATTAACATTTGGCATACGCAGACTTTCACTCTCAAGTAAAAGATACACAGATGTAATGAGCGTCGGGAATAAGCACAATTTGTAGTTTCATATGTACTGACTTAAGATAATAAGACGAGATAATGCTCGCACGCACACGAACTTGAAAACAAACTGAGCACTCTAAATTTCGAATAATATTTCGATTTTCTGTTATATAGTATATACTCAATGAGCTACTAAGCTCTGATTCAAAGTTGAAGTACAAAGGAGATGTATGAAATTGGGTGATTAACATCGTTCGTAACAGTTATACAAAAATATGTAGGTAATAAAACGATAAATTGTATGTATAAATAAATAGTTTTTATTTCTGTAGTACTTGGGACAGTCATAAAAACATTTTTTTAAACTGAAAAAGAAACCTAATGCTTTTACTATAGCGAGAACGAGACGTTTTTAATATTTTCTGTATTTTGTCTATGGCAATAGATAATGAAGGCTATTTTTATAATAAAATAGCCTTCATTATCAAAAGAAAATCATAATATTGAAACATAGAACATCATCTTGAGATTAATACTGAATAAATGAAATATATTCAGAAAACTATTGAATAGGCTATGTTATACTACAAAACTACATTTGAATATTATCCTACACACGACTGAATAAGCTGTATGGTCGTTGATCATTGCCTACTCCGAAGGAGACTTGACTTGATAACCAAGCCAAATCCATCATCCAATGGTATTATTTGCCGACGACAGTACAACTCTAATAAAATGCCTTAATAAAGATTCTTATGAAAATGATATAAACACTACGATTAAAACTATAATTAACTGGCTGAATTATAATCATTTACTGATTAATATTAAAAAAACCAAAATAATGCACTTTTATCAGAAAATTCGCACTGAAGATCTAAATATAAATTACAATTGTCAAATAATTGAAAGAGTAGATGTCGCAAAATTTTTAGGTATTTCAAAAGACAGTCAATTGACATGGAAGGCCCAAGCAGATGATGTCTGTAAGAAACTAAGTGTTTCTGCATATGCGCTCTATAACCTGGCAAAAAAAGTCAGTGTCAAAACGGTGCTAGTAGCTTACCATGGCCTGGTAGTTTCCATTTTAAGATACGGTATTATATTTTGGGGCAACTGTGGCGATAGAGAAAGTATTTTCAAAGCCCAAAAGCGCTGTATAAGAGCAATCTTCAATTTAAAGATAACAGATAGTTGTGTCCCTATTTTCAAAGCACATAAATTATTAACTTTTCCGTGTCTGTATATTTTAGAAATAGCGATATTTGTTAAAATTAATCATCATTTATTTCCTACCTTAAATGAAACTCGAGTACGAGCCGTATCTATTAGAACGCAATATAAATACTTACTGTATACAGGAGGATTTCAAACAGTTTTATTAAAAAAAGAGCATGGCACCTGTCATATATAACAAAATCCCAAATTTTGTAAAAAAATCAACCCATTAGAATATTTAAAAAGAGTCTTACTGCTTTGTTATTGAAAAGATGCTATTACTCAGTGTCGGACTTCTTAAATGATACCAATATTTAAATAACGTTTCAGTTAATTAATTGTTTATAATATGTTGTTTGTATTAATAATGTATGTGTTATGCTAACTGCAATAAAATTTCAAAAATATAAATTTATGTAATAATAATAATGCAATACTTTGAATTATAATAATGTAATAACTATTTATACTCATAATTATAATTTTAAATCTATTTATAATTAATTACTAGTATTATATAGAAATAAATTTAATTTAATATTTGCATGCCAAAATGGTAGAATGTACGGATCTTCTATGTACTCTCTCAAAACCTTATTGTTATTACCTACATTCAATAATGCAAATAAATCATTATTCTATTCTATTCTATTCTTCGAGTCTCAACTTGTCAACTTGTCATGCGGCATGCACTTTTGGCATTGTGGCTGTGTTTTAGATAGATTTCGTGTTTTTACTTTCGTGGATTTATTTACCTTGACCCTTGGTTTTTCTCTCGGATCACAGGACAGTAGTCTGTTGCGCCCACATAATGATAATAATGTGGTACTTAAGTTTTGAGAGGAATAGAGCAGACAATGCACAGCGTCCGGCTGCTTTTCTAGGTGACATTTTATTAATAATTGCAATAAATAGTTAAACAATTAAAAAGGTTGCGTTTTATTTTACTTTATTTAATAATAAATACAAAACTGCATATATTGTGTTCTTATCAATCCATTTAAACAGCCTATCACAAGAACGGGTGATTTTACTACATAAACTACAAATCATAAAACGTAAAATGAAAAAAAAGCCCCAGGTGCTGAAAAAATATGATTTTTGACATAAGTAGGAAATGTTTAAATCTTCAAACTGAAACATATATTAAGTTTGTTCACGTCGGGCCCAAACTTGTATGGAATCAATTTCATCTCCCTTAGTTACAATATTGAGGGCGTTAAAAATTAAAAATATTAAACAACCTTCGACATTCGTAACTACGAATCATAACAATATTCAATCGTAGACATATAATATTCAATCGCTTTTTGAGAAAAAGAACATTATGAACTAGTGGGTTCATGTTAAAATTACACAAAAATAAAATAAAATTAATTAATTAAATTAATAAAACACATAAATAAAATACTTATTATAACATTTTTATGTGGTAGAGCAACGCTGCAACTATATTATGGTTATAGCATGAATAGGTCGGCTCGAAAGGTTTAAAGGGGAAAGACCACGCTCTCACAGAATACTAGCGTGAAATAGCATCTTAAGGCTGCTGTGTTTCGTATGATGAGTGTGGTGAACCGGAGACCTTTTTTACTGGAAACGAGCCATTCAATCTTGGTCCTCGGGCGTGACAACGCATTCTGCATTTTATTTCTTAATCGAATGTAGATGCAGGTGCCATCAGGTGGACTGTATGTCGTTTGTCACCCTTATTCTATTAAAAAAAACACACACACACACATACATTCTGAGAAATATGACATGAATAAGCCGCATAATATTGTTTTTTACGAGCGTCGTATAATTATGTTTTTTTAGGTAAACGACAACTAATCCAATGGCACCGTTCATCTCAGAACAATATTGTTCTGAGCCGTACACGCATTACGTAATCCTTCAAGCCGTTTCACGTACAGGGGGTGACGGTTATCAGCAGACAAACAAACATTTACAAACATATTTATAACCCACAAAAAGTCAACAGGAAAAAGGTAGACATCTAAAAAATTTTTCTGGGTTAAAACTTGAACAACGTCATCTAAACCTACCAAAAACATATATTTTCGGTAACCACGTCATATTTCTTTATACCAGGCTTAGTAATGATGTCCAAATTAAGTAAAACAGAAACGCATTCAAGCCACACCCAAAACTAGAAATGAAATGAAATGTAGTTATTTCTTGGGCGTAAGAAAACAAATTTCGTTTGTCACGTCTTTTTTTTAAACCTATTATTACACTAGAGAGGTTCCTCTGACCGGACAAGAAACGGAGACAGACACTCCGCAGATATCTTTATTGTCTTTTCTTTTCAGTTAATATTACATGTCCTACATACAGAGTGAGAAACGATACATACAGAATGGGAAACGATAACACACCCAACGGTAACTGAAGTATCTTCTATATTGTACTTAATAAAAAGGCGATTAAAAATTTGGAGTTTATCAGCGTATAGCAAACCCAAGCAGATCAGCTCCCTACAAACAAACACAAGAAAGACTGAATGATAATGTTTATTATTTACAAGAAGATAGTAACGAATAGCTAGAAAAAATTGAAACTCAAAGTTAAACATTGTGTAAAGTGTCTCAACATATATTTTGAGAAGAAAATCTAACAGTAATTATAATATGGAAAAAGATAGCAGATATTACAGGAGTCGCAGAAAGGAATAATAAATACTCCTGATTGTTAGTGGTTTCCTTTACTAACTCAATCATTATTGCAATCGTTATAATATCACACAATGGTTGTAGCTACCCCTAATACCTATCCAAACTGAACCTAGCAACAGTTCGAATGTGTAAGAGTTATACAATCCAAATACTTTTATAATATGAAAATAAGTAAACCACTGATATAAATATTACTGATCAGTCAATTAATTACAATTGTTTAGCAAATGAAAATACTTATATAATATTCTTTACAAATTTCAGAAATTCTAAATTAAAATAACTGAGAAAATTATCTATGATAATTATTATGACAATACAATGACTTATAATCTATTTTATATTTGTAATTAAAAAATAATATTATGATATATAAAACAAAACGATAATTACACAATTATTATTTAAATGACTCATAATAGGAATTATTTAACAATCACTGATAACACAATGTAATAAATTTCAATATAAAACGGGTCAGTCTATACAACACGGAATAGCAAGCGCTTCATACATACATATATACAAATTAACCCCGGTCATTGGCTTTACTCGGTCCTTAGTCGCCTTCACGTCACTTATTAGTATTGTAATAGGCTTTAAATCACTAATCATGATCGAGACATGAATAGCAAACACGAGTTGAGTATCGCACAGGTTATGAACAAACGGGTATCTTCTAATAGAACGTGAGAACGTACGAAAATTACAATGCAAATCATTTTAATTAATGGTCAACAATGGAAAACAAAATGATTGACAAATTCATATGGTTTTTGTAAATTTTGTGTAATATCAAATATGTACTTAAACATTTTTAATAGTCATAATGAAACTGAACGTAAACCGATGTTAATATTTTAATTTGACAAATCAAATTTTTTTATACCATCATTGCAGCCTATCACATGTCCATCATTAAATCTTCTCCCTCTCTCTACCTCTTCCAAAGACTGCCACAGAAAAAATTAAGGCATTAATTTTGGTGTCATTCGTGAATAATTATGATCTCTCTCTAGGTTCGTCGGGGAAGAAAGTAAACTTTTATTTCAAGTGCCAACCTCTTATTGGCAAGCGCAATGTTGCAAGAGTGTTGAAAGATCTCCCGCAGACATACTGGATGCAGTTGGCTAAGGGCCAAGCTTTGATGCATTCTAAATGGGAGCCCTATATGCAGAAAAAATTAGCAATAGAGTGTAATGATGATGTGATGGGGAGTCCTATATTTAGCAATGAATTAGTAATGAACTATAATGATGATGTAATTGATGAAATTGAGCTTCAGGTGCACGTTAACAACAAATCTAAAATATTATACTTTATAATAAACCGTTTTATCTATACTAATATAATAAAGCGGCAGAGATTTTTTGTTCTTTTGATTTTTGTTTGTTTAAACACGCTAATCTCTGAAACTACCAGTCCAATTTTAAAAATTCTTTTTGTATATTATAGCCAAATTTATGAGAATTAGTATCTAGCATTAGGCTAAGCCTCTCAGGTAGTTTTAAATATTGATTTTTGTCAAGCATGTCAGAAGAAAAAGCGCTCCCGAATTGATTTATCTGCATGTGCTGGCGTAATAGTTAGTGATACGTAAATACAATGTTCTAAAAAATATAGATCTTCACTCCATCTAAAAAAAACGTCCATGATACCATATGCCTATTTCCTATTCATAAGCCACAATAAGGTATTTTGTGACAAAAAATATTGAAAATTAAAGTGATTATATTATATTATATGATATAAGTGTCATTATTAGGTATGGCGTATTAATTCTTACGAACGAAAGTTACTTTATCACCAAGATAATTTTATGAAGATAAAGTTTGCTCTTTATAGCAGGTAATTTGGACGCATAGTTTAAGAGATTATGAAAAATTCAAATATTCAAAACTCGGCTCGGCGCGCGAACGGCGCATAAACCCTAACCGCCCGATGACAACCGAGAGAAACCACCAGTGAACTCTTAAGCGTGGTTATTACAATCATTTTAGCTAAAAAATTGGCAAAATTAATGGAGTACTTTTATATGTACGACAAAGAGCAAAGTTACGTTTTACCCGCTCACCCTCTCCCTTCCAGGTAGGTGTCCGTCCCCCACTCCACGCGGCCCGGTGGGGGGGCGCTATTCGGGACAAAATAAGTGTCACGAATCGCGGTTTTAAACAAAACAGTACACGATACATGAAAAGTATGTAGTGTGAGGGAGAGTGTATGAATTGTAACTTTGATCTATAATGTACATATGCCGATAGATAAAAAAACTTCAGTAATTTTGCCAATTTCTTCCTACATTGCCAACTAAAATGCTTGAACTAGGTGTCATGACATGTCACACGGCTCAGACGCGTGATATACGCGGGTGAAACTGCGAGGCACAGCTAGTTTATTCATATAATTTTAATACTTTATTATTAATAGGAATTTTATCTTCACATACATCACCAGATTCGCAAAATACTAAACCATAATGATTTACGAAGAGGTACTAATCTTTATATCTTTATATATAAAAATTACGTGTAACATTGTTTGTCCGCGATGATCTCCTAAACTACTGAACCGATTTTAATGAAATTTTGCATACTGGGTGCAGTTTGGTTCAACTTGAGAGATAGGATAGTTTTTTATCCCGATAAGTGACCCTAAATATCTTTTTATTGCGAATTTAAGAATTTTTTATAGGAAGGGTCTTCGGAAAGGGCAGAACAACGTCTGCCTGGCCAGCTAGTAAAATTATATTACACAACACGCAAACATATATTTTACGAGGGTGACACTGAATGTTCTTAGAAAATCAAAAACTGAACAAACTAGCAAGTCCGATGGAACCATTCAGAAAAGCACTCTGACCACTCGTCTTTAGGGGTCTCTTCCGCGGCATTTTGAAACGCAGCCACTGCTTCCTCGGCGTCCATAAAAATGTTTCCTCGAAGTTTTCCTTTATTTTCGGAAATAAATAATAATCGTAGGGTGCGATGTTGGGGTTCCGGGTCGGGGCTATAGGACGGGTGACCCAATAATTTCACGTCTGACGTCGCCAAGTAGTCGATTGTTGGCGTTGGCGTGGTGAAGAATAGAATAGCATAATTTTTATTCAATATACATTACATGTGTAATTCTTATTGAAAGTCATTTTTTACTTTACCACTGGTTCGAAATAAAACCCTCTGTCCTGGGAAGAACCAGCAAGAAACCCAGCGGGACTTTTTTCTTGAAATAAATTTTACAATATAAATCATTACAAACTATTTACAAAACTTATTATAGAAACTGCTTGGAAGCGACCACCTCATTCCCAGGGGTTATTATCAATCACGTATTCATTTATTCTATTACTACCCTTTTTATACAGTTTCAGCTTAACAAAACATTTAAACTTGGTAAATGGTAATTGGAAAGAAGATCCTACGCTACGTCGTTTCTCCCGAACTTTTTCCAAGACAAGTGGCAAACAATTGTTAGTGTACCATTCTGCAGTAATTGTTTTTCGATCCTCTAAAAGAATTGTTGCGTAATAACCTGTCTTTCCGAAGAACGAGGCTACCATCTTTTTTTCCTACGCTTCGACCTCTCTTCACTTTAGTTGGCAACTTTTCGGAAGGAAACACCCAGACAGCAGACTGTCTCTTAGTTTCAGGATCATAACAATAAATCCAGCGACGGTCACCCGTAAGTACGTCGAACACAGCATTTGAGTCACATCCGTTAAATCTTTGAACTATTTTACTACACCAATCAACACGACGGAGTTTTTGGGCCTCTGTCAAATTATGAGGTATCCACCGGGCACAAACCTTCCTGACCGCTAAATGTTCGAGAAGGATTTTGTGCACTTGACTCATACCGATGCCTAAGCTTGTCCGAATCTGCTGATAAGTCACTCTTTTGTCAGTCTCTGTCATACACCGCACAACACTGATGTTATCTTCAGTCGTCGCCGTAGAAAGCTTTCCCTCACGCAGATCATCGGTGATATTAGTGCGACCACGTTTAAACTCATTAAACCAGTTGTAAACAGTGGCACAAGACAGGGCTTCATCGTGAAAGGCCAATCAAAGTCTATCATAACTTTCTTGTTGATTTAAATGACATTGAAAGTCAAATCATTGTCCGAAAATTTTGTCGAGTTAAATTCATGCCGACGTGACACAGACAATTTTCTATTTGCCGCCAAATCGTAAACAAATGACAAATTAATAAAATACATACACAATGATATTGACAAAGAGTTCCATTTTTAAAATTTGAACTTTTTTTTTCCTTATGTCGTTTACAAGTGGCCAGTTCTAAAAACATTCAGTGTCACCCTCGTATAACAGAATTCTGTCCATCTATCTTGCATCTATTCTATCTATCGAGAGTAATCTCAAAATCAATTCCGATCGATCTTCAATCATTCTCTTGAAAGCGGATTAAATTAGTTCAATATTGTGTGGTCCATGCTAGTATGGAGTCAATATTGAAAATTTGTCAACATTGAAATATTACATCGGTTTGAAATTGTAATTGGATCGACATTGTTGATGGATTCAAGAGAGATAGAGATTTACTATGTCGTCGCTCTTGTAGTAAAGTGTGTAGAAATGAAAAGTTAAGTTTAGTTAGTTACGTCACCCGCCGCAATTGTCAAGTTAACTTTTAACTGCATAATAATACATCTAATATATAAAATATTAAAAACGCTTTTTTGCCTCGACATACGCTACACACACACACACACTATTGGAAAAGGAATATTTGAAATCACACAAAATTCAAGGCTCATTCTATCCATGTCAGTAATTGTTTGTTGGCATTATTTTAAAATTCTTTATCGACAATTTATACTCTGTGCGGCTGTTTATTAAACCGTAGAGACTTATTAAAACGTAGTCTTAGAATATACTGGCGTATAGACCTGACAGCCCGAAAACGCTTGTGTAATTTTGATGTGTCATTGTGTGCGTTAAACTATCGAAAAATGATTGTTAAGGAAGCGGTAAAAATATTTGAAAAAATGTTTTAGTGCAGAAAATTGAATAACTTCAAAATTTAACTGAATTTTTACCATGATTGTTCTAAAATAACTAAAAATATTTATATGACATGTTCCTGGGAATAAGCTGAACCTACCAGCCTTTTGTTGGATTTTAATTCAAATGTAAAAAAATCCAATCCCATGTGACTTAACCGACAAACTTAAAAAAAAAATCTCCCCAATAGTCATATCGGAAAATTGTATTTTCGAGTTATGATCTTTGCAGAAAAATATTTACTACCATGGACAGATTCCTCGGAATTTCTTTTTTAACATATTGTTAATATAAATAGGTAGATATTTATCTATATAATAAAGATAATATGCAAGAATTTAGTGAATAAATAAAAATGTATTCACCAAATTCATGCAAATTATCAGCAACGTGACTATTTTCTTTGCACAATATCATAATTAACAAAATAATTGAAAACAATCTATATTTTAACAGTATGCAACATAAATTTTAACCAAAATAAACGCGTCATAACATTGAGGACATCTTGAGAAATTACCTGTGAAATGTGCAATTATCAGGATTATTTCTACTATTAACACCACAGTCACTCAAAGAACATGTAACCATTTTGGAAGAAAGTTACTTACTAAATATAACCACTTTTACGCTCTAAAAATTACAAAATATCTAGGAGCTTATTTCTTGCGTGCCGACTTGTGCCGACTTCAATTCAAAATCGGTTACAGAGTCATGAGATTTGGTATCCTTTTCTCTTATCTTGCATTTTTGCCATAAGGAATTTTCTTCTCCCTTGCATACTATGTCAGTCTATACGCCAGTATATTCTAAGTCTATAGTGATTAATAAATACCCTTTGACTTTTATGTTTTTGACAATTGACATTGATATATATGAACGTAAGCATTGAATGTTTTATTTTATTTAATGTGATGTATTTGTAACAGATATTTTAAATAAATGTTACATTTCTGTATTCCTTCTTAACATAATAAACATAACGTGCTAAATCACACACACCTCCTTGCGAGCAATAAACTTAAAAAGGGGTAGAAAAAGTCTTCATGTATTAATATACAGATTAAAGCAGGGAAAATTAAAAAAAAAAACGCACGTAAACCTCAAGATATCGTGACGGGCACTAGCCGCGACAACAACGGTTCATTCTTTTTTTTCATAAATAAGAAATAAAAACGAAATTGAAAAAGAATGATGCCCATTTTTCACCTGACTATGTATAGAAATGAAATAAATCTTAAAATTCAGCTAATTGAATTGTAAATTAAATACGCTTATCACAATGTTAAAAGAAAGGCAGGAGAAAAATATTTTTTTAATATTTATTTAAGCTTATTCTAAGTCAAAGGTAAACGTATTACAATCATATTTTAAACGCATCTCAACTATCCTTTTTCTAGGACGTTCCATTTTACACACTGCTTAATTACACTATGTTAGTCAAAAATCTCTGACTTAATTGAACTCTGTTTATGACTTTTAAACATATTTTTATGTTTTATTTAATCAGTAAGTATTTCTTTGTTACTCTTTCTAAAGTACAGATTAATTAAAAATAACATAAAAATTAAATAAATTAATCGCGTAGTATGTCATTGAGTGCGCTCGAGTGAAACGGATTTTTTTGACATTTGACAGTTCTATTGGCATCGGCGCAGTCATTCGTTGTTGCCAAAGAGAATATAATCACTTATTGCGTTTGCGTCTCGTTGTGTATTGTGCTATTTTGTGTGTTTTTCATGGATCATATAGAATAGAAATATGTAGGGATACACAAGATTTTTCTCAGTATAATTTCAGAGGAAGTGGTGATAGAACATTAATAAGAGATAGAAAAATTAAGTATTTAGTAACGGCAATTCCTAACCTAAAGAATAACATTAAAATTTTTGAACTTCGTAGCGTTTAAATCGTTGAAATGACTATATGACATTATTTTCTAAACTTACAGGAATTTTTTCTACTATACCTTATAACTATACATAAACTTTTACTATCACGTTTTTAAATGTATGAAAAATGGGCATGGTTCTTTGTTCTCAACATGACCTAAAATAATAAGCGTTTTGATTTGATACGTTTAAATAGCTGTTTAGTGTAATCTTTATGATTTTTTTTCTGTCTTCAAGCAATCCTTGTCTGTATGATCAATTTAAAAAAAATATTTTGTTTTGCGCAATAATCACATTCAAGCAGATTTACAGAGGTTCAAAAGAGTTAAAAGTACTGCAACGTCGCCTTAATTGTCCACTTATAGAAAAACTTCTGGTCCTTGGCAAAAAGTGGGATAACCCTCCACGTTGCCGTTTGGCCAGCGGGTTGGCAACCGCAGTGTTTTATTTTTAATATGTTATTATGAAGACGCTGCTGCCCATCTCCTGATTTGTTTCCCTCTATCGCCTCTTACGACACCCAAGGGAAGATATAGATGGATATTCTTACACCGCCACTACGCGGTGAATGATGAGCGTCAAAACATAAAATTGTTTACTTTATCATTTCAATACAATTACTAATGAGTGTACTTCATATCTTTGTGTAGACATATATCGCTGAGAATTACTTTAGTATCACTTTGAAAGGCCCAGACAGAATGTCCCATTACTAATGATTGTATTTGTGGTATTCCGAATAAGACTTATGCCAAACGATCTGCAAAATCATCACTAACAACTATTGTTTTGGTTTAAATGTCAAATGACGTTATAATGATACGTACGTAAAACACTACTGATATGAACTACTTCCTTATTAATAATTAATGTTGAATTGATAAAATCTGCCAGAGAAGTTGGTCAGATTTGATATAGATAAAAATAATAATAGCTCGCAATCAACAGAAATCGTACCTATTGGAGAAATTACAAAAACGGAAACTGTAAATTACACTACAATTCACAATTATAATCAACATAAATGAAAATTATTTATTTCAGCCTTTATAATTGGATACTAGAAACCAATTTTAACGATTTTTGTAATAGATAAGGAGAAACAATGTACGAAAATATTCTTTACGGAATAAAATTGTACTGTTGGTATTGCAATAACTTCGGATATTAATTTAAAAAAAAATAATGAAAACTAAGGAAATTACACGACCATGACGTTCGCAAAATTATAATAGAGTTTGTGAAAAATGTTTTGATATACTTTGTTAGTTCCAAGAAACAAAAATAAAATATAGCATACGAGCAAACGTACAGTATAGGAAGTTATTACGGTGCAGAAAAAAAATAATCTACAAGATTATTATATAAAATAATTAATCTACAAGACTATTTATACCTGTGACCAAATTTTGAAAAATTTGGTCACAGGTCTTGTCATCGAGTCAGACTTTAAAAGATTCAAGAACTAGATGCAGAGGTTTTGGAAAATAATTTAAATTAGCCTGAAGTCAAACTACTCATTTATAAAACCAGATGGCCTCTATTAATATCAACGACCCTATCAATTGATGTGATTATAGTCACAGTCAATTTAATGATTTCTTATATTTAAGCGGCAGACAATGAAACTATGGCCAGTTTTGATGTGCAGTCTCTGTTCACATGCCTACCTATTGAAGACTGCATCTCGATTGTTACTAGAAGGCTGGAGGAAAACAACATGCCCGTAGAATATTACTCAGACACTGCCTTACATCTGGCTACCTGTTGTGGAAGGAAGAGTTCTACAAGCAAGTAGATGGCGTGGCGATAGGCTCACCTATATCTTCCATTATCGCTGATATATTCATGGAAGACTGAGGAGAAAGCCCTGCTTACTTCTCCCGTAAACCCAAGATTCTACAAGCGGTACGTAGAACTACACTTTCACAATTCTACCCTTAGAAAAAGTAACTGCATTTTTAGACCATCTTAACTCCATAAATTCTAAAATTCAGTTCACAATGGAGTTAGAGGCAAACAATTCTTTAGTTTTTCTAGATGTGTTAGTAATTCGAAATCCTGATGAAACCTTGAAACCTTGAGCCACACTGTGTATAGAAAAAAGACCCATATAGATAGATATTTAAACGGTGATTCTCATCACCATCCTTCACAGTTAGATACTGTGGGTAAATGTTTGTTTCAGAGAGCACGAGGGATCTGTGACAGTAAACACCTGGCCGCCGAGCTCCAACACGTCAAGCATGTTTTGAAAGACAATAAGCTTCGGGTCCCGCGCCTCCGTCACAGTGAACGAGTGAAGCCGGTCACAGTCTAGCGAGTGCCTGCTGTACTGCCATACGTCAGAGGTGTCACTGACAAGATTGGCTACATCTTGAAGCGTACTTCCATTAAAACATACTTCAAGCCGCCGAAGAAGTTTAGTCACTTTTTACCATCTGTCAAGTGTAATGTCCCTCTGTAAGATGCAGGAGTGTACAAGCTTGATTGTGAATGTGGTCTCTCGTATATAGAACAAACTAAAATATTCATAAAAACTCGCGTTAAAGAACACATAGCTGATGTGAAGAATCGATGCTCCGGGAAGTCTGCAGTCTGTGAACACGTACAGGATCGCCCCCGTCACTACATTATATTTGATAGACCACAAATCCTCGCTAGAGAACACCGATTCCTTCCAAGGATGATTCGCGAGGCTATTGAAATCAAGAAACATCCTAATTTCAATAGAGAAGATGCCTGGATGCTACCATCTGCTTGAGATCCCATAATTAATCAAATGAAATCACAACCCATGCATACAACTGAAGACTTCAAGATACTGTAAGTTCATACTGCGTAGATCGGAACAAAAATTAATAATTTTTAATCTGGAGGTAGCCGTGGTTAACTAGGACATTGGGACGTCATACACCTCAGTCACCGCGTGACCATTCTATAAAGTGCTTGAAACGTCGGGAATATAAAATAAGTTAATATACGCGATAAAATCCGTAAAATTAGTTTTATTTAAATGCTCATTCAATTTTTTACACACTGCTGTGTGTGCAGGTCCAATTTAGGGCTAAAGTAAGATATGTATATAGAATCTTCGTCTGCGGTATTCATTCAAAACTCCATGCGAGATTTCTTTGAAACCTTACCACCTAGATTTTCTCCATACCGCACCATCACTACACTGTACTCATACTACATATACATACACTCGTCCGTTTACATAATATAAGAAAAAAGAAGAAAATTTATTATCTTGTATGTAATTATTATTTAAAAAATCTCATGTAACAAAAGTGTCCCTTATCCATTGAGATTGAAACAATTGCCGAATCATGAAGTATTATCCAAATACGGTTCATTATATTATATGCATATTGTTTTATTATTGGAGTGTAAGGGGAACATGTAAAGGTTTTCTATAAAAGCAAACCTTTCCTACTAGACGTACATTCAACTGATTCGACTGAAGATGCTCTGGCAATTTAATTGATGGCGGAAAATCATTTGCATTCGTGGCATTGAGTATACAAAGGCCTCGTTTAAGTCCACTGTTTGTGGGCTAAAAGAGACTAAAAATAGTGATTATTGCGAAAAAATACATGACATAACACGTTATTGTTTTATTATATTGGCGCTGAAATATCGATTTTACACATACTAAAATTATCATAGGCGATAACGAAAAGAGTAAATGAAAAAGAGGATCGTGACGAACGGCAAGCTTTTACGCATATGTTGGATAATAACAAAAATACATAATGTTAATAACATTGCTATTACTCTACATCTGTGTAGTCGTAGTTGATGCCTATATTTTATTCTAGATAATAACGGGCATTAAATGATGATAGTTCATTCGTTGAATCAATCTTAACGGTACAAACGCAATATAATATATAACATTTTTTCACCGTCGCCACAATCGTACCAAAGCGCTCATTCTGTTTCAATTTGCAACGTCGCGTATGGAATCTGGACTGAGCCGTGATAGAACTGATTACTTGTGGCACCACATCTTTATAATGCTATTATTGTATATTGGTCCGTCGCACATTGACACGGATACTCAGTCACTAAAGTATAATTGTGAACAATATCATGTGAAAGAATGAAATACTAATTTTACTACACCACATCCGTATTTTGTCTACTCGATATTATTTCTGTATAATTCCCTTATAAGAAACTTATACGAAAGACTAAACGAGTGGTAAGTGGATACTGTGAACGATAGACTGATGTTTTCGATTAAGAATCAAAATACAAACGTTTCATTACTCCTCAGAACGTAGACGGAAACCGTGTGGTTACTAGAAAAAATAGAATCTAGTTCTCGTTACTATACGAAACTTAACAGCATTATGCTACGACTTCACCTCGGTATTCTATGAATGCTTGGTCCTTCCCCTACTCTGCTTGACCCATTTGAGTTGCAGCCATGATAGCAGCTGCAAGATTTTAGTATCATTATTTTTTTATAGAATAAGGGTTACAAACGAGCACACAGTCCACCTGATGGTAAGTGGATTGCTGAGGCACATAGACGACTACATTTTTCCTCGATTAATAATCAAAATGCAGATTCGTTGTCATCCCTGAAGACTAAGATAGAATGCCGCGTTTGCAGTAAAGTGCCTCCGGTTCTCTCTCTCTCTCTCTCTCTCTCTCTCTCTCTTTCTCTCTCTCTCTACAGTCACCATACGAAACACATAAGTATTAAGCTGCTATTTTACGATGGTATTCTGAGAGCGTGACCCTACCCCGGTCGGCTCGCCCGGCTCGCCTGCTACAACCATAATATAGCTGCAACATGGCTTTACCACGTTAAGGTATTCTATGAATTATTAGTGACTCTGATCCACTCGAGTTGCAGCCATGATACAACAGGTACAAGGTTTTTGTATCATGCTTTAAATATTGATTTGATATTAGTGGACAAAGTATGAAACTCTTTTGGGAACCTTACCATTCCTGAATAAGTTAATACTTAAGTACTATTTTGTCAGCTGCCACATTTTTAACTAACCGAAAAATTAATCTACACTCTGTGCGTACACTGCTTGAACGGTCACTTCTACCACAGATGTGACTGGCCAATTGCTAAGTAGAACAATGGATTTATATTTACGGAATATTTTGTAAATTTCTTTTTAAAAGTTACTTTGATTTAGGTTTTTAAATTTCAAAGTGACTTTTTTTACATTTGACACCTACCGGCAACCGTAGAACGGAGTTACTACAACTCCAGATATAATTTTAATTATTCACCTCGGCATAATTACTTGTACAAAGTTGGAACTTGCCGTTACCCCAAAAGACGGTATTTCCCATCTCCGGTCTGGATGTACAGGAATGATATTTTGTATATGTTACGGCTAAAAGCCGAAGTGCGGTTACACCTAGTTCTAGCCGGCTAGCTTATTGTGGCTGGGTAAACTTAGGCGTATCATATATAATTTGTAAATTAGTTAAATATCTGCAGTTTTGGGGTGGCCAAGGGGCCAACCCAACCGCACCTTAACCTACTCTCATTAATATTACTTGATACGTATATCCGTGTTTTTACAAATTTAACAGTACACTTAAATTTAACTAACTGCTGCTGGCCGCACCTAGTTCTAGCCGGCTAGAACTGAGTGTAACCGCACTTCGGCTTTTAGCCGTAACATATAGACTAAAAAGCTATTTAAAAAAAAATACTCACTTGACATCATCGATTTTAGGATAGGTGCATATCCTGAGAGTTTTCGTATTGGAACCAACGGCATATAGTTTGCCGTTCGGGTGAAACTCAGCACATCGCACCGCCTGCAAATCTTCTAAGACCGTGACGGGTTTGAAGGTAGGCCTGGATCCGTTTACTTCCGCACCGATACCCACAGCAACGGTTGGCGATAGCGGTGTATTCTGATGACCTCCATTTCTAGTCTGCGTCTGTAAAAAAATAAAATTATGGCACACCTTTTTGATTTGCATCCGATATCATCATATTTTCTCTGCTATTGTACTTTTTTTATTTAAGTTGTCACTTCAAGGAAGAAAGGTTCTCGAGTGGCAGCCTCGTCTCGGTAAGCAAAGTGTAGGGCAGCCCCAACTAACTAACTAAAAAAATTGTACAACCGACTACAATATAAATAAAATAAGAACATCATCAATGTAGTCGAAATCAATTTAATACGCATTATTAAGGATTACTCAAAAAGACTGATTAAATCTTGATCAAATTGTCAAGTGATCACCATGAAAAGTGACCATATGAAAAGGACCAGCATAACACGCACAACAAAAATACAATCGAATTAAGAACCTCCTCCTCTTTTTGAAGTGAAGCAAAAGATAAAATTCGGGGGAATCGAATAAACTAGATAATTGCATCTTTTACATGCATGTATTTATCGATGGTCCGATGTGGTTTTTTTTTAAGATTAAGATTTTATTTAATCAATATTGTTACTGGTATGATATATATACTTAACCGTAAACTCACGTTTTCCTGTTTGTCTGTGCGTTTGTGCGCGCAAACTTTTTAGTAAAATAGATAGTATGTCAATTTTTTAATGCATCTCGCACGCGCTTGACGCAAAGCATGCACAAGTCAGGTATAAAGTTAGTAGGACGCGTAGATGTTAGTGACACATGTTTGCGCGTATGAAATCGCGAGCATTGTACGTGAATGTACATTATTTAAAAACACCTGCATTAAAGATTCAAACAACATAAAACATTCTTAGTTTTAGATGACTTTAGGTACCATAAAATGTCAAAATAAATATTATTACCGCTTCCCGCATTATTTTTGAAGTTTGCCATTAAAATGAGATAAAATAGTCCATATTGTAAAATCTCAAAGTACATAATATTTACTATACTAAAATTCATATTATAAATATTGTACAGAGCATTTGTTGTTGGCGACCCTGACCGTTTTTATGTTGAAATTACACCTTAAATTACAATATACATGTCGCGGCCAAGTTAATTAGCCTTTCAATTTAAAGCCTTTTCACTATTAACTAGCGGCTTGAATGATATTCAGCATATGCGTTTCAGCCGATGCGTCTAATACAACAATTCTTGCCTAATTATCCACTATGTGCTATATTATATAAATATACGCGGCTCTAGGTTGGCCCAAGGGCCACCATAGCCGCACCTTAACCTACTGTCTTTGATATTACAAGATAGTTCTAAAGTTGTATTGGACGCATAGACTGAATTTCATTCAGGCCGCTAGTTGAATAGCGCCCTTAACCCTTTACATATAGGTAATTGCTATTGTCTTACTATTGTGTCTGAAAACAGGACAGTGAAAGTGTTAAGTAGAAAGGCTAGACCGTTAACTGAATGACTAATTAATTAAGCTAGTGGTCTGCGACATATATATATATATGGTTAAAACAGTAATATGGTTAACTAAATTAAAATTGAGCTCTACAAAATATAAACTACAAGCCGAGTTATGGCTTACTGCCGAGACAGCACGACATTTTGTACGTACGGAAATTGTGTGTAGGGATGCAGTAGGATCCCCTCCTGTCCCGTTCCGTCAGTGGGCACCCGTCTTAATTACCAATTTACCTCGCTTTAAAACAATAGAAGAAAAATACACACAGCGAATACATGCGAACAGTTGTGGGCGCAGCTAGTGTATATGTAATATAAATTTACACTTAAAAGTTTACATTACATCATTTCCAACTGCATTAATTATAATAAATTATTATAATTTCTGTGTACAAAGAAAAATATGTCAGGTCAAATATTGAAGAGTTATTTATTTTTATATCATTATTATATTATTTACAATTGAATAATATATGACGTGTTCAATATATTTACATAAAAAGCCATATAGATTTAACACCTACGTAAATGTAAATATTTGAAAATGTTTACAGATTTCAGAGATTTGCGCTGATGAAATTTAGCGACTAGAATAAGTCCGAAAACAAGTTAGTTTGACATTTGAGTAGCGTAAAGTATCCAGCGAGTTCATTGGCTGTATCTTCATTATAATAAACTCACGTCCTTTCAATGTTTTTGGAATTAACTTTTCTATACACTGCGCGTTCGAGCGCACTTTGAGACATCATAGTAGTGTTAGTGAATACAAGTATAAATGTCAGAGAAATTTGGTCCAATACGGAGCTTGACGTTTCATTTAATGATAATACAAACTAAGCTTCAAAGGACTATTTGGTATTGCGATTGCTAGTCCGTCTTGCAAACGTGACGATTATGACGAGATCTTCATAATAATTATATATATAATATAGATTAATTTATATTAAATGTTTATATAAACATGCATTAAAATTATTATTATTATTATATATTTATAATTAGTTGCTGGACAAATGCATCCTACAACAGTGTTGCAGATAGAAACAGTACACTTTGTCACTTATCATTTTTAGAATACCGTTGGAGCTGGCTCTAACCCTGCGCACCAGAGATGCAGCTCTTTTACGCATAGTTGCGCAAAAACAATCTACATGAGCTTAAGTAAACATCACTGATGCGCTGCAGCGAAGGGACAGCCCCGTCTGCACCCGGAACGCGTTGTTATACTGGATCCGAAGGGCTCCATAGGCCCGTTGCGCGTAGTCCCTCCATAGGCTCCACGTGTAAAGAGATGTGCAAAACGATCTAAATAGAGTGAGTTTAACATCCCTTGAGCATCGCGCGAACCCGCGAGCAATCATATTTGCTCGAACTGGCAGAGCCCTTCGTTCCCTTTCCAAATCAGTATTATATAAACAATTATATAAACAAGCCACATCATAATAAATTTGTGGATATGAGATAATATTATATATTTATATATTATTTCACATATATATCTCACATCTACAAATTACATGAGAAATAAAAAAACTTACTACGAACTTGATAAGACAATCCATTTTATTAAAATACCATAAAAACTAGATTAGACATACCGCTTTATTTTCACTTTAATCATGGTACGAATTATTTAAAAAAAATTAAATGAGTATGCAGTTTCATGGCAGACGACGTATTTATTGCGAGTGTTTCATAAATTAATAAATCACCGTGAAACCTGGCAACTTTGCCATTTTTGAAAGGACTTAAAAGTTTAAGACCAATTTTCCAACAAAAAATGTACTGTCAGACTGGGCGTCAATATTAAATGTGACATTATATTCTTCATAGATTTGGTTTTTATTAGTAATTTAAACAATAACTAATATTAAATAGACAAAATACTCAAAAATAGAAAATGGCAAAGTTAACCTCACTTTGTAGCAACTTTGCCATCAGGGTTTATAATGAAAACTAGCTGTTCCCTGCGACTTCGCCCGCGTTTTATTTAGGGTTTTAAATTTTTTACGCGGAACCGTAACTCTTTTTCCAAAATAAAAGTAGCCTTAGTTACTCCTTATGATATCAGCTATCTGCCAGTGAAAGTCCCGTCAAAATCGGTTTAGCCGTTTAGAAGGTTTTAGAAGAATAGAAGACAAACATTTTGAAAATTGTAGTTTTTTTACAAGTATCATATACACGTATATATATATATATATATATATATATATATATATATATATATATATATATATATATATATATGCATTTAGTAAAAAGCTATAATTTTGATATTACAGACAGACACTTCAATTTTATTTATTTGTATAGATAATAGGATTTGACTTCAAGGCTGAAGGTAAGTTTACCTCCTAATATAATACACAACACCCAGAGTTCTTTTGCTTCTTTAATTGTGTTGCAATTAGCAAAGATTACGCTTGTGGCAAATTTACCCTCCCTCCCATTATTCAATTTTCATACAAACTTGAAAATATGTGTCAACGTTGAAAAATCCTTGATTACATACTCAACTTAATTTTTTTATTTAAATCTTGTCACAATAATTTCTTTAGAAAAAAATCCAAAATATATCAAACAAAAATACTCTCGTGTAAAATTAATAATAAAATTGGTGCAATAATAAGCTGAAATCAATTATAGTATAGAATTAAAAAAAGCTTGTTATAATCATTTTTAACAAGTACATATTCGTTTTTTCATTAGTCATAATTATTGTTATCAATCTAAATATTGTTTTCCCACAATAGCAAAACATTAATAATCATTAAAAATGACAATGAATACTTTAATTGTCATTTTAAATGACTATTATTAATGTTTTTCTATTATATATTAGTTTAAATTATCAAAAATGACAATTAATGTTTTGCTTAATATCAATAAGTTGAAATTATGAAAAAATACTAAGTAGTAACAATATTATTAACGCCCGACAGCGCAGTAAAAACAATATAGATTTCTCTATTCTTTTCGTTCACTTATAATAATGATGAACGACTCATTTGGTAAAATCGGTCTAATGGGCTGCTAAGGTGAAACATCGATACAAACATACATACTCGTACATTCATAGAATGTCAAGTGCAGAACACTTTATTTAAATAGTAATCGGTTAAAAATATAGGTTGAAAGTAACAACCCTTGTTTGTAACAAAACATGACAAAGTAACCGTCACATCGTTGCATCACTAGTATGGTCACTTTGCCAAGTTAGTTTTATAGATATATGTTAAGACCAACATGTTAAAAACGATAACATTTGATAACTATTCATATTACGTTACTACAAAGATATAAAAACCTACATTCAGTACTTCAAACAAAAAAAAACTAAAGTTCTGGAGCACTGAACAAAGAGGTTATTTCAGCAGCCCAATTCCGCGTTGAAATAAAATGCCAAAATTAACTCTCATGTTGTCATATCGAAATCAATTATCTCGAAAAACGTTACGTTTTCCGTGTTAATCGTGATTTTGTACCAATACACCCCTGATGGCAAAGTTAACATCCATTGGTAAACTTGCCATACCTGACCTTAATTTGTTCGTGAAAATTCATAATACAATGTAAAAATACAAAATTCTTAAAATATAATTTACAGTTGATCTGTTTATTATTCTGTAATCTTGCAAGTGTCGCAATGTTATTGTTTTCTATAGATTCTTTACTTTTAATTACTCTATACAGGTTGATTAAATAGTCACAAAACATTCGATATCCGAGCTATATATTCACAATAAAACAGAATAAGTAAGAGCACCGTAATTACGGCAATACGTAGGATTTCAACGAAAGCTTGCCCATATCAGATTCGAATCGTGAATACCCCACAAGTAAGTAATGATTCATACTTTAAACATGACGCATCGGCGCAAACCGTCTCCAAACAGATGGCGCAAGCATTCGGAATTTATACAGAAAGATTTTATACAGTCTTTCTTGGGCAATACCTTTTAAATGGAATACAATTTACATATGAAGGTAATAGTAATTAATACATAACTCATGTAAATGAATATGAAGTGCCTATTTGCAATATCGAAATAACAGGATTCTATTTAGCATAGAGGTTCATTTGCACGCTAGTAAGACATTAACAACCATTTTTTTTTAAATATATCTGTCTCTCTGTCCGGTTTAATCTTCAGATATGATGAAACTAATGTGATGAAACATTACAAACATATAGAAAGCAATTCCAGGAGGGATATATGCTATATTATATCCGTAATACTTAAATTTTTTTGTAAAAAAAAAATTGATAAAATAAATGCCACATTAATAAATCCAGGCAAAGCCGAGGCGACTTGCTATTTACATATAAGGAATACATGATAGTAAGTTTTAATGTGATCATACCTCACGCCGCATAAAGTAATAGCTTATAAAGGTCGACGACGACGTATTGCCATCCTTCAATTTCGGAGAGGTTTAACTCAGTAAAGGTGTTACTACACCAATCAATCCACGATCGATTGGTGTGGTAACACTTTACGTTAGTTAGTTAGTTCTTTCTACAAGAGGAGAGGCCCATGTCCATCAGTTGATTTTTACGGCTAATGAAAGGGATACGTAAACTTAAGAGTTTGACTTTGTATTATCAAACTAGAAAGATATCTGTATTTTTAACCTGCTTGGTTTACTTATACAAGATTCTGTCAATTTGTGAAGTAAATAACGTTTACGCGCGTTACGCGCCTTTAGTCATTTTCATATCAAATATACATCAGACAATTCGTATTTACGTATCATTCCACACGGCAAACCAATAGATGTTGTATTCGCGAAATCGAGATCGTAAAACAAATAAATAAAGAAAGCGTGTGACGTCAGCAAAGGCTCGATTTCGTTTCGAATGCGTTAATAGAGATGAAAATAAATGCCATCCGCTTAATAAGATACGAACGGTGTTCTGGAGTACGATATCCATTTCTAAGACATGAAAAACAAATATTCAATTTGCATATCGTACATAGCTGCCACCTAAACAACTTAGAAGTATTTTATTTACTTATAAGGTGTTATTATCGTATAAATAATGACATCATTGGCGCGATCGATATTTAAAAGCAACGAGTCACACTAAACTAAATAATTCATTTCGGAACATTCTCGATCGAAAGCAAACAGTTGTTTATATTATATAATCTATGCATACAAATAAAATTCAAGTGTTTGTTGATAATATTTAAATAACTAGCATTTATAAAATTCCGGGGTTAGTTGAATGCTATTAGGGCATAAAAAAACATTATTGATTGTCTGCCTGACCGACCTAATCTTCGGAATGGCTGAACCAATTGTGATAAAACTTTACAAACACAGACAAAGAGCAATGCCTGCAGGGATCTAGGCTATATTTCAACCGAAAAGTTGTAGATTTTTTTAATAAAACAAAAAAAATTATATGTTACGGGTTAAAGCAGAAGTGCGGATACGACTTACGATTTAGCCGGCTACTACTAGGTGCAGCCTATTGCGTTTGGTTAAACTCAGGTGTATCATATATAATTTATATATTAGATAAATGTCTGCGGTTTTGGGGTGGCCCAAGAGCCTACTGTCGCTGATTTTACTTGATATGTATATCCGCGTTTTTAAAAATTTAACAGTACACCTAAATTTAACCAACTTCCGCTGACCGCACCTTGATCTAGCTGGATAGAACTAGGTGTAACTGCACTTCGACTTTTAGGCGTAAAAGATATAATAAACGGTTTCCATTTTCTATAACCTAGATAACGTCATATTTACATATCCCACCCAGACAGAGCCAGGGCAGATTGCTAGTATTATATAAAATGACAGTGTAGAGGTTGCGAAAATGTCTATAACTTTACTATTTTATAACAGCACATCACGAGTTGCGTGAACGTGGAAAGCAACTTGAGCAGTCTTCAACTAAAAAAGAGGACCGGTTCCCTTAACATTGGTCGTAGTGATTACGTAATAGTTGTAGAAGACTTACATTTTCTGTCGATGAGTATATCACAAGGTAAATAATAAGGTCAGCATTTGCAAATCAACAGCAAACGACACTGTTGCATTCATAGATTCGTAAAACTGCTCATTTCAAATAATAACGTATTAAAATATAAAATTTTATGTACAAATAGTAAATAACGTGCAGTGATTAACATACTGACTATAATCCTTGGAGTATTTATTAGCTTATAAATACTCTAAGGCTACCCTACAAAAAATTTGTGACGGTTTTAAGCGCCACCATTGTTCGTATCGGGAAGTAAAATTGAGATAATATGCAGTTGTGTTCTTTAAACCCCATCTCTGTATTTTAAACTTTTAAACGAAAATATAAAAGTATTTTGTGTAGTTTGAATATGTTTGATTTTATTTAAATAATAAGAATTATTTTTAGTAATAATGAGTGTACGTAATTTGTAAAACTCGTTATCAAAAGGAAAGTGGAATAACATCCCACAAGTAAGTGAATTTACAGCTAATATTAAAAAAAATATCAATTTGATAATATAGGCACTTCAAAATTTGTTACTAATCTTAATACCATATTACCAACACGTTTGACTTTATATTACTGAGTTTTGATAAACAATAAAATTCGATAATGTAGTGGGGTTCCTTGTCTATAATACTTATCGATGTTCTTTTCTACCCAAATCTGCTAACAACCAAAATCGGCGACAACGGATAATTATCAAATGTTACTGTAGTTATTGATTTACAAACTCTAGAGTAACAATACCCAGTATTGGCTATTCAACGTTTATTTTGGAAATACGCAAACGAAGTTATGTGAGAGTAAGAACAAAGAGTAAAATTATTCGAGGGTTAGTTACTCTGGTGTAACATGGTATTTGGTCGAATCCTCCCTTAATACCATATTTTTATGACATGGTTAAATTACCGTGTAATAATAATACGGTATTCTTTAATGTAAAGTTGTCCCGTCACGGTCCTTTGAAAGATATCATCTGAAGATCTCGTGTCACATATTTATGCAATTTGCTGTAGAGACTATCGGTCCGTGGGGTTCACGTGCGGTGAAGTTCCTAAAAGAACTATCCGCGACCGATCGTCGTTGTTGGTGATAAGAGGGCTGCTTATTTTCTCGTTCTCAAAGGATAATTTGACGGCTCCGTGGCTCAATGACTCAGCAATGAGTTGCAGCGCTAAGGGCCGAGGGTTCGAATCCCGCACGGAATAAGTATTTGTGTGGCCTACAAATAATTGTTCTGGGTCTAGATGTTTGTTCTTGTGAAATCTATGTATGTAAACTGCCCCCGCAATACAGGAGAACTAGTGTGGAGGTAACGTTAAAAAAAAAAGAAATAAAAAGGTATAACAATTCAGAGAGGAAACGCAGCCAGCGATCTTGGCACTATAACACGAGGCGTAGGACTGTACTAAGATAATTTCAGTTTTTAGTTTTTCTTTTTTATAATAGTTTTTTTTTAATATTGTAATTTGAATTTCGAAAATGAAATTGTAATCAATGATAACTATGTAATTTAAATTTTATATATTTTTTTATATCTTGCTAGATGGTACCCGGCACATTGTTGCCGTAGAACAAATAATTGTAGAAATATTGTTTTAAATCTGAAAGAGTTATATTTTTTAATTATGAATGATAGTAGAATAATTGAAACTTCATGATCTATAACCTTCAAATAAATTGTCAGTACGATACGCGTGCCACTTAGTGTAAATTAATTGTATTAAACCTGTAGAACAAATAATTGATACCTTCGCGCAAGTGCAAGCATCAAGTTGACAAAGTTTTGCCGCAATCTAATGAACGATATGGCAATGCATAAAATACCAACAAACAAACATTATTTTTTATATATTAAAGAAGATATATTTTATTCTGTATATAACTAGGCGTTATTTTCAGCTAAATGGTTTTCTGTAATACTAGATCTGAATGAACGGTTGACAATAAATTCTTTGCAAAGTTATATTTTTATTTTGTATGGTTACTTACAGCAGTTGATTATTTTCCAGTACTAATTGGATATTTAAGCCTCGCGAATGAACCAACGTACCCAATGTTGAAACCCGGAGCTAAATCCATTCTGTAGTTACGAATAAAAACGTAAATAGACCAACGCAGAGTCGATTTGGTCTTATATGCGATATAAAGCTTGCGTCTAAAACCTAGGTATTAATTCATACATTTATTTAGTGTTTGGCATTATATTAATATGATACATAAATAGAATGGACCTCACGGGTAGGCCCTGGTATAGAATTTTTATCGATATATTTTATAACACTTTCTTATCTCTATTATTAGTTCCGTGGACGCTCACTTCTGCTGTCAGCGCCAAAATGGCAGAAATCAAATCGCCTCATTGTGTCACGGTGTATAGCCATTCAAATATCAGTGGATCCTAGACATAATGGTTAATTAGAAATTACAAACGGACTAGCGAAAATACGACGTTTGGTATACGTTATTGAAAAACAATTACTACATGTGTCGTGGCTTAGATGCTGCATAGACTAACCAAATGAAAATATCTCCATTCAAAAGACCGTCACACATCTATCTCCTTACGCACTGTTTTGAGACGTATAGTAGTTACTATAATCTTAAAAGCCTCGATATTAGTTCAAAGCATAGATCTTCTTGCGCTAATATCCAACATCCAACGACCAGATCTAGAAGGTTAATGACGAAACTTTCAGTAGGCCACCGATAAAGCTAAAGTGGCAGTGGGCCGGCCATATAGCTCGTAGAACCGACCCGATCACCGAAGGGGAAGAAAGGTTCTCGAGTTGCAGCCTCGTACCGGTAGGCGAACTGAAATACACTTAGTGAAGTGAAGTAAGTGAAGTATTAGATTTAACTGTCAATAATATATATAATGATTCTTTAAAAATATTTTAAGCTCAAGACCGTATAACAAAACTTGGTAGTTCTGTTACAAGAGTGAGGTGAAGTGTTTAGGTGAAAACGACGTATCATGTAGTTTATTAGCAATTTATTCAAAAATAGCGCTCTGGTATTAAGCCGCCTATGTTTTTATCCCTGTCCACAAAAACGAAGCTTTATTATCCCTTGGTAATCAAATTCTCTACCAGACTAAATTGTTAACGATGCAAACAGCTTTAAACATATTGAGGTTACTTTACATAGTCCAATATTCATGCGTCTCATAACGGTAGATCACTACAAGTAACATGTAATCATCAAACGGTTTATAGAAACAGATAACAGAAAGCAAACTGGTCCCACACAGAACTAGTTTCTGAACGACGCAATCCGCGCACCTGTGTTAACTGATAAGAAAGTTCAATGGCGTAACATCACGTCTGTGAACCATGAAGTGACATGATAGAAGAGCAAATCAATTAATATTCGTACCGATCTGATCGAACACTAGTTATTCTACTATAGAGCCTTATATATTATATTTACGATAAATTTAAAATATAATTATACTATATTTAGTTTCCGTTCAGTATGTATGTATTTGACATTATTATTATTATACGCAGTTCTGTCATAAGATAATAACCTATAAACTAGGTTTGCTTTTAAAGTATAGTGATTAATTATTTTAATCATTTTAGTAATGTGTGCAACTTTACAAAAAAATGAAACATGTATTTTTGTTATTGCATTTTAATATTTTTAGCTTTACTTAAGATTGTCTTTAAACTATTTTAATAAACAAATTAAAAAATATTTTTAGCGATCACGTGTTTTTTATGCCAGTAAAATGACAAGCGAATTTACAGTCCAGCTGATGGTTAGTGTAATTCATGCACACTTGTAACCAACTTTAAATAAAGAATGTTACGGATATGACGTCTTTTCCGAGTACTTATAACGAATGGCTCAAATTTTGGAATTATACAGGTTCCCAGACTGTTGTCCCAGTTGTTTGGTGGAGGAGTAGGTAAGTGAGACCTGCCCAGACGGGCTCTTAGAAAAGGAATAGGAATCCTACCACCTAGTGATATTCTTCAGCGTAATAAAACCGAAACAGTACAGAGCAGAGGCCAAGATTTTCTAATAAATGTACGATGCTTTTTACTTTTTACCCGACTACTGGGAAATAAATGTTTTTCTTATGAATATTTATCATTTACACGTATGTATAGTATAATTTGCGTTTATTTACAAATATTGACTGGGCTACATTTAAATCCAGATTAACGGCTCAATAAGCAAGTAGTTTACCAAGGAATAACATTAATAATTGAACAATACCACTTTACAATACAATACTCTTTAGTAAAACATAATATATTAATATTAAGCGAAAAAAGCGGTTTTATTGTTACATTGTAATTTCTTCTCACAGCTCAAAGAAAATAATTTAGTAAAAGGATGAAAAAGGTTAACGTAAAGGTTGCGCAATAATAAGAAAAAAACATGTATGTCATGGAATACTCGGTTGGAACGAAGTTCCTTTCGTAATAAGTATATTATTATTGATAAACATATTATATTATTGATTAACAAATACAAATAATTGAATTATATTATTGATAAAAAAAATTATATAGACGCCAAGGCCGTCTACACACTTTTTCTCGCCTAGCCCCCATCCGGCAAATTCATACCGTCCGATAAAGAACTTCGTGCCAATAATAACAACTTATGTAAAAATTAATACACAAAGGAATTAAAACATAATGAAGACATAAATGTTAGTATCCGAATACAGATGGTAATGATTAATAAATTTCTATAATGATTCGACTTCTCGTCGGTTTTGTAATGGTGCACATCCGGCTCGACTCAGTGTTGCAATAGAAAGTGTACTTTAACTTTAGTGCCGTCTCACTGCACCGACGCGAGTTTTTTTTTTATAATGGTATAACACCGTGAATGTTAATTAAAATATATATACGTTAGAATTACAAGCACTCACAATCACTACTAAGCATTATTTCTAGTTAATAATAATTTGCAAACCATTTCATACTGTAGTCCTGAAGATTGAGTATCTTGTGCTTACTATTTCTATAGAAAACATAATTTTAAATTCACATTCGATTTGCCGACGATATAGTCCTTATGGCAGAATCGCTGGAGGACCTAAGCACCATGCTCAATGACCTCAATAGTGTCTCCCAACGAATAGGTCTTAGGATGAACATGGACAAAACAAAGATCATGTTTAATGTCCATGTCACACCTATGCCGGTAGTTGTTGGGAGCACTAAGCTCGAAGTTGTTGACGAGTATGTTTACCTGGGACAAATAGTCCGACTAGGTAAGTACAACTTCGACCGAGAGGTCAATCGACGGATTCAACTCGGCTGGGCAGCGTTCGGAAAACTACGACACATCTTCTCGACTGACATACCTCAAAACCTTAAAACGAAATTGTACAACCAGTGCGTGTTGCCAGTGATGACTTACGGATCTGAGACGTGGTCCTTCCCTACTGCTGGCCGCATGAGGAAGCTCAAGGTCGCTCAGCGAGCTATGGAGAGGGCTATGCTCGGGGTTTCTCTGCGTGATAAACTTAGAAATGAGTATATCCGCAGTAGAACCAGAGTAACCGACATAGCCCAACGGATTAGTAAGCTGAAGTGGCAGTGAGCCGGCCATATAGCTCGAAGAACCGACAACCGATGGGGAAGAAAGGTTCTTGAGTGGCAGCCTCATACCGGTAGGCAACGAGATGGAGTGACGACCTGGTAAGACATGCAGGAAGACGATGGATGCAGGTGGCTCAGGACCGTGCTTTGTGGCATTCCTTGGAGGAGGCCTATGTTCAGTAGTGGACTTATGAAAGGCTGTAATGATGATGATGAAATTCATCTTATCTGTGCTCCGTGCTTAAAAGAAGCTGATTTCAACTTTTATCTTTTTAATAAAAATACATAAAGCATGAACAGTAAATAACATGATATGTCATGTGATGTAATGTCTAAATGTATAAAACAAATGCAATATAACTTGATTCATAGTTCAGTAAAAACACTACTTTATACGATATTCCATTCGCAGGTTATGTTACACAAACATTTGACGTCAAAAGTATGTTTAAGAAAATGACTAATAACATGATGTTAATTTCCGTGTAGTGCGGTGTAAGAATATCCAATACCGCATATCATCCCTTGGGTGTCGCAAGAGGCGACAGTGAGAAACTGAGACAGGAGACTCGCTCGCTAAGCGTGGCAACTATAGCAAAAATCCCCTATGAGCAACCACACAAATAGGCGGCCCCGCTATTCCTGGCTACGGCGGCGGCGACCATGGTAACGGCGGGGCATGGGCTGCTAAGAATTTCCGGTGGAGGTTCGGTTGCCACCTACGACAACTCGATCTGGCAACATATAACGCGCTCTCCCTGACTGACTGCGGAGACTGAGTGACTGACGAGAAGATCCTATAGCTGGAAGAAGAGATAGACAAGTTGCGCTGGGATATTATGGGATTATTTGAGGTTTTTACCGTGTCCACGCCCCTCTTCTGAAAGAGAGGGGATGACACGGTAATCCTCTAATCTGGCTTGTTATAACCAGGAGAGCGATTATCTCTCCCAAGAAGGTGTCGAATTTATTGTCGACAAGTCTCTTGTAAACAAGGTTATAATGATTGAAACTGAGTGGTCGATGGTTGCGTACCTTATACTCTGAATCAGCATACGGTATTCGATGTATGTAGGTCATAGAAGTTTATGCACTAACATCGGTACAACCCGTTGGGGAGGTGGAGAAAATGTACTAGGAAATCTCTAGAGCCATACATTCCTCCAAATCTCACTTTACGGTATTAATGGGAGACTTCAAAGCAAAACTAGGCACAAGAGAGAACGGTAAGCTGAAGGTAGGAAATTCGCGATAACGTAACCCAGGGAGCCAGCAACTGGCCGACTTCATGGAGAAAGAGGAACTATTTATGATGAACTCTTTCTTCTAGAAGCGGCCCTACAGAAAGTAAACCTTGTCGAGCCCCGATGGTTCGACAAAAATGATAATGACTTCATTATGACGACTAGACGCCAACTGTTCAGTCATGTCTCAGTGATTGCGAGGGTGAAAACTGACAGCAATCACCGAACGGTGAGAGGCACACTGAACTTAAACGTTAAGTTGGAGACGTGACCACGTCTAATGAAGTCAACGCACCTTCCCCCTCGTGCTCTAATCCAAAGCCACGAAGACTTTCAGCTCGAGTTACAAAATCGTTTTCAGTACTTAGAAGACTGCAATACAGATGCGATATAAAATAACAATATAAATGATTAGCTCGTGGAAACTGCCCATGCAGTCGGAGCTAAGTTCTGCAAGACCCGTCGCAGAAGAGCCCAAAACTCTCCGATCACAATCTTAATCTCATGGCAGTTAGACGAGAAATGAAGCTGCAATCTTCAGCGATATGACAGAATATAG
The DNA here is from genome assembly GCA_963668995.1 of Parnassius mnemosyne. Taxonomy (NCBI): domain Eukaryota; kingdom Metazoa; phylum Arthropoda; class Insecta; order Lepidoptera; family Papilionidae; genus Parnassius; species Parnassius mnemosyne. Next base: position 52,147,310 of record CAVLGL010000082.1, on the reverse strand, counting down.
GCAACTGAACAGACAGATCTCCTAATGCGTGTGGCGGGACTTACACAACTTCAATATATTGAAGAAGCGATCGAGCGGAACCAAGGCTCAAAAATCTTTGCCAGAGATTTGTCTGCCAGAAAGAGTCAACTGTCGAAACTGAAGACTGAATGTAGTATCGTTTCCGAGACACCTAAAATTTTGAGTGAGATTGAAAGGTTCTACGGACAACCGTACACGTCATCGTAGAAGCCATTCTAAACAAGCAAGTCCGAAACGATTTTGATGATATCCCGGACGTCTGATACAAATTGTAATAACACATAAGGTTTCATTTTCTTTTTTCTATGCAATTTTTTATAATATAGTAAATTAACATAATATAAGGCTAATAAAGTAATTCTGTGCGAGATCATAATGATTCCACAGCACCTTAAAAACGGCAAGGCTAAAAGGCCAAAGGAATTACAGCGGAACTTCTGAAAGCGGATGGAAAACCAGTACATTACGTCCTTAAGAAGCTCTTTAATTCTGTCCTCCATGGTGGCACTTCTCTGGAGGCGTGAAGCAGAGGTGTGGTGGCCTTGGTCTTAAACAAAGACGACAACACTCTGTTGAAGAACTACGGACTGATTTCCTTCCCGAGCCGCGTCTACGTGCTGTTTTCGAGTCATAACGACGAATCGTCTCGCACGCAGACTCGAAGACTTCCAGCCTTCCGAACGAGCTAGATTCGATGAGTTGTCACCCGTGAGGACTAAGATGGAATGCCTCATTTCCAGTAAAAAGGGCCTCCGGCCACCTGCACTCACCAAGCGAAACGTAGTGGTAAACCTCTACTTCACGCTGGTATTCTGTGAGGTCGTGGTACCACCCCGGTTCAAGCCGGCCCATCCGTGCGACAGCAAAAGCTGCCGCGTGGCTCTACCACTGTTGTGTGACCGTCGGTATATCCTCACTCATTAGTGTCTCCCAACTGATAGGTCTTAAAATGAACATGGATAAAACAATGATCATGTGTAAGGTCCATACCTATGCCAGCAGGTGTTAGGAGCACTACGCTCGAAGTATGGCAAATAGATACAACATTGGGTAATTACATCGAAAATCTAAAGCTCTGTATGCAGCCAATATGGCTATATATTTGTTGGTATGGTAATACATTTTTAATACAGCCTTCCACAGCCTAATAACTTCATCAAGTCTTGAATAATAATTAAGTAACGGATCCGACAAACTATGTCAGATCGCTATTGTACCTAGTTAAGCCAAACAAAAGCGAGATTGGGAAATCGCTTTACGCTTTCATTATTACACAAGTATAACTATCCTCGATAACGTTATTATAATTCGATTTCGAATAGCTGTTGTATAACATCCGATGCCAATCAAACAGATTTTCGAAATAACTTATTTACAAGAATTAAGCTGATAAATACATTGGTCATAATAAGTACTATCGGAAATATTTTTAGTAAACAGATTACGTGTTATGGGGCTAATTTTTTTTAACATAGGTTTTTTCGTACACTAGTGGTAAAAATACAATAGCGGACTTAGCCAAGTTGACTTTCTACTAAAATTAATGAAATCAGCGCTAAGTCAGGTCATAGTCCCGTTACTTAACGATGAGGATACGTCATTCCCATTCAAAAGATTAATTTATTTGCTTGAAACACGGCATTACTCTTTGACATTTTGACAAGTCTATTCATAAAGACTACAATGTCATGTATTACAAATTAATGATGTGTACTTCATTTTGATGGTAAAGAATATAATTTGACAAGGAAATATTTAAAAGGAATTCGGCACATGTTTCAGATAGCATACATATAAGTGTGCCATTTTCTTTTAATACTACTACATACTAGTGATTGTTTCCACTACCCACAATCTACAATTTTTAAAAATCAGCTTGTAATGGAAATGAGATGGCATGAAATATATTTATATTCAGGGGGATGAAACTGCCATACAAATTTACAAGAATAAAAAATGCATTGAAAGTTCTGCCCTCTAGTGAACAAGGTACATAAACTTGTAGGCTAGTTTTGTTTAGCGTTGTATAGATGTCGTTAATTTAGCCGAAACCCCAGAATCCATAGCCAAAAAAACCTAAATCTATGGCAGTTTTGGTCTATGGTTATGGTTGACACATTCGGTTGACAGTTCTTTCTAATAAATACGAATATTATTGAAACGATAATTCAGAAAACGAAAATATTTTGCAACTTTTCGTTCCTGAATATCATAATTAAGGCTTTATAATTATTTACTAAATTTAACAATAAATGTTGTGGTTCACAGTTTATGCACCAATGTTAACAGGCTGCTAAATGGAAAATTATTAACTACTGATTTGTGATTGTGAAAATGATAATGTCAACACTCAAGCTATTAAATATTATAACATTCATAAAAGAAAATAAATACATAATTAAAATTCTGTTCAGTGTTTGATATTAATATTAAAATCCTATGTGAAATAGGTTAAGTTTTATTAGTGTTAATGTTATCTGCAAAATTACTATTTGAAGATTTAAGATAATCATTGGAGATATCCAATAATTATCTGGTAGAATGCATAAACAGAAACATTATTAATAAAACTGCATAGTTCATAATTGCCAATATAGTCATTGACAAAATGCGCCATCTAGTGGTAACGATGTGGTAACTACCGCAAGCCGCGTTGTACTAAGGAATACAGCGGCATCTAGCGTACACGGTACACCCATTCGGAAACTGAAATGTGAGTGGCGCATCTATCCCTGGTATATAGTGTATTATCTATGTTTATATTTTTCGATGTAAAAAATAAAGTTTCTGTCGTCAAACGTCATTCCTTTTTCAAATATATTACCGTTTGTAGGAATGACGGAATGAGGTTTCTCTTACCATGAAAAAACCGGCGATAGAAACTCCGAAGGTTTTAACTTTTTAGACAATTTTATCGTTTATGTTACTAAGGATATTTTATAAGACTGTTAAACTGCGGAATGAAATAGACGAGTCTGATATTAATTTCGTACTTATTTTATCCTAACTTCTCTCCCGGATCAACATAAATTATAAGTCAAGAGCGAAAACAGTCACCGACTTAGCTTAAACTGAATTTATGTACTTCTTACACGTACAACATGTGAGCTCTAGATATCCGACCAAAACTATTATCATTTATTGACTTAACTGTCACATGTCTCTTACACTACACTACAGCTTTCTCTGTACGCAATGATTATTAGTAAGTGTTGTCTATTTATAATATAGGAAAAATCAAGTGAATAGGTATTTGCATAACGAAGTTTCTACAAAATGTTCACAAAAATAATTGACCCGAATTACATTCCATCTTAAATCTACTGCTGAACATAGATTTTCTCCATAGATAGAAACATAGAGGAGGATATTTGCCACTTTGACGGGCTAGTCCGCAAACGCTGCTTTTTATTACTTTCAGCTATTATCAGGAATGTGCTGCTGGCCATTCCTGTTTCAATTTTGGTTAGTGTTCATCATCACTATTCGCGATTACATAAATAAATTGAATAGAATTTTATTAAATTAACACTTTTACGCTAAAAAGTTTTTCAATCAAAAATCAAATTCAGAAATCGATTAACTATACGTAATTGTTATACATCTTGTTATTAACTACAAACGTATATTTCGAAACTAGCAATTCTGTTATGTGCTTATTTGATTGTTACAAATCAAACATACGTGAATAAAAACCTATTCAATTACAGATATTATTGATCAAAAAATAAAATATTAAGTTATAAAGTTACTTTCCAAATACTACGAAATATAAAACAATATAAAAAATTAAAATGATTTACCAATTATATGAACAGTTAATTTCTAAGATGAACGTTGTTTTTTTATATAATAAGAATGACAAACGAGCACACAGTTCATCTGATGGTAAGTGAATGCTGCGGCCCGTAGACATCTACATTTATCCTCGATTAAGAATCGTTGCGTTGTCAACCCTGAGGTAGTCCTCAGGGTTGACAACGCAACTTCCCGGTTACAGTAAAAAAGGTCCCCGGTCTCTACACTCACCATACGAAACAAAGCAGAATTAAGCAGCTATTTTACGTTGGTATGCCGTGCTAGCGTGATCCTACCCCGGTCCAGCCAACCCATTCGTGCTACAACCATAATATAGCTGCACCTGCTCTACCACATAACAAATTTAGGTCAAAAATAATCAATTGCAAGGAATAAACCGTACCTAAGTCTAAAGGTAAGTTTGGACACAAATCATTAAATATTTATACAGATATCAGTAGTACTAGTAACATGCTCGTATGTTTTGTCTGTATTCACTGTTTCGTAATAACGTTACGAAATGACGAACTCATTTCGGAACAGTAGTTTTACGAAACAACCACAATAGAATTCACATTCGCCTCGCAATGGCTAAGCGCGAGCACAAACATGTTGTCCCAATCACCTGGAAACCTAAATAGAGTGGAGATAGAACGCAAGCGGCATCAGATAAGACTTGGAGCATGTGCATGGTGTAATATCGTAACAAAAAATACAAGTATCGAACATCCGTTACACCGTACAGGACGGTGCGTTGCAGTTCAACGGAGCTGAACGGGCCTGACGCAGCTTCACGGCTATTCAGTCGCATACCGATTGAAACAATACTAATAATAAACAAGCGCAAATTTTCGCTATAGCATCACAAAATACTTTAACACTTCGCTCGGCGTCTATGAGGTAATGATGCAAATACAGATGTTTAGAAAGTCGCATAAATACATTCCTAAGTAGCTTAGTTCCATAATATAAGCTGATTAAGGCTAAAACGTTGTACACTAGTAAAATAAGCAGTATTTTAATAATGTAAAAGTAAATATTATACCTGAAAAGCTGAAATCCGCTTTGGTGGTGGTACTTGTGGAGATTGGTCGATTAAGTTCTCCATGGAATGTCTGTTGAGGAATCCTTGCTTTTGAAAAGGGGCGTTTGTTTTGTATGAGGGACGGTTGAACTTGGTTGCGGGTGCCACAATACGATTCCCATTTTCATCATCGTCCTCCCATTCGGTGACGACTTCAGTACGAACGTCTTCTAGGGAGCGAGTACGGCTACATGGGCAGGCGACCGGGGATGTAGGATTTGGGTGACGAAGCTGCCGAGGCCGATCTCGATTAATATACGAATCCGCATAACTACCTGGCGTCGGCGCACCTGCAGATCGATAGCTGGGCGATAGGAAATAATAATCGCGCGACTTATTGCTGTAAGCGCTTATGGCGGAGAAATCCGAATAGGTGGAGCCTTTTGATGATGACGTCTTGAAGTTTCTCCCTTCCATGGGATCCGGGGGGCGAAAGTAAAAGGTTGGCTGCGCTTGGCGGGACAGCGGCGGCCATGGTCTAAACGGCGCGTCCACATAATGTGCGGGTTTCGACTTCATGTTCGCGATGGTGCATCCGAGCGCGGCGGAATCGGTTCCGTGCGGATGTAGTCGAGGAAACTACGCTACTGTTGGCGCGGACGGCAAACAGCGTGCGCCGGCCCACCACCAGCCTCGCGGCGTCGGCGCCGCACGTTAGACAGAGATGAGAACATAGAGAAAGGCGCACACGCGTTCCACTCGATCCGGTGAATGCGACACAAGTGAAAGGGGTGGCCCGCTCGGTCAATACTCATAGATAGCGTTTGTAAGCGGCGTAAGAGTAAATATCTCTGTCGGATGACTACCATCACCCATAAGCGTCGTATTTTTATTAATTTCATGGGTCTATTGTAAGTAATGTGCGTAAGTAGTCTAAAATTTAATTCCAAAAACAGGGGAATTTCATTAGCCTTTCAAACGACATCACATATCGATAAATTACACTATATAGATATGTGGTACAAACTCGGTAATGATTTGCAAACATAAATTACACAAAACAGCCCTCAAACACTGGAAAATCTGTTTTACGTAACGACCTTTCGATCACAGTCCATCCTGAGTGCGTGAAACACGCCCGAGAGTTCTTGCTTCGACACAAGTCACAGCTTATCGATAAAGCATTAAATTCGTCACGCCGGCGAACAACTTTCGCTTCTTACTTACGCACGAGTTTGCTAAAATGAAACACGTGCCATAATAAAGTGAAACGTGTATGTTATGCATAACTTTTGCTTTATAAATGCGTATTGTGCAGACATATAAAGATACGTAATGAATTATGACGGATAAATTGATAAACGATATACTCGTATGCACGCCCACATCTGTCCAAGTATAACAGTGGAAAATTCAAACACTTAATAAGTAGCCTTACAAGTGACGAAAGAATTCAAGGTTGCACCATATACAGACCTGTGTACTTAGCAAGATTATTCAGAAGTCATCATAATCTCATAAGCATCCTACGCTATGAAAAATGAATAGATAATTAACATTGTAAATAGCCATGACTGCGTGGCATCATTTGTTATTAAAGATATATAAAAACAACAAAACATGTTTACATTAGTGTTAGTTTGCCCTTGACATGAGATGTCGCAGTATTTTAAAATTATATTTTTATTGTTTCGTTGCTGCTGAATGCACCATACCTTCCGGACTCTCTCTTATGTATCTCTTTAATGACTTACCTTGTAGGGGATAGTCATGATATAGTATTATTTTCTGATGATACTTCCTTGATTTTTAAACTTAAACGTCAATCATTTAATGTGACGAAGTGAATAATGCTATATCTAAATTAGTGCATTGGTTTAACGTTAATAATCTGCATTTGAACGGAAATAAAACTAATTGTGTTAAATTTACAACAACGAATGTTAAAATCTGAGTACCAATGTGTTTTTAAATGGGGAAGAACTGAGCTCTGTTGAATCCACTGTTTTCCTTGGCATCACTCTCGACGCAAAGCTTCAGTGGGGCCCCCATATATCCAAACTAGCAAGCAGACTAAGTTCAGCAGCCTATGTTGTAAAAAAAGATTAGAGGTCTTACTAGTGTCGAGACAGCTAGATTAGTTTATTTCAGTTATTTCCATAGCATAATGTCTTATGGGATTTTGCTATCGGGAAATGCGGCTGATTCAGAAACTGTTTTTGTTTTACAGAAGAGGGCCATTAGAGCTATTTACAATCTAAAGCCGAGAGATAAATTTAAAGAAATAAATATATTAACTTTGACCTCTCAGTATATTTACGAAAATTTAATATATGTTCACAAAAACAAAGGTAGCTTTAGTAAAAAAAGTGATATACATTCTGTAAACACTAGAAACAAAAACAAGCTAGTGATGCCAGTTTCTCGACTCCACAGAGTCAGTAACTCATTCTTGGGGCAGTGTATACGCTATTACAACAAGGTCTCGGAAAGTGTACAGGCTCTCTCTATTACCAAGTTTAAATGTTTTATTAAGCTGAAACTGTATAAAAAGGGTTATTATAGTATAAATGAATACATGGTTGATAATGACCCCTGGGAATGAGGTGGTCGCTTCCAAGCAGTTTCTAAAATAAATTTTGTAAATAGTTCGTAATCATTTATATTGAATTTTTTTTTAAAAGTCCCGCTGGGTTTCTTGCTGGTTCTTCCCAGGACAGAGGTTTTTTTTTCGAACCAGTGGTAAAGTAAAAAATTCCTTTCAATAAGAATTACACATGTAATGTATATCGAATAAAAAATTATTCTATTCGATTCTCTGAACTTATCTTAAGTTGCGTACAGATCAAGTAACATGTTGTATAACTTTTGTTTTATAACACGGCCACATTATGTTACATTGTCTTTCAACATTGCAACATATAACAATACTGTACACATTAGAATAACAATGGAATATAAAAATGTTATATGACATTGTCGTTTGTCGTTCTGCCTTCCGAGTTATATAACATTTGTGCCAAGTAATATACCACGTTTTATAACATGTTATGTTATATAATGTGTACGCACCGTTACATTACGACAGGCTATGCAGAAAGACTTGCAGCATAAAGTTTCTTTTTGTATGAATACTGGCCAGTTATAATTTATTATATAAATAAGGATTATTTACTAAGTAAAAAATACATATGTATCAATTTTAAATTTCCATGATATTTTTGCACGATATTCCAAAGGTCTCCAAATACTTTAGGCCGATTAACTTTAAGAAATGAAAAAAGAAATGGTCGCACTTTGACTGCTTTTACGAAGAGAAATGTGCTAGTAGTGAAAAATTTTACTGAAGAGAATAGGCGAATTTATAAGAAGGGAATTAGCATAAATTGCAGATTGAACCGGGAAGCGTTCACAAGATTTTACACGAAAAGCTTCGCGTGAGAGGGACAGTTTAGCGTTGAATGCCGCACAATCACATCGATGCGCAGAAGCAAACCCGCGTAGAATGAAGTCGTGACATTATTACTAAATATTTCCTCTGCGTTTCGCTTGGTGAGCGCAGGTGGCCGGAGGCCCTTTTTACTGGAAATGAGGCATTCCATCTTCATCCTTATGGGTGACAACGCATCTACATTTTGATTTGTAATAGAGGATAGATTAGATGTCTATGGGCCGCAGCAACCACTTACCATCAGGTGGACTGTGTGCTCGTTTGTCAACCTTATCCTATAAAAATAAAAAATAAATAAAAAAATTGGAAGCAGGCTCGTCTTGGTGTGTATAAAACATTACTGCATGTAATGAATCTTGAATTTATCAAAAGATGGTTAAGCTGTTTCAAAATGAACCAACGCCTACCAAAATAAATCAATCAAAAAGCGCGGGGAAAATTTTGATCACTAGGTTTTTCACTTTACGGTTTTTTCATTCACTGAAATAAAAATTCAGCTGAAATGATTGGGTTAGTTTTATTCGGCGGAAGGTGCGCTGGCAGCGTTCGGGTTACCGAAGAGGTGACTGAGACGAACGGAAAAAAAGTGTTACGAAAAATGGTTAAGACGATAAAATTTTGCATACCAGCGACTGGTTTGCAAAGGTTCTTTAAAAATTTTAGTATTAAAAACTTAAAAGTTTTAGTTTTAGATTCACAAAACTTTCTGAGTGCCCACGTATAATAGATAGTTTGAGTTTGTTATGGTAATGGGTTATCTCGAAATTTAGGGACCAATTATTCATATACACTTCGTATACTATATAATGGTATCAAAGGGATGAATGGTAATATTCATTCAACGGGGAAACGCGACCAGCGTTCTTGGCACGATACCGCGGGGAGTAGGACTATATGCTAATTAAGTTTCTAGTTTTAGTTTTTTTTATTATTTTAGTTTTTAATATTGTATATAATTAATTTTAAAATGTATTTATTCGTTATTTATATTTTTTTTAATTTATTAATTAGTATTATCATATGTACCACATTTTTAAGCGGATTGAAAAGTATGTAACCATATTTTAGAGCCTCATACAGATTTATAACTATATTAATAAAATAAAAAACGTGGGATGCATACAACGGATAATAATTGATACACCTAAGTAACTAATAACGTCATTGCACTACTATGACCTGTTTGTTTCCGTTTTATCTAATATAAATCTGAGTAGAACTTAAACCAATTGGAAAGTGGAACGAAAGTAATTTGAAAAGGCATTACAGATAAATTCACCAGATTTAATCACAGTACCTTCAAATTTGAGACGACTAGGTATTGAATGTAATTTTGATTTTAGTTTAACATACCACCAGAAGTGTTTAGGATTTGTACTAATTGAATTTTCCACAGAGGCGCATTGGTATGCACCAACTCTACGTTATGTAGAATTACTACAACTACTACTCCCACAACTTCCCCTTACGATCAGGTACCATCCCATTGTATGCCCGTCGCTTAGTTTCTACACTTAATACTAACAGACGAAGCTTTGACGACCTATAGTTGAAAATTTATCAAAAAATACGGTACCAAGTCCCACAGAATGCTGGTGGGAAGAAAAAGTCCTCCTTCGAAAAACCTCTTTCAAAAATGCATACATACTGACGATATTTGAATAATTCTATGTACCAATTAAAAATCCTATTGGAACCATTTTCTTCTAAGCGGACAATGTCGCGGGCGAAAGCTAGTTATTTAAAAAATTTAAGGTCAATGTTTGCAAACAAACTTACTTAGTAGAGCAGCTTATGACAAACTACCACGAGATTAAAATATAGCGCTTGGAATACAAAAATAAATATTATTTTAAATGAGCCATACATGACTTCATTGTTTTATGATGACACATACAAACGAAAATCCCTATCTATAATATAAAAATGTATCGCCGAATGTGTTGCTAAGCGCAAATCTCGAGAGCAGCGGAACCGATTTCGCTAATTCTTTTTTTATAATATTCCTTGAAGTACGAAGATGGTTCTTACGGAGATAAAAATTTAAAAAATCGCCTGAAAAAGTCTAAAAAACACTTTTCTATATTCCCATACAAAAGATTCATAATAATACTCAAAAGTCAATTTGAACTTTAATACCATACCATAAAGTTTAAGTGTTAGTGGAGAGGTTCCGGAAAGGCAAAACAATTGAGTGACATTACTATCGTATAAATATTAATGTCAATATTTGTCAATATTTATACACACTGGCAGATAGCTGATGTTATAAGGAGTAACTTGGGCTGCTTTTATTTTAGGGTTTCGCGTAAAATAACACCACGCGGGCGAAGTCGCGGGGAACAGCTAGTATTACATAATAACGTAAACAGTGACAGTGCATACAAAGGAGAACAGAAAACGCAACATAATTGTCAGTGATTGTCTGAATTATTTACAGAGGAGGATATTAATTGGATTTTATTGAATGATTAATACAGTCAAGCAAGTCAAACCGGTGATTTGTGATCAGGTTGCACCGGCAAATTGAAGCTCATCAAGTAATTTACAGAGACGTTTAGGTATAAAACACACATTGATTGCCATTTTTATGAGTGTGCACAAGAATGCAAATATAAAAAACTAGTTATAACAGATGACATGAATAGAGAGAGACTATTTCTAAACCTCTCACCAAAAAAGGAGCCCTAAGCACTGATTACAGCTCACAATGGCAATAATTTGTATGAAGATGAAACTTACTAATAAAACTTAAGATAGCAAAATGCCAGGGTTTTAAGATAGCAAAAAACGTTAACCACGTCAAATTAAATTCAAAATCTGCTATAATAAACACAACATCTACATATAAGTCATTGTTTTTCATGGAGCTATCAAATAATAGAAAAATATAATTAATAGATGTACTGTCTCCTAATACAGAACATAAAATTTAGCAGATCAAAGACTGTAAAATAAACTAAAATAAACTAAACTAAATAGAATAAAATAAACTGCACATAAAAGCTTCTGAAGTCGGCGCTAAGAGATAACGTACAGAAGAATTATAGGCCCGACAAATTATTTAATACTTTTAGTTTTTGATGTCTGCTTTTAATTTTTTCATGTCCATTTTGGCCGTTTTTAGTGAACTAAGGAAAATCACAAGTTTAAGGTAACAACTAGACTGTCGCCTCAATAGTTAAAAATATGCCCTATTTTTCCACCTTTAGGGGGTGAACATTTACTGGACGGCAGCGGTTTGCGGGATTTATCTGAAGAATAACTTAGGAATAAATCAATAATCATAAAATAAAATAAGGTGTTATGATATTACGGACGAAGATCAGAATTTAAAGTGATAAGTACCTAGTCTTGCGAATACTTGCAAGCCCTCAAAGTTTTGAAGAGTTTCGTGATCAACAGCAGACTGACAGCAAAATTTGAATACCTTCAATTGCAAGTCACTCGGAAACTGAATGTTGAAATTATTCTCCTACTTAAAAAAGATAAACAGTAAACCAAAGCTAACGGCTATATAAAAGAGATGGTAAAGCGATATTATAACAGACAGATGATGAAACAAAATTCTTTCTACTTGACCGATCCCCTAGAGATGGAGCAAAACCTTGAGAATGCAGTACTAATTCATTTGAATTTAGAAAAGTAAATACTGACTGATAAAGCTGAAATATCTGTAAGATACCTAAACATAGTTATTAGGTGTACTTTATTTTTAAAAAATGATGACTAAATAAACTTCGCGCTGTTATTAAATATCTGTGCTTGAAAATGTTCACAACGGTTGTTCCGTCAATGAGTGCCGATCAAATATATTAGGGGTAAATGCTAACCGTATCCTACATCTACTAAGCCCGCTGCTGTAGCACGTTTCGTTATATTCATTAAGAGACAAATATTTTGGGAGATAAAGTGAATAACATGTTACATTAACGCTTAGTGATGAAAAAATTCAGCGTATTCAGATAGGCCCAGCATGGTTATCAATGGGCATAAATAAAACAGAAAAAAAAATTCCAAGGTTTTTTGGAACAATTGCAACAAATCGTGATCGTTTTTTGGCTTGATTTATAATATAAATAGCAATACTTTATTACGATCCCGAAATAAAATTACAGTCTATGGCTTTATGGATTGGAAAAAATAATCGACTAAAACTCAAGACTGGTCAATCTGGCAATAAGTTGAAGAGATGATTGAATATCTCGATCATGGAGCTCGGGCAGTTTGTATGCAGAACGTTCTCAACTATTTCTACGAGAAAATCCTCATTTCTAAGTCTATCTCCGTAGCTCGCTAAGCGACCTTGAGCTTCTTCATACGGCCAGCAGTATCGGGCCACGTCTCAGATCCGTTAGTCATCAATGGCAACACGTACTGATTGTATGTATACTCTGGTTTTCAAACAGGTGGCTCAGGACTATGCTATGTGTTATTCTTTGGAGGGAGACCTTTATTTAACAGGGGACTTGTGATGGACAGTAATTATTATAATAATGACGATGAAGTGAAAGTTACCAGTAACATATTCATTCTCACTTTTATTTTACGATCCCCGTATTTATGCAGGTTCCTCATAAACAAGGCCAATCGAAGCTGTCAAACACGCTCCAAACGTAATGTGAAAGTACTGTGTCCTTGTTAGTAAATCCAACAACAATAAATACCTTATTCAGATATAACACAGAATGGCTCTATTGTTATAATATACATATTATATTGTAAATAGTTTTCAAGAATATTAATCCTCTGAAATATCCTAAACGAGTTCTATCTGCATTTCCTTTGTACTTCTCAAAAAAGCTAGATTCAAAATAATATGATTAAAAATATTTACTACAATGTGTTATAAACGCTAAACTAATAGTAGCCTGTAACTATTTTTATAGAATAAGGGTGACAAACGCGTACACAGTCTATCTGATGATTAGTGTATGCTGCGGCCTATGGTCACCTACATCTAACCTTAGTTAACAATGAAAATGCAGACGTGCTGTCACCTCTGAGGACTAAGTGACAGACAAAAGAGTCCTCTACACTCCCCAAACGAAACAAAGCAGTATAAAGCTGCTATTCTACGCTGGTATTCTGTGAAATCTGATATTCTGTGAGACTGGAATGTCTCTGAAAACCACCACAGTACCCGAACCTTGCTTCAATAGATTACTCCTTTTTTTTGGAATTTGAACAATTTTTTGGATGGAAAAATTCAATTCCGACGAGGCAGTCAAAACCGCTTTCAAAGATTTTATTGATTCTCGCCCCCACATTTGCATTTTTCCAGCAAAGCAATAAATTAAATACCTTCGTCGAAGGTACATGCGCTATCAACGGCACATACTTGTGATTAAGTATATGATATATATACGAATGATTAAATCTATGCTTTCATTTTTTTTTGTTCTGCCTTTTCCACATTAAACGCCAGATTCTTATGTAAGGACCTTATATAACCTAGCTACAGCATGGCTCTAACACGTATAAATCAAAATTTTCACATTCTGCGAAACAACAGATCTATTTGATATTTTAATTCACAAGGGTGTCCATTCATAAATATATCCTTTGATTTATCTAAAATATTAAAGTTGTCCTTATCTATACTTATGCCGTGTATTGACGGCGTAAGAAAATCTATAATACATAAATACATAAACACTCACGCCTGTTAGCCATAGGGGTAGGCAGAGACTACGGACTTCCATTTGGCGCGATCCTGACACACCTCTCTTGCCTCTTTTACATCCATATATCTACGCAAACACGCTCGTCGGTTAAGGGTACTCCTAATCTGGCCCATTTCTAATGTATCGCCGATTTGGTCGATAAACCTTCGTCTAGGGTGTCCCTTCCCGACCCTGCCGTTCACTTCTGCAACACAAATTTGCTTTGTCACTCTTTCCACGTTCATTCTTTCTACATGACCAAACCACCGAAGCATTCCTTTCTTAATCCTTGTCACAACGTCATCTTGCAAACCACACTTTTCTCTTATCACACTATTTCTCACCCTGTCATTCAGATTCAGCCCTAGCATACTCCTTAAGGAACGCATTTCTACAGCATTTATTCTACTCTCATGCTTCTTCTGCCAGACCCAACTTTCACTACCGTACATTAAAGTAGGGACTAACACTAACACAGCATTATGAATAGCCATACGTGCCTTAGTTGACACATTCTGACTCTTCATAATAGCGTGTAGAGCCCCATTTACTCTATTTCCTGCGTTCACTCGTCGTTCTATATCCTTATCATATCTACCATCCCTGCTAAATAAACATCCCAAATATACAAACTCATGCACTTCATCAATCAACTCCCCTTCTAGAATAGAATTCTAGAAGGGGAGTTGATTGAGAAAATCTACTACTCCATAATATCATCCCGTGGGTGTCGTAAGAGATGACATGAAGAAACTGACACAGGAGATGGACAGCAGTATTTTTCTGATAATAACAGAAAATTATAAAGAAATTGCCATCACCCGCCTGCCAAGCGTGGCAACTATGGCAAAATCCCCCTATGAGGCAATACACGGGATAGTCCTATATTCAGCAGTGGACTTTTCAAAACAATTCGATAGACTATATTTAAAAAAGTAAATTTACATACAAATATAAAATGAAATATTAGAAATTTTTTTAGCCTATTATTTTTAGTTAGGTACTTTCTTCTGTGAAAATACACCCGTAAATGTAATCACGTAATGCTTCTTTCACTATTCCTTAATAGTTTTATGCTACAAAATTAAATAAAATTTGCGTTCACTCACTTAACCATGTTGTGGTATTGATCTTTGGATCGTCTGACATCAATAAGCATAAAAACTAAGACATTGGTTAGACGTATGAAGAGGATGAAAGCTCAAGAAAACAAGAGAGGAGTGAATATTGGAGTTTTGTGATGGTAAAACTGCAGTAATAATGTAATTCTTATAATGATGACAAGAACAGGAGACCCTTTTTAATAGTAACGAGGCATTACGAATTAATTATGAAAGCATAAATCGAACAAATATCTATAGGTCACAGTATTTGCTTACTTATAAACATGTTTTTTTTTTTTATATAGGAGAGGGGGCAAACGAGCATATGATGCACCTGATGGTAAGTGACTACCGCCGCCCATGAACAACAGCCACACCGGGGGAATTGCAGATGCGTTGCAGGTCTTTTAAAAAGGAGTAGGCTCTTTTCTTGAAGGTCACTAAGTCGTATCGGTCCGGAAAAATCGCGTAATCGATTCCACAAGGAAGTTGTGCGAGGAAGAAAACTTCTAAATCGCACACTGATGGACCGCCAATCATCCAGATGGTATGGATGGTATCGCGCGTGTTCACATCATGTCTTCGTAACTTGTACATAAATCTTAACAAGTACGTAGATGGTACTATCGGCAATAACAACACACATACAACTAAGGTCGCACTAACGTAACATGAAACGCAAGATAATCAAAACATAACAGTGGCGCGGAAAAATATGCAACAAAATTATCCAAAAAAAACTTACGCCGGAATAACACCCTCGTAACTGATTTTGTTAAAGGACTATCAATTACGCCGTTTATAATGTGGTGCTACAAGTACACGAGCACACACAGGTATTCACTCGTTCTTATTTACCCGTGTCCGTTGGTTGGTTGATAGATTAGAAAGCAGTCTTAGCAACATGGGGACAATCGAAATCCCATATTATTTTGAATCTGAATGGGTTTCGATTGTTTTCATTTTCGATTGTCCTCGTGTCAAAAATCGGCTAAAATCCGTAAAAAAACTGCTTTATTAAACGAACTAAAACATTTATACGTCCATATAAATATATGAAATTGTTATGACCACCGGTAGGTATTTTCTTTAGACAGGATGTGTCAGGACGTGCAGCATGGTGCAGGATGTGCATGAAGCACATGGCGGAACAGACTCGTTGGTTTTGTTTTGTATGACACCGCACAGTATGGAGGAAAAAGGAAAAAAAATGTAAGGATATTTTTTGACAAGGGGAACTACATATAGTTAAAATATACATATAACAATATTGTATGCATTACATACTATGACATATAAATATATACATACAGAGATGTCAACGTAATGCCATGTGCATAACTAATGTCCAAGGTTGTTAGAATAATATAATTAGTACATCATTTGCTATTGTAGATACTATAAATGTCTTTTGTGAACGAGTTACTTATTAATCAGATTTGTAGTTTTATAGATGGGGCAGTCGGTAATAACTACAAAATCTTCGTGTATAATTATATAATTACATAATTAGCTGCTATCAGGAAGACCCTACTGCCCATCTCCTGGTTCAGGTTCTATCTGTCGCCTGTTATGACACCCAAGGAATGATAATCTTAAATAAAAATAGGTGTTATTCAATATTTAGACTATTTTACGAAGAACTGCAGCCTAGACTAGTTGACGTTTAGTAATACAGTGCTCGGCGTTAAAGGAAAGGAAGGTCAGAGAAATAATAAAAAATTATTCGGAGACATTTGAATATCGCCGACATTGAATGAGTAACTGATACTTCCTTGTGCTCAAAACCCTTCAAGAAATGAGACGACGCCTGTGCCTAGAAGTGGGACGTTTAAACTTTTTTAAATGTTTAACCTGCATGAAATATAAATATTGACATAAACTATGAATGACGTGGAGATATTCCATAGTAAATACGCAGTCGTGATAGAGACAAGCTAAGAAGATAAAGTTGCACAGAACTTAATATATAACTTTTATCGTTTTGCGCTCATTTCAAGAAGTGCGAAACCTGCCAAAGACTATCTATGCGATTTATGGATATACATACGAATTCATCGTATTAGAAAAGAATGTGCAATAAGCCGATTGGTAATGTATTTCCACATCGACGTATCGAAAACAAAAAGCAACACAATGTTTGCAATGCAGGCCGTGGGACCAAAATGTAAATATTGACATGATTTAGTGGTGACGGGCGCTAGTCGTGTGTGCCGTGTCCATTTAAGGCGTCCCAGGTCGAGCGGACAGAGGTGAGCGCTCTCCACGGCCACGGGCCTTGTAAAGTGCGGGAAACATTCCTATATCATATCTAATTTCTATTTCAATTTAATGTCATATGGTGCAAAGCAGTTTCCTACCATATCACCCACAAAGATATCGATTATCGATGTGCCATCAGTCGCCATAATTTAAAATTCGTTCATCGATAGGATCGAAAGGTGTCAAACGCGCCAGTCACTTGAAATATTTAAAAAAAAGGATAAGGTTCTCATTAATGCGAATGTATTTCTTTTATGTGTGTTAAGCGATATTATTATTGTAAACCGATAATAATGATTGTTGTGTGTTTTTATCAAAAGGGCTACCTACCTATACCTCGTTTTATTAGTGCAATAATTCAAGATTAAGCTTTTTATGTAAATGTTTAGACGACATTCCAGTTATTGCTTTGAGCTTAATGTGATAATCATTAGTTCCCCGAAACGGGGAAAAAGTAAAACTCATAGTAAAATAAAAACTGAATTTAAAAACCGAATAAAATAACAATTAATTATTCGATACATATTCTGTCTTACTAGCACTGACTTCAGAAGCTCCTGAATTATGTAGAAATGATTTTATTGTGATTAGTTGTTTTAAATCGGTTTTTTTTTTAATTGAAAACTAGCGATCTACCCCGGCTTCGCACGAGTGATATCTGGATTCTACAACAGCGCCACCCACCGGACCCAACTATGCCTATAACCTTCGCGGAAATGCAAACAATAATATTTTGACATAGATTTACCGCAATCTGATGAACGGTATGGCAGTCCACAAAATACGAACAAACAAAAATAAATTTTTATACAATATTAAATTTAATTTTAAAGCAACAAAATATCGTTAACTATTGCGTTATTAGGCACCGAAATTAGAATAATTCATCGTTTCAAAAAAAAAACATGCGTGAGTGTCGTGGTACCCTCAGTTGGAAGGAAGTTCCTTTCATATTATATTATTATTGATAAACGTATTATATTATTGATTAACAAACATAAATTAATTAATTATTAGCGTGTATTAAAATGAAGCGTCGTTTAAAATAAAATACACTATGATACAAGGGGTAGTGACGAAAAAATCTTAACACTTTTTGTTGCCTAACTCCCATCCGCCAAACCGTACCGTCCGATAAGGAACTTAGTTCCAAAATCTTAACACTCCAGTCAATTAAAAAACATATTTTGAGGTGACAAACCATACATTTCTATAGAATTTGTATTATAATCTAGGGAGGTGAGATCATAGTTTTACATTGAAATCATCATGTTATTTGTATATTTTTCAATACTAAAAATCTTATATAACTTAAAGAGGAAGATCGCATACGCCTTAAACGTATTCGTTAGGTCTTAAAAAGCAGAAGTGTAAGTAGGAAACTTAAATTATATTACGATGCCCCTAGTTACTTATTAACGGTGGTTTCAATTACTCAATTAATGCCAGGCACGTAAGGGAACAAGTACCTAATGGTTTTCCCCTTCCTTTGTAGATGATATTATATTTCTGTACCCCGCAATTTATCCTTATTGGCAACTTTATCCTAACACATTCGATAATTTGGATGTCCTTTACAAAAGTTTTTGTATATTAACCCAACGTTGATTGCTTCGTTTGAGTTTGAGGGATCGTAAGTGATGATCATGTAGTAACTGGTTGGAATGTCTTGTCAGTACAAAATCAGTTATTCAGTTTTCTGTCATTGAATTCTCATTATCAGCTCGAAGTCGGAAAATATACGATGTTCTACCCCCGTGCCTCCGAAATCACATATAGCAACGTCCTGCGCCTGATCAAATTCAAATTCCGAAATATTTATCTCTCTCCGGTCGAGTCGGATTACCGTCCAATCTAACTTTCAAAATGTAACATATCGTACACTATAATTACGTGCAGCTCACATGGCTTGTCTCTGTTGAGACTGGCCGCCGTAACCGAAATTCGTTCTGAGGGTCACTATATGTAGGTACCCAAAAATCGCAATGCAATTTCCTTTTTTACCATGGCACCTAAATAATATTCCGCAGGTATTTTTCGCAGCTTACGTACATTATTGTAGATGTAAAAACGTTGGCTCTCGTTACCTTCTATGGTTCCCTCTATTAGAAACGAATACGCTGTAAATGAAGCGTATTTTATGAATATTGTTACGTAGGAACTACATACGTAAGTGATTAAAAAGAGAATTCCGTGATATCATAAACTAAAGCACCATGCAACAAGTAGATCGATACGTAAGTTATATTAAACGTAACGCTTCACGCTCATTAAAACATAACGGAGAGTTGAAGAAATTCGCTATCAGAGCGGAGATAAAATTAATTACATGTTTCTAACTACAACGATAATAAAATCTCTCGTCCTAATTGAAACTAATTGAATAGAATTTTGTATATATTACTAATATTCATTACAAAGAGAGACAACATATTCATATTGCGAAACCATGTTGTAATTATTATAGATGCGAAAATATTGTACTTCAAATTGTATTACATTACATTTTCCTTGAATGTCATTGATTTTCATTGTCGATCGATGCAGGTAGCTCAGGACCGTGCTTTGTGGCATTCCTTGTGGGAGGCGTATGTTCAGCAGTGGACTTGTGAATGGCTGTAATGACGATGATGATAATGACATGATTATTTATGAACAAGAGCTTCGTAACAATCACGTTTTAAACACTTTCGCATAAGAACATTATGCTGTGTTAAATAATACAACGGAATCGATGTTTTTTTAGTTTACAATTACCTTAATAATTCCGCGCGTGAGCTTATCATCGAGCGGTAAAGAAGAAACGGAGCTATGCCGGTCGGTTTCCCAAGTGACGTGCCAATTATCCAACGAATCGGAGGAGGACTTCTTTGTGTCGATAGAGCTTTTCCTTGATAAGGAGTTCATCGAACCAACGTAGTCACGCTTCATATCTCTGACACTACCGTTAGTCAAGGAGTCCCGCCTATTGTAGTTGACAACATTGCAGCGAGAGAGGTTCGGAAAAGAGCCCATAGAATGACGTTTGCTTGTTGTAAATCTGTGGGTTGGACTCGGTGTATCACGACGTGGCGGCGTTTGAGAGGGACTATGCCGATCACGTCTGAGTATACTAGGGAATGTAGATGGATGCTCAAGCTCACGTGCTGGTGATCGCGATACACCCAGTGAATCACGGCGCCTGGGGAAAACATATTCACGCTTAAATTTGAATAAAATAAGTAAAATGTTACGTAAAATCTCAAATAAAAATTAATATTCTAATTTCAAATTTACTATTACGTTAAACACTATATATACCTGATTATAAGACCATTTGTGGGAGAAATAGACTCCCTAAAATGTCCAGGTGTCGACTCGCGGCTATGTAAGTAGAGGGATGACCTATATCTATCTACCGGAGTACTACACCGGCCATGAACATCGCAATGAGGGTCGTGCTCGATTGTAGAGCTTACAAGTGGAGAATGTCTTCCTTCGCCCTCAAGGGTCAAACTGCCAAACATCGAGTCCAACTGTCGCATAGCAATCACCTTTTTGACAGCAGTCATCTTCACCTTATCACCAATTCTCACAAATACCAGTCACTAATTCATAAAATACACTTTCCGCGAAACCGCCGTAAGGAATATATTCGCTGTAATAAAAGCACGAATTTAAGTAATATGTATGCCCTCTAAGTATGCCGCGGCGCGACTGTTCGATGCCGTCGGCATTGTGCGCAGAACGCTTACCGGTGACTCAGATCAGACACATGCGCGCGCGCAGAATGAGACTACAACCAACGACATAATATCTTACAATTACAGTAGTTATACATAAATATAGGGTATAACAAGGTAAAATAATTGTCAAGAAGACCGGATAGCAAATCAATAATAACCAAGGATCATTTGACGTGTGGGTGTCGAGCCAAGTTCGTGCGAAGGTTAAGCGACATTAAGAAAATCGTGTGGACTTTATGGTCGCTTAAAAATTAAATGGAACTTGCCTTTGAGATAACGACTATAAATTATAATAAATTCGCCAACTAATACTAATTATCTATACACCTATTTATACATATAAATAAAATTGCACTGTCTACCTGTAATATCGAAATAACTGCCTTATATTGAGCTAAAGGGGTGGATTATTTGCATGCAATGAGAACATGAAAAACCATTTGTAAAATTTTGGTCAGTCTGTTTGTATGTAGGCATGTCTGTCTGTTTATCCGTCCGGGCTAAACTTCGGGATGGCCGAACTTATTGCAATGTAACTTCATAAACAAATAAAGAGCAATGAAAGGAGTAATCTAGGCGCTATATTTACCCAAAAAGTATTTTTATGTAATTAAAAAATGTATAGAATAAATGGTCATTAAACATTATTTAAAAAAATATAAGACGCCACATTAATAGATCACCGTCAGGCAAAGCCAAGGCGGGTTGCTAGTAAATTATGTTTTTTTTAAGATAGCTCTTAAAGTACACTTTTATACAACGTCGTGTTAAAAGTCTCTACCGAAAATAGTAATATTTTATAAACGCAGCCACAATATTTTGACCACGTAAAAGTTTTTTCAATCATTGTTTATACTTCGCCGAAGGATCGGCAATAATTACCCTGTAACATCTGTGAATGTAATTACGCCAATTAACTGTTGTTCCTAATTGAGTTAAGTCGACAATTTTACGGTCCCTTAACAAGTTCGAAGTTCCCACAGAAATAAACTAGACAAATTAAACCAAGATATTCAGATAATTGATAGCTTTACAGGTTTTCTAATATTAAGTTAGAAACCTCGATAGTTTGTAGTAAAATTGAATTTGAAAACTGACTCACAATTTTACTTTTGTATGTTTTGTTTATTAACTTCGCGTGTAGCTACCTATTTATCTATCACTTATGGCAATGTTCACCATCTTGTAGACGGGCGATTGACTTGATTTGCACTCGTATCAAGGACCGATGACAATACAATAATTTAATAACTTTACCCTAGTATCTTGATCAGGATCACCAGGATAAAATAAATTAACTATCAGGATCAAACCTGCTTGTGATTAATGCGTGTTGTTTAAGTTTTATTAAACTCTTATATGCACTTATATTATTATCAATTCGGTATGTTCTTATTGTTTTCTATTAGATTTCAGCATTTTTACTATATTTGATATGTTACAAGTGATAAATCTACTAAAAACAAGGGAGGCTCGTCCATTTTTATGCATACCAATTACACACTAACGAAAACAAGATATAGACAAAAGAGATATAATTATTTTTTTATTTCAGATTAAGATCCATATTGTCGTAGTAAAAGTTAGTAACAGTTATACTTATAACTATAAGTAAGTAAAAATAACAAACCACAATTGCTTACATCATCGCTGGACGATTTCATCCAATGACAGCACTATAACAACACACAACCAGTCATTCAATACCAATAAACAGTGATAAACCGAACCGACCTTGACGAAAACAGAATTAAAAGAAAGGACGCTCGTATTAATCCGCAAAACAATTTTGTCAATTGATAGTTCATAGAACTATGAAGAATTTTTCTTTCAAAATAACATTAAATTAAAATTAAAATTAAAATTGAACGTGTTAAGATTAGGGGCTAAGAGCTCTCGCCGTAATTTTCACAGCACGCGAGTAATCCGGGTTCGATCCCTACCGGCTCTAAACAATACGTTAGTTACAATTGTAACTACTGATTTACCAAGTGTTTAGACAAGAGGTAAAGGACTTGAGAAAACTTTTTTTTATGGGATAGGGCGACAAATGAGCACACAGTCCACCTGATGGTAAGTGGTTGCTGTGACCCATATACATCTATCCTCAAGAAAGACTTAAAATGCAGATGCGTTGTCACCCGTGAGGACTAAGATGGAATGCCTCGTTTCCAGTAAAAACGATCTCCGGTTCTCTACACTCACCATACGAAACACAGCAGTGTTAAGCTGTTATTTCACGCTGGTATTCTGTAAGAGCGTGATCCTTCCCCGGTCGAGCCAACCCACTCGTGCTACAACTATACTACTAATATAGCTGCAGCATGGCTCTACCACGTATAACTAGCATGTCTAATTAATAAAATTATTTCCAGGACGTGTAAATCCGTCAACAGGCACTGGAGCAGCACGGCAGGCAAGGTATGATATGCGATACTACTATTAACACTAAGGTGTCTTTTAAATAGATACGATATTTTGGAGATTGGACAACAGTTGCCAAATGTATATTACGATCGAATCTGAATTATTTTCGGTAAATTAGCATTTCATCAGTTTTAGGGAGGAGGAGGAGAGGAGTTTGTGTATCTGGGTTCAAAGTTTACGAGAGATGGCAAGTGTGAGAGTGATATCGAAAGAAGAGTGAATGCAGGAAACATGGTGAATGGAGCTTTGCACTCCTTTATGAGCAGTCGGAAGGTGTCTAACAAGGCTCGTTTGGCTGTGCATGAGGGGGTGTTGGTTTCGACACTCATGTACGGAAGTGAAAGTTGGGTATGGCAGAAGAAACATGAAAGCGGAATAAATGCAGTTGATGTAGCGAAGACAGAAAATATTTCCATAAATATACCATCGAAAAGGCAACAGTACCGAAAACAACTACAATCTTAGTTTTTAAACAAAATTGTAATTTAAATAAATAAACAAGGTTGATTTCATATGTTTTTTTTATTTTTTTACTTACTTTCCCTCGCATAGCATCTGGTTACAGGTATTCCTGTGGAACCGTTTATTTTTTACAGTATAAAATGTAGCCTATATACACCAAATTTTACAAAGTTTCATCTTCTTCCAGTGGCAGGATTTCATTGATTGCAATGATTGCAATGATTTGATCAAGTCATGAAACTAATAAGATATATGAATTTAAAAAAATTAAACATTTGCTCTCTTGGCCAAAGTTTACGCTTAACTAAATTTACTTTTTTTTCGTCATTTTACTTAGGATTGAAAAATAATTAAAGTCTTCGTAAAAGCGGCTAAATTTTGTGTTCTACAGTATAAAAGTGTAGTACTCTGTATATATTTAATAATAATAGATTACAAATAGTAAAAACGCACAGTAGATATTTATGTACGTAACATACGTACATAAATATCTTTTTTAACTGTTACCTACATTAATTATAGGTTTTATTACATATCTAAAATATTTTAGTGCGATGTTCGTACCTACATAAAACACACATAACCAACCATATCCCCATACACCCACGCATACAAATGCACACGCCTCGCACACACACATTTTATATTCGTAGAATCAATAAGTACGTCAATATGAATGAATTAATCTCCCACATTTTTTGGGTAATCGATTCGCACTGTTATTACCGAAGTCACGCACATTAATGCAGCCATGGTACGTAAGATATACGCGTCACGTGATACTCATGCACACATAAATCAAAGACTGGTATCACTATGAACGGCGCGGTGTGTTAGCAACACGGTATCTGGACCTATAAAACATCTTTGGGCCAGGTCAAGAGTACCCTCAACCAAAGAGCATGTATGAAGGGAATAATGAAAGTCGACGAAGCGAAACAAGTATGTAAGGCTCGTAGCAAGTGGGAAGAAGTGGTCTCTGCCTATCCCTTCGGGAATGCTCGTGATTATATGTATGTATGTATGGAACGTTTTAAATAAACTATGTATGTAAAAAAAAAGATGGGTGGCTAGTTTTTACAATATAAAATAGCTGCCGTCAAAAATTTTGTTACTATCGTATTTAATACTTTTATTAAATAGAATATTTATTAATCATTAGAAGCCAGTGTTTGACAACACCAACGGCCTTTTTAATTCGAAAACTGGACAAAGGTCCTTCAAGGAATGCGACATCTGGCAAGAATTGTGACCCCACTCGCCACGCTGGGCAAGCAGGTTGATCTAATCAAAAATCTTCTTCATATATCTATACAAATAAATGAAATTGAAGTGTCCGTTTGTAATGTCAAAATAACAGCTTTTTACTATATGCATGTGAAATTATATACCGTACTTATAACAAAAACACAATTTTTTAAATTTTTGCCTGTTTGTTCCGGCTAATCTTTGAAACGGCTGGACCGATTTTGACAGGACTTTCGCTGGTAGATAGCTGATGTTATAAGGAGTAACTTAGGCTATTTTTTATTTTAGAAAAAGAATTAGGGTTCCGCGCAAAAGAATTAAAACCCATGAAATCCAATCGTAATAAATTACACGCGAGCGAAGTCGCGGGGAACAGATATTACATACATAATTGTTGGTGCATCTGTTAGTGATCGTATAACTTCTGAACGACTCGACAGATTTACATTTTGTTGACAAAAATTTTTTGTTTTGTCAAAATCATAGTTGTAGCTAGTATATGCTAAGATCCGAAGGATGACGCTGTATTAAAATTATAAACAAATTCTATATTTGTGGATCAAAATGACTAATATACACAATACATATAAGGTTGCATCAAGTTTAATGTAAAAAAAATAAAGACATAAAATCTATACCCGGTAGATAAAGTTATTTATAAATTATACTTCGTTGCTGCATCCTAGGAGATTTAATAAACTATGTAGTCGGTGTTTCTGTCGTACTGCATCATCACACGAATTTTAGATATTATTTTTACAAAATATTAAATAGTAACTACTAAAAAGATAGTCTATTGACTTTAGCACGCCACTGTCAGCCTGCCGTGCCGGCCGGGCGTTTCGATCATTCTTTTTAGAGTAGCTACGAATTCTTTACTCTGCAATTAAGTAGGAATTTTAATTTAGGGAGGGTTGGGTTCTTAAATCTCTACGGATGCAGCAACTCGTATAATTTTGGTTGACGTTCACTTAAGGTAAATTCCATTAACCATAAATTTTGCCTGCCTCGTTGATCCAGTAGTCGTAACCGCGATTACTGATCATGCGGCAGCGGGTTCGAATCTCAGTTATTGGCCTTTTCTGTCAAGAAATTCTCAGTAACTGAGAAGTCAGGAAGCTGGCGAAATCCCGTGCCTCATAAAACTAGTAAAGTCGTTGATCCTGCGCTCTCTCTCCGGTCGTGTCGGATTACTGTCCCATCGGACAGTGAGAGTGAGGGAATAGAGAGTGTACTCGAGTTTGCGATTACACTCGGGCACTATATTCCTGTACTTCGCAGATGGCTAATCTATGATGAGACCGGCCGCTATGATCAAAAATACGGTCTGGAGGACATTTATAAACTTTTTATCTCTACTGTAAAAAAATACGTATTGAAAGTAGGTAATAATATCAAGTCACTGATAAGAACGCTTATGACAGACAACCACAATGAAATACAACTGGGTGATCCCGAATTTTTGCATGGACCACACATTGATGTTGGTACAGCGCCACTAATAAGACCCTAACAGACGCTCCAACGAGTATATAATATGTAAAAATTATTCATTCGATCAAGCTGCACATCGTCTCGATCGTCTCACATATCAAATTGACGATAGAAGTACCAAAGGTCTCGCAACTTTAACGCTGTGCGCTGTCGTGGGTGTATGCCAATGTCAAACACATAATAGCCTGTGGTCAAACAGTCGCACTGAGCAGAGATTGCCGCCCTTAGAGTAGAAACTTGTACCTAGATTTGTCGCAAAAGAACTTTAAAATGTTGACAACAAATAATTAGATACTAACAGATTGAATGATGAATTTTGTGTAATTTGGAATGTTAAGGCAAAAAAGCGTTTAATTTACATTTTGTATATGTATATCAAATACCTTTGTTTTCTACCGACTTCAAAAAGTAGCCGGTACTAAATTCGACTGTATGTTTTTTTATGTATGTGTTACCTCATAACTTTTCACTGGGTGAACCGATTTCGATGATTCTTTTTTTATTTGAAAGCTAGTTCTTTACATGTGGTCCCATATAAATTTGGTCAAGGTCTTGCCAATGGTTTTTGAGTTATTCTTAATAATTTATATTGAAGTCGGTTGTAGAAATTTTTTAATTTTATATTATATCTATTAATGTGCAGTTTGAAGTGAAATGCAGCTTACTTAATACCCACAAACCTAAAAATTTTATGAATTACGATCCAACTTCGACCACTGGACGACCAATATGTTCAATAAATAACTTTTAATTATTCAACAAACTACCCTTCCCGTTTTGTTCAAAAATGAAGCGTTTTAACTAGCATAAATTGACCGCATGAATAGATAAAGTGATTTCTTTTTATTAATACACGACACGAATTTGAGCTATATTCAAAATTTCATTAATTATAGTACACGTTTGTCAAAACTTGAGAAGTAAACGATTTGACTTTTGATTTAAATGAAATCGGACCATACTAAACAATATGGTTCGCATTTAACGAACCACATTTTTATCCTAACATTAAACAAATGCGTAATTTATAGTTCTGTAGGCGTAAAAGCTGGTCCAACTGAAGGCCATATACATTATAGTGTAATAAATAAGATCATTTTCAAAGACGACTCTTTATAAATCAAGTCGATATGACAAGACAAAAACAGTACCTGTATTGTCATTATAGTCCGATATTGACGTATGATTTTTTATGAATGTCTTCAATAGACAAATCCTTATTTTCATTTGCGAGGTTATGATGTTTCTTACATTTTTGTCTAATTAAGTTGAACAGAAAAACCTTTAATTTTAATAAAGGATATAAGTCCGATTCTGCCTTCTCTTGTCGCTCATGACTAGGATTGTAAATTCATATTTTTGTTCAAACACTACAAAATTCATAGCATGTATAAATTCATTATGCAATTGTGTATCAAAAGAAATTGGCTTGTAGAATGTAGACGATACTATTATTTCATGATATACAAGACGAAAAAAGTCACTGGCCATACAGCCACCACCCTTTTAAAGATAGTACTAAATGTAGAAATCCCGACTTTCAAATATCCGTCTCTACAACAAATTACAAATGGGATGTACAATGGATGAAATGAAATTACAAAGAGGATGTATAATTATTAAAGAAATACGAAAAAAATAGTAATAATGGCTAAACTAGTTTTCATATATTTATTTTGCCAGCGTGTCGGCATTTGTGAAATCAGCATAAGAAGAAATTAAATAAACCTAAAAATTTCATTCATACCGTTCTAGAATTAAAACGTTCCAATATTTATTGCTCACATAGCACACAAAATATACCACCACTTACATTTAGCGACATGAGGACAGCTATCTTCTACTCGCTTTCTCATACACAGGAACGATCCTAGGGAATTTTAAACCAGGATACTTCCAGTGACTAGTTAACACTCGCCATTACAATTAACATAATATAGTATAAACATAATTAATGATGCTATTAATATAAACTATATTGGGAATACTTACAGAGTTTCATTCAGTCTCATTTTCTTTCCGCCTAATAACGCTAAATGAAGGCCCCATAAACCAAAAATATCAATAATTAATAAATAGAACAGACAATAAACATTATTCGAATGATATAATTTCAATTTATCTATTTAGTTATATTATATTGAATTTTTTTTATTAAAACTAATGACTAAAATGAAACGTGGTAGAGCGACATTGCCACCTATATTATCGTTGCAACCCGAATGGGTCAGCTCAACAAGGGAAGGTCCTTCCAAGGAATATATAAATATATAAATATATATATATATATATATATATATATATATATATATATATATATAATTATAATCACATAAACGGTTTTGGTAATTTTTCCTTTACTTGTGCTGTAAGACCTTTCTTTTTACTAAATTTCATTATTCTAGGTCAGGGGTCGGCAACCTGCGACTCGCGAGCCACATGCGGCTTTTTGGATGTGAAGCTGCGGCTCTTTAGTTTCATACGCAAATATTTTTTTTTAAAACATTTAATAATCGATCCACACTGAGCGATTTGGAGTTAATATTGGATCTCTAGAAATGCAATTGATCGATTTAAAAAGTAAAGCTTTGTGGAGTTGAAAATTTATCACCAACGCTGTTTCTTCTGCATATCAATGATATGTTGCTAACTGGTAACATTCATTGCTATGCAGATGACAGCACTGGTGATGCCTTATATACCGGCCGTGCCAATATTTCTCGGGAAAATGTCGCCGAGTACCAGGAAAAACTTGTGTCTGAAGTCGAGTCTTTGCACAAGTTTGCGCGTTTACCGCTAAAAAGAACCCCTTTGTCATGTCTCCTCAGTTTCAAGGCACTCCCCTTGCTGCCTCAGCTAGCATCGGAATCATCGACGACCGAGTTCTTTCTGATCGGCTCGATACCTGGCACTGTGTAGGGATGTTGCATCCCTTTGCATTTCTATCGAATTTACCACGGCGAGTGCTCTGAGGAATTGTTCGGATTAATTCCAGCCATCAAATTTCACGAACGCACATCGCGTCAAAGTTTATGATATCTACCATCCTCACATCTCGATGCTTGGCGGTCCACGACTGTGCGTTTTACTACGAGTTTTCTTCCTCGTACAACTTCTCTGTGGAATTGTTTACCACCGGCTATTTTTCCGGATCGATACGACTTAGGGACCTGCAAGAAAAGAGCTTACACCTTTCTAAAAGGCCGGCAACGCATCTGCAATTCCCCTGGTGTTGCGGTTGTTCATGGGCGGCGGTAGTCAGTTACCATCAGGTGAGTCGAATGCTCGTTTGTCCCCTCTTCTATAAAAAAAGCAAGATGAAAGAGTTGGAGGTCCAGAAATGTATGTACGTAACGCAACAAAAATGAACAGCTTTAAAAGAAATGCCGCGAGTTGAGGCACTTATATTCGATTCATGGAATAGTCTTCCAGATTGCTACAGTGAGGTGAAGAAGTTGGCAATTTGAGTGCTGACTATCTCCGGATCGACATAGTCGTGCGACCAAGCGTTCTCTTACATGAATATAATTAAAAGTAGAGTAAGAAGCCAACTAACAAATGATAATTCAGAGTCGTGTTTGAAACTTAATAAGTTATGAGCCAAATTTATCCAAACTTTCTAAAACCATACAAAGCTAACGCTCCCATTTAATTTATTTGCTTAAATGTATGTTATTGTTTTTTTTTTTAAGTAAAGTTACATTGTTTAGTAAAGTTTAAATTTTCTACTTGCATAATCATACAAAGCCAAAGCTCCTATTGAATTTGTTTGCTCAATTGTTGTATCAAATTGAAGTACAAGTTAGTGTTGTAAGAATTACAACGTAAAATAAATGTTTAATTACTTTAATTTTTTACTTAAATACTAAGTAATCTAATAATACCATATGCAAGTACTATTTATGGTTGGCAAGAAAAAAATTTATGGCTCATTAAAAACTTCGAAAATTGGTAAATTGTAATTTTTGACTCTTCCGACTCAAAAGGTTGCCGACCCCTGTTCTAGGTCAACGGGAAGTACTGTATAGGGTTTGATTAGTAAGTTTGCGAGTATAAAAAAATATTATTTCTGTAATATAAGTAAAAATTTAATATTTTTTCCTTTACTTGTGCTGTATGACCTTGCTTCTTACTTCTCACGATTCAAGAGCAACAGGAAGTAACCTAAAGGTTTTGATAAGTAAGTTTGCGCGAGTATCAAAATATGTGATACTAATTGATTCCTCTTCCCGCTTCTGATAAAAAAGGTCTTGACAGACTGACGGACGGACTTACTTTTTTTCTTTTTCGATCCCGAACCCTAAGTAATGCATTTAGCCCATATTTTAAAACACTAATAAGCTACGCAAGTTCTTAAATAAAAATAGCTGTCCTCAATGTAACAATGAAAAATACTGCAAAATAAAATTTTCAGACGTTATGACAGTGAAAATTACTAATCATTACAACAGTCCTTTCTCCCAGAATATTATAAAATTGCTCAGTTTAAAAAATAACAACAAATGTTTCAATTAATATGTAAGCTAGCTGATCATTCACACCGATAACAATTACTATAGTATAATATAGGTTGTCGTGTCAAATCAAAAAAGCACGTTATTTTAATCGTTCGAATTTTAAACTTATATCTTTAAATTTTGCAAACAGACAAAAGTCTTACTGTGCAATGTATCGCAAAGTGAAATAGTGTGAATCTTGCGTAAGAAATATGTGTATTATTTTGAGTTTCATTCGCCAAACTTTGGAATTTAGGTATGTGGCTCACTTTTATAGTAGAAATAACCCAAAAATATGATATACGAATACCAAGTATCTATCAAATTAAAAGCATTACACTAATACCACACAATAAATAATAGTACAAGAACAGAAGAATCACTCTTTGATAGAAAACTTACTAGTTTAAACCTAGTTACAACGTCACTAATGTCCATAATACTTTGTACGCCTCGGATGCGACCTTCGTTAAAATAGCCTACCGATTGTTGTGGTGCGCGTATTCAATCAAATTGCACCTTACGTCCGCATGCGAGAGTCAGTATCACTTAACCCGTTACGCGCCTTTGTTAAGGCCACTCCTACTGTACGATTGTGTTGTGAGAAAACAAATTGAATCCTTTGATATTAGTTGGTAGTAGAATACATCGTAGTGTTATGCAATGCATTAATAATTTTCTAATAATAAGAAGATTAGTGTTCAATCTGAGGAAGATTAATATGCAACATCTAGAAAAATTAAGTTTATTACAACGTGAACATCTTTGAAACTCAGATAATTTACCTACTTACCATTTTCTGTTTCACATTTTTTGCTATTTACAAACATGCGACACGCGACGGCATTATTAATGAAAGAGTGGCAATGAGAAGCGCTGCTATTTTCAATCCCTTTCTTTTATCGACCAAGTGTTTAACTATTAACCAGTATATGCTGATTTGCATTAGTAGGTAGTAGCTAGTACTGGGAGGTTACACTACTTTTACTGAACGATTATTTAAGGTCTTTGACATTATACGCGAAAAAATCGAAAACTGCGAAGTTCTATATCTACCTATAAATAATAATATCTAACCTTTCGGTATCCTTCGGAACAGTAAAGAATGAAAAGTCGACATTCCTATTGTTACCCGTATGCTACGAGGGCTGCACTAAAAGTATCGGGAATAGAATATTTCCACTGTTCCTGTCATATTAAAATCTTTTTAATTGAAAACTCCTTGGTTTTAAAAATCGAATACCATTTATTTATTTAAAAAAAGATTCTCGGTCTTGCCGCAAGGTTTTATCAAACTTGTTTAGTCGTTGAGAAAATGGAATTGACTCAACACAAAAACAGTGTGTTGACCGAATAATTTCTGCATTTGGTGATGAAGCCCCACCCAAAACCACAATTTATCGCTGGTTTGCTGAATTTCAACTTGAACGTGTCAAGCTCAGTGATGATCCCCGTCAAGATCGTCCAAAAACTGCAGTCACCCAAGAAAACGTTGATGCTGTGCGTAAGCTGATTGAGGAAGATCGACATGTGACATACCGCGAAATTCAGGCAACTTTAGCCATTGGCATGAGTCAAATACAAATAATCTTGCATGAACAATTAGGTGTAAAAAAGTTGTTTTCCCGATGGATACCGCATTCGCTCTGTGAAGAGCAAAAAGCGGCTCGCGTTACTTGGTGCGTCAGAACTCTCGAAAGATTCCACGCAGGATCTTCAAATGCTGTATACAACATTGTATCAGGTGACGAATCCAGGATATACGCGTACGAACCCGAAACAAAAAACCAGTCACGAGTTTGGTTGTTCGAAAATGAGTTAAAGCCAACAAAAATTGTTCGTTCACGGAGTGTTGCAAAAAAAATGGTGGCTACGTTTGTCTCCAAAACCGGCTATGTTACGAGTATTCCTCTTAAGGGACAAAGAAAGGTTAATGCAGAATGGTATGCTAGCAGTTGTTTGCCACAGGTCGTTTCTGAACTCCGTAAAGAGAACTGCAACCGCCGCATCATCCTCCATCACGACAATGCGAGTTCTCACACCGCACACAGAACAAAAGTTTTTAGAGCAAGAAAACATAGAATTATTAGACCATCCGCCGTACAGCCCCGACCTTAGCCCTAATGATTTCTATACTTTCCCTAAAATAAAGAATAAATTGCGTGGACAGAGATTTTCATCACCTGAAGAAGCTGTGGACGCCTACAAAACGGCCATTTCGGAGACCCCAACTTCCGAATGGAATGGTTGCTTCAATGATTGGTTCCATCGTATGGAAAAATGTGTCAAATTTCGCGGAGAATACTTCGAAAAGCAATAAATACATTTTTAAATAGTAATGTTGTGTCACTTCCTTGATTCCCGAAATTTTCAGTGCCGCCCTCGTATGCAGTACCTTTTGACTTTTTGAAAAACCACACTTGAATAAATACTCAAAAATAAATATCAAAAATGCCTAAATGATTATAAGAGAAAAATATTTTTTGTTAAAGTGAGGCGCGCGTCAGAAGGAGCGCGCGTGACGCCCTCACGGAATTAGCCCCTTGTAGGGGGCCGCGCAGCGTAGGTTCATGTCTAAAGCGGGGAGTTAGACAGGCTTGTTAATACTTGAATTTTCTAAGCATAAGGTGCTTCCCTTCATATGAGAATTTTGTGGAAAGAATTTCATAAAAAAATTATTATAACTAATTGAGCAGCTTAAATTTTACATATTAAAAAATATTATAGTTTAAATTTAAACAGGACAGGATTTTTCTTTAATTCAATCGTATGAACACAGCGCAAGAGAGAGACTCGTAGACCTGCTTTTCACATAATAAAATAACAAATATAACAAAATAATAAATCAAATTTGGGCTCAATAAACTAAAACATTGAAAACTCCTGACATATGCTCCGTGGGAGATATCTATACTCTGATTTCCAATCCGTCCACCTCCAAGCCTGTTTATTAAAAATAAACAGTCTCCGCCACTATAAGAGTTTCTCTGGCGTCATGAAAAAGGTTCACAAGGTATAAACCGCACAGGAAAAAATAGAAATAATCACTTGCATCTTAACAAAATCTCCAGTCTGAGAATCAAATCCGCGACACATAGCAACAAACGAATACGCTACTAAGTCATTCGATTCCATGGTATTATTTAGTGGGCAAGAGTATGTTGGTCATGGAACATTTTGCCGCTAACAGAGAATACCAATAAATCTTATACGAAGGCGACACTGAAAGTTTTTAGAACTGGTCACTTGTAAACTATATAATAAAAAAATAAGTTCAAATTTTGAAAATAGAACTCTTTGCCGATATTATTGTGTATGTATTTAATTAATTTGTCATTTGTTTACGATTTGGCGGTAAATTGAAAATTGTCTGTGTCACGTCAGCATGTATTTAAAGCGCGGCGCCCACTTAAGTAACGTAACGCGTGATCTGACGCGTGATTTGACGCGTAACTTGTCACTCGCCTCAACATTCAAAGGGATTGTATGTAGTAGCGCCCATTAGCGTGGCGTGATGCTGCATGACCTGACGTGCCATTCAGCTTGCTACTAGTGACGCATTGAAGTGGCGCGTAACACGAAACTTATAGTGACTTGTCTATACAAAATGAAAGACGACCTAGCTTTTTTTCTTTTCATGGAAGACCATGTTTACAATATGATTGTTCTAGACCCGATTACAATAACAGGAACTCGCAAGATGCTACTTGCAACTTGTAGTGACTTGTCTATGCAAAATATAATTCTAATTCCTTCATAGCACAACTTAACACCACTTTTCATTTTTTTTCCTCAAATCATATACTCAAAATCTTTTGCTGGCACTTGGAATGTTTGAAATCTGTAGCATAGCAAGGGCATGTTTATCTTCTTCAGACGACATTTTGGCTCAAACTGAATTCTGCGACATGCTATAGTTGCACAGGTTGGTGCAAGGAGTGTCACCCGTGGTCACGTCAGAGTATCGTCAGAATCATGCTACAAGCCATGTCGAAATCATGAATCTTAGGTGGGCGCCGCGGTTAACGCGAGAAAATTTTCGTACAATGATTTTTTATGACTTTCGATGTCATTTAAGTCAACAAGAAAGTTATGATACTTCGATTGACCTTTTACGATGAAACCGCATCTCGTGCAACTGTTTATGAGTAAACGTGGTCGCACTAATCTCACCGATGATCTACGTGAGGGACGGCTGAAGATAACATCACATCAGTGTTGTGCGGCATGTGATATAGACTGACAAAAGAGTGACTTATCAGCAGATTTTTATACGTGGTAGAGCAATGCTGCAGCTATATTAGTAGTATAGTTGTAGCACGAATGGGTCGGCCCGACCGAGGAAGTACCACGCTCTCACAGAATACCAGCGTAAAATAGCAGCTTAACTGCTGTGTTTCGTATGGTGAGTGTAGAGACCGGAGACCCTTTTACTGGATAAGAGGCATTCCATCTTAGTCCTCACGAGTGACAACGCATCTACATTTTGATCCTTAATCGAGGATAAATGTAAATGTCTATGGGACATAGCATCCACTTACCATCAGGTGGACTGTATGCTCGTTTGTCACCCTAATTCTAAAAAAGGTCTTCTTTTATTTTTATACTTTTATATATCTATTAATGTGTTACAGCAATTGTCTAGAAAAGTTTAGAGTGCTTATTATATAGTAATACAATCAAACGCATAAAATTAATAAATTTTGTGCGTTTGATTGTAAGGTTATATTATTATTATATAAAAAGGTTGACAGGATTGTATTGGACTAGGCTTGGTCGTCCCCTATCCAAGACTTCGTTTATCAAAGTCTCGACTTCGGATGTTTGCTGTATTTTTATTACCCCTGAGGGAAAAAATGGAATGCCTTGCTACCACTAAATATGTCTCCGATTCTGGTCGTTCGTAATACGAGCATATGCTGCAATTTTACGCTGGTGTCCCTTCCCTTCCTCGTAGAGCTAACCCCATTCATGCTACAGCCATAATACATTGCAACTATACCACGTATAAAATTGCCTCTCTAGCACAACGAGTATGGGCAAAATTTTCAAGTCACCTATGCCACTTAGCGCATTCTCGAAAGTGACTATAGCCAGCTGTGCGTTAAATTGTGTGAAAAAGATCTCGGCACATTACTTGAAAGCTTGCTTATTAAAAGTTCGCGCATAGCCGTAGGAATCAGATTAAGAGCAGCCTGATATATCGCCTCACTGTCCGTGGAGCGAAATTCGACGAGTTTGGGTTTCACGGACTTTCATGTAAAAATGTTCACTTGTCTCATGTACCCTTGGTTTTAGAGCCTTGTGGAATATTTAGAGTCGATGGCAGTAGATCTGAAGGTATGACTAGTTCCTTGAAAGAGAGATAAAGCCCTAGTGAAGGATGCTTCGTGCGTGCCGGGGCGGCATTACAGGCGGCTGAACTGAGTATAAGTCGCGGCACGTAAGTCTAGCGGTGACTGTTGTTGCGCATAACTCGAAAATAAGGTAACATGGGGTAGTAAGCGGGTCGTGGGGCGGGCGTGCGTATCGTTTGCATGCGCTGATTGGCTCTCCAATCGCATTCCGTCCCCCGTACTGATACATGATACGTGCGCGACAGTACTCATGCGCAGCTATACCCTCCACGTTTCGTTCAGCGCTAGATTTACGTGCCGTGTAATACCATGGTTCCTGGATTCTAATTCCAGACGGATCAAACATTTGTCGGTAATTACACATTTTGAAGAGCCGTGGTAGCTCAGGGGCTAAACGCTCGCTGTAAATTTCACAGTACACGTGCAACCCGTGTTCGATCCCCGCCGGCACCAATTAAATTGTTAATTGCAATTTTAAGTGCTGATTTACCACGTACTCGGCGGTGAAAGAAAACGTCGTGAGGAAACCTGCATCTCTGAA